>CM036763.1:2717500-2722500 GCA_020796225.1 Arion vulgaris | reverse complement strand
CTAAGACTATCCTGCAGGGAACAGTTGAAGGTGGAAGAAAGTATGTGATGAGACATAGCTCACTCTCTAAGACTATCCTACAGGAAACAGTTGAGGGTGGAAGAAAGTATGTGATGAGACATAGCTCACTCTCTAAGACTATCCTACAGGGAACAGTTGAGGGTGGAAGAAAGTATGTGATGAGACATAGCTCACTCTCTAAGACTATCCTACAGGAAACAGTTGAGGGTGGAAGAAAGTATGTGATGAGACATAGCTCACTCTCTAAGACTATCCTACAGGAAACAGTTGAAGGTGGAAGAAAGTATGTGATGAGACATAGCTCACTCTCTAAGACTATCCTACGGGGAATAGTTGAGGGTGGAAGAAAGAAAGAAGGAAAGAAAATCCTGGTTTGACAACATCAAGAGCTGCTCGGGGCAGAGCTTCTCCACGCTCGCCCGAGGATTTGACAGATTCGTGGCGTACTTTTTGTGCTGATGTCTCCAGAGTGACACCCCTACTACCCTAACGGGTTATTGTCTTTATATTATAACACATATTTATTATCTTTTAACTTCGTCTGCAGTAAACAACATTTGGCCTATTGTCAATGAGAACAATCTAAGAAACATATCACCCCTTGAAGTTGGAGAACGCACGCGTGAATGGCGGGGGACACTCATAATAATGAAAGCAAGAATTCAGGAAAAAAATTAGTCAGAAGCGCCAAACCAGGCGTCTTTATTCGTAGCGGTCGAACCCCAAGAAGAAGAAGAAGAAGAGAACATATCGTACAGACTGTGTGACGACAGCATAGGCTACCAGCACGCATTTCCCAGTTTTTAAAAAACCACATTAACTTGATGCATTATGTAACGAAAGAAATGGTTTGTTCATTTTGAGAGTTCTAGTCATTCAAGTAATCAAATTATTTGTTAGAGAAACTTGTGTAAGAATGTCAGAGAGAGAGAGAGAGACAGAGAGAGAGAGAGAAGGAGAATAAGGCATGCGCTAATGTAGTTCTCTGTCTGTCAGCTTTATCAAATAAGTTATGCAGTCTGTGCCCATTTTGTCTGTTTTTTCTGCCTAAAATAGACTGCACTGTCTGAAGATTTTATAACGCACACATTATATGGTGTCCAAGTTAGGTATGTGCGTCATCTTGATGGTCGTCATGGAAGTGTGGCTACTTCCTAATTGTCCTGTAAGTGTTACTACTTCATCATCGTCGTTTACGTATTGCTTCTTTCTGTCTCGTGTTGGAGCTAGGACTGTCTGGTGTTGAAGCTAGGTCTGTCTCGTGTTGAAGCTAAGTCTGTCTGGTGTGGAGCTAGGTCTGTCTGGTGTGGAGCTAGGTCTGTCTAGTGTTGGAGCTAGATCTGTCTCGTGTTGAAGCTAGATCTGTCTGGTGTGGAGCTAGGTCTGTCTAGTGTTGGAGCTAGGTCTGTCTAGTGTTGGAGCTAGGTCTGTCTAGTGTTGGAGCTAGATCTGTCTCGTGTTGAAGCTAAGTCTGTCTGGTGTGGAGCTAGGTCTGTCTGGTGTGGAGCTAGGTCTGTCTGGTGTGGAGCTAGGTCTGTCTAGTGTTGGAGCTAGATCTGTCTCGTGTTGAAGCTAGATCTGTCTGGTGTGGAGCTAGGTCTGTCTAGTGTTGGAGCTAGGTCTGTCTAGTGTTGGAGCTAGGTCTATCTAGTGTTGGAGCTAGGTCTGTCTAGTGTTGGAGCTAGATCTGTCTCGTGTTGAAGCTAAGTCTGTCTGGTGTGGAGCTAGGTCTGTCTCGTGTTGGAGCTAGGTGTGTCTCGTGTTGAAGCTAGATCTGTCTGGTGTGGAGCTAGGTCTGTCTCGTGTTGGAGCTAGGTCTGTCTGGTGTGGAGCTAGGTCTGTCTCGTGTTGAAGCTAGGTCTGTCTGGTGTGGAGCTAGGTCTGTCTCGTGTTGGAGCTAGGTCTGTCTGGTGTGGAGCTAGGTCTGTCTTGTGTTGAAGTTATGTCTGTCTGGTGTGGAGCTAGGTCTGTCTAGTGTTGGAGCTAGGTCTGTCTCGTGTTGAAGCTAGGTCTGTCTGGTGTGGAGCTAGGTCTGTCTCGTGTTGGAGCTAGGTCTGTCTCGTGTTGGAGCTAGGTCTGTCTCGTGTTGAAGCTAGGTCTGTCTAGTGTTGGAGCTAGATCTGTCTCGTGTTGAAGCTAGGTCTGTCTGGTGTGGAGCTAGGTCTGTCTAGTGTTGGAGCTAGGTCTGTCTCGTGTTGGAGCTAGGTCTGTCTCGTGTTGGAGCTAGGTCTGTCTGGTGTGGAGCTAGGCCTGTCTGGTGTGGAGCTAGGTCTGTTTCGTATTGGAGCTAGGTCTGTTTCGTATTGGAGCTAGGTCTGTCTCGTGTTGGAGCTAGGTCTGTCTGGTGTGGAGCTAGGTCTGTCTTGTGTTGAAGCTAGGTCTGTCTGGTGTGGAGCTAGGTCTGTCTAGTGTTGGAACTAGGTCTGTCTCGTGTTGAAGCTAGGTCTGTCTGGTGTGGAGCTAGGTCTGTCTCGTGTTGGAGCTAGGTCTGTCTGGTGTGGAGCTAGGTCTGTCTCGTGTTGAAGCTAGGTCTGTCTGTTGTGGAGCTAAGTCTGTCTAGTGTTGGAGCTAGGTCTGTCTCGTGTTGAAGGTAGGTCTGTCTCGTGTTGGAGCTAGGTCTGTCTCGTGTTGAAGCTAGGTCTGTCTCGTGTTGGAGCTAGGTCTGTCTGGTGTGGAGCTAGGTCTGTTTCGTATTGGAGCTAGGTCTGTCTCGTGTTGGAGCTAGGTCTGTCTGGTGTGGAGCTAGGTCTGTCTTGTGTTAGAGCTAGGTCTGTCTTGTGTTAGAGCTAGGTCTGTCTTGTGTTAGAGCTAGGTCTGTTTTGTGTTGGAGCTAGGTCTGTCTCGTGTTGAAGCTAGGACTGTCTCGTGTTGGAGCTAGGTCTGTCTAGTGTTGAATCTAGGACTGTCTCGTGTTGAAGCTAGGTCTGTCTCGTGTTGAAGCTAGGTCTGTCTCGTGTTGAAGCTAGGTCTGTCTCGTGTTGGAGCTAGGCCTGTCTGGTGTGGAGTTAGGTCTGTCTCGTGTTGAAGTTAGGTCTGTCTCATGTTGAAGCTAGGTCTGTCTCGTGTTAGAGCTAGATATGTTTGAAATCAGTTCCTATTTTGCAAGTACACACTGTTTATATTCTAACTATTATGTAGACATTTTGTTCTATCCATCCATCCAACCGTCCACCCATCCATCAGTCTATCCGTCCATCCATCTCTCCGTCTGTCTTTATACTTATCTTTCTATCCACCTATCGACCGACATATCGACCGACTGACCGACCTATCGACCGACCGATCGACCTACCTACCTACCTATTTACCTACATATTTACCAACCCAACTATCTATATGTCTGTCCCACAAGCCTATCCGTCGTTTGCTGGTTTTTATTCGACTTTCTGTCGATTTGTTTGTCTGCCGATCGGTTTGTCTATTCTCACCGCAGACAACAAACGCTTCCAATTTCTCACCAAATCGATAATCACACAGTATTCTCCCTCGAAGATTTTAACAGCTGTTGATGGGGCGTGCTAGAATATGTCGTGTTGGACATTACTGTGGGTCATCTATTGATGGGGCGTGCTAGACTATGTCGTGTTGGACATTACTGTGGGTCATCTGCCTTCAGCTGTCAACTTCGCGTCCGTTTTATTTTGAATTACAGCAACAGAGTTGCTGGTCCTGGATATCCCACTTGTAGCAATTATTTTCATAATTCTGCGCTCAAGCTGTCTCGGTTCCTGTTGTTTCCGACAATTATACCACCAGGAGACCGAACATGAGAACGAAGTTGCTGCATATCCCCTGGGCAACCTTGAGTAAATGCATGAAACTGTTTTAAACTGAGAACTTTATCATTTTTATAAATTTTTCTCATAAGATACACATTTGTACAGATGTAAAATTATATTAACACACAACACACATTTGTACAGATGTAAAATTATATTAACACACATTTAACCGAAAGTATAAATTTATTTAAAGAAACACACAACATACCTGTAACAAAAATTAGAAATATATATCCCCACACAATACATCTTTAACCAGAAGTATACATTTATATAAAGTAAGGCATGAAATCACTGTCATTCCACATTTCTTACATCCAGTATTCAGGAGATATGAGGTTCAGTTTCTTTCCTCACATGGAATTTTAATTTTATCCATATTAATGGAATATTATAATTTACCAAATTTAATGACATTCATAAATTTTATCCTGTTTTGTTAGATTCTAAAAATGAACTCTCTAACCGTTACGTAAATACATAATTACTCACACGTTGAACTATAATTATTCTCATTATTCTAATTATTCTAATTTTAATAATGATAATTGTTCTGTTTGTAAAGACATACTCTAGAAGTAAACCTGAATACTTGCAGACTTCTTCTTCTTTTTCCCTCGTCTGTTCTCATACTTCAACTGGTTGTAGAAGGATGCTGTCCAGAGAACAGAATGCGCTGTCTTGCAGTTTTCAGCATCAGCTGTGGTATCTGCATCTTTCCGTCTGACATATCCGACTTCAGTATAATCTTTGTGGTTCCGGTTATCTTCTCCATCTTTTGTCTTCTCAAACTTAACCAGACTTCTTGTTAGTTTTTCCGTGACATGGGGTGAAGTCTTGGTCAGCTTGGTTCATAGACTGTCCATGCCGTTAGCAGTCAGCTATGAGTTGCAGATTGCTATACGTCCATGCTTGGTTCCTACACTGTCCAGGCCGTTAGCAGTCAGCTATGAGTTGCAGATTGCTATACGTCCATGCTTGGTTCCTAGACTGACCATGTTGTTAGCAGTCAGCTATGAGTTGTAGATTGCTACAAGTCCATGCAGCTTGTGTGTAGTCCCCCGATGGAGTACAAACCGTCTGGCCCCACTTAGAGAAAACAAGAAAGTGATTTAGTTTCTTCGTTACATTCACTCTTATCAACCAAATTAACCATTCTTTGTTCTTATCAACCAAGTTAACCATTCTTTGTTCTTA
>CM036763.1:2667500-2712500 GCA_020796225.1 Arion vulgaris | reverse complement strand
AATGAAAGATCTCATCAAAACTCTGCTTGTTCCTTACACTCAATGAAAGATCTCATCAAAACTCTGCTTGTTCCTGACACTCAATGAAAGATCTCATCAAAACTCTGCTTGTTCCTTATACTCAATGAAAGATCTCATCAAAACTCTGCTTGTTCCTTATACTCAATGAAAGATCTCATCAAAACTCTGCTTGTTCCTTATACTCAATGAAAGATCTCATCAAAACTCTGCTTGTTCCTTACACTCAATGAAAGATCTCATCAAAACTCTGCTTGTTCCTGACACTCAATGAAAGATCTCATCAAAACTCTGCTTGTTCCTTATACTCAATGAAAGATCTCATCAAAACTCTGCTTGTTCCTTATACTCAATGAAAGATCTCATCAAAACTCTGCTTGTTCCTTACACTCAATGAAAGATCTCATCAAAACTCTGCTTGTTCCTGACACTCAATGAAAGATCTCATCAAAACTCTGCTTGTTCCTTATACTCAATGAAAGATCTCATCAAAACTCTGCTTGTTCCTGACACTCAATGAAAGATCTCATCAAAACTCTGCTTGTTCCTGACACTCAATGAAAGATCTCATCAAAACTCTGCTTGTTCCTTATACTCAATGAAAGATCTCATCAAAACTCTGCTTGTTCCTTATACTCAATGAAAGATCTCATCAAAACTCTGCTTGTTCCTTACACTCAATGAAAGATCTCATCAAAACTCTGCTTGTTCCTGACACTCAATGAAAGATCTCATCAAAACTCTGCTTGTTCCTTATACTCAATGAAAGATCTCATCAAAACTCTGCTTGTTCCTGACACTCAATGAAAGATCTCATCAAAACTCTGCTTGTTCCTGACACTCAATGAAAGATCTCATCAAAACTCTGCTTGTTCCTGACAATGGAGAAGTATTGCTGGATTTTCATAATATATGATAAAGATGACATTATTTCTGTAATGAAGAAACGTGGTGGGGTCCCCGTGTGGCATAGAGGTAAAGTACTTGCATCTCGTTACAAAGATAATCGGTTCGTTTCCCACCTAGAGCTATCTGGATATTTTTTATTAAGATTCCTGATTTCAAAGTAGGTGAGATCGAGGTCTAGTCATATCGGAGATGGACTATAAAACGTAGGTTCCTGTTCAAGATGTGCACGTAAAAGAACCATTGAACTTCGACAATAGTACATTGCAAAGCTGATGACCGGGAACAATTAAAAAAAAAAGTAAGATTAAAATAAAATTTTTACAAAATTTCCAGCATTTTCAAAATGACACCAAGGACCCTATCCGGTGCTACGGGTATGTGCACTGTCGCTGAGATCTTCATGGGAAGAAATAGATCGAGCACATATGATTATTCAGCGAAGTTAATGACGATTGTCGTATCATCATATCAATCAATCAATCAATCAATCAATCAGTCAATCAGGTAATCAATCAATCAATCAATCAATCAGTCAATCAGTCAATCAATCAATCAGTCAATCAATCAGTCAATCAATCAGTCAATCAGTCAATCAATCAGTCAATCAATCAATCAGTCAGTCAATCAATAGTCAATCAATAATAGTCAGTCAATCAACGAAGAAAGATGATATTAGTTTTGTAATGGAGCGAAGAGCAAGACATATATTAGAGCCCAGTTAAGCAATAGCCAGTTTGGGTTTAGGAGGGGTAAGAGCTGCACAGACGCAATATTTACACTAAGACAGATCTGCGAACAAACAATTGAATACAATCAAAGTAAACAGCTTATATTTATAGACCAAGAAAAGGCATTTGATAGAGTAAACAGGTGCAAACTATGGAAGATCCTTGAAGAATATGGCGTCCAGGGACAACTATTAGGTAATATCATGGCCTTATATCAAGATAGCCAGAGTACAGTAAGAACTACAGAAGGAATGACTGACTGGTTCTCCATTACATCAGGTGTTAGACAAGGTTGTGTCCTCTCACCACTACTCTTTATTGCATATATGGATAAAATAACTCAAGAGTCAAATTCAGATAATGATGAAATAAATGAACTGTTGTTTGCAGATGATCAGTGCCTGATACATCAAAATGAACAAGATCTACAACATCATATTGACACCTTGAACAAAAATTGTGTAAACCATGATATGAAAATCAACAACACTAAAACAGAAATAATGAATATGGGAAGAAAACATAATAATCTAGACATCCATGTCAATGGCACTAAAATAAACCAAGTGAAAGAATTCAAATACTTAGGAAGCATATTCACAGAAGACGGAAGACTAGATAGAGAGATAGAGGCTAGAGTACAAAAGCAAATGCTGTAACCTACCAGCTAGCCCCATTGTTAAGGCACCCAAAAATTTCACAGGCAGCTAAGCAACAGATGATCAACAGCATTTTTATATCTACTTTGTGTTACCAGAGCCAAACATGGACATTGAGCAAAGCGCAGTCACAAAAATAACTACATGTGAAATGCGTTGCCTGCGAAAAGTTACCAACAACACAAGAAAAGACAGAATCACCAACATCAGCATAAGAAAGAAAGTTGGCAAAAACCGTGCTTGAATTACATAGATAAACAAAGAATGAAGTGGTTTGGCCACTTAATAAGAATGCATCCAAACTCCACAGTATACAGACTCTTCTACAACAGAACATCGGGAAAGAAGGCAAGAGGAAGACCACGGAAAAGATGGTTAGATGGCGTAGCAGAATTCTGTGAAAGAGCAAAGATAACAATCACAAAGCCACCAGAACAGCGCAAGACAAAAACAGAAAACCACGACACTGGGCAAACAACCCGGCAGCAGTGTGACGACAAAAGAAGAAAAGAAGAAGAATGAAGAAAGATGATGTCAGTTTTGTAATGGAGAAAATGATGTCAGTTTTGTAATGGAGAAAATGATGTCAGTTTTGTAATGGAGAAAATGATGTCAGTTTTGTAATGGAGAAAATTATGTCAGTTTTGTAATGTAGAAAATGATGTCAGTTTTGTAATGTAGAAAATGATGTCAGTTTTGTAATGGAGAAAGATGATGTTAGTTTTGTAATGAAGAAAGATGTTAGTTTTGTAATGAAGAAAGATGTTAGTTTTGTAATAAAGAAAGATGATGTTAGTTTTGTAATAAAGAAAGATGTTAGTTTTGTATTAAAGAAAGATGATGTTAGTTTTGTAATGAAGAAAGATGATATTAGTTTTGTAATAAAGAAAGATGTTAGTTTTGTAATGGAGAAAGATGTAAGTTTTGTAATAAAGAAAGATGATGTTAGTTTTGTAATAAAGAAAGATGTAAGTTTTGTAATGGAGAAAGATGATGTTAGTTTTGTAATAAAGAAAGATGTTAGTTTTGTAATAAAGAAAGATGTTAGTTTTGTAATAAAGAAAGATGTTAGTTTTGTAATGAAGAAAGATGTTAGTTTTGTATTAAAGAAAGATGATGTTAGTTTTGTAATGAAGAAAGATGATTTTAGTTTTGTAATAAAGAAAGATGTTAGTTTTGTAATAAAGAAAGATGTTAGTTTTGTAATAAAGAAATATGTAAGTTTTGTAATGAAGAAAGATGTTAGTTTTGTAATAAAGAAAGATGTAAGTTTTGTAATGAAGAAAGATGTTAGTTTTGTAATAAAGAAAGATGATGTTAGTTTTGTAATAAAGAAAGATGTTAGTTTTGTAATAAAGAAAGATGTTAGTTTTGTAATGGAGAAAGATGTAAGTTTTGTAATAAAGAAAGATGTAAGTTTTGTAATGAAGAAAGATGACTTGATATCTTGGCTTATCATGTTGGAACTATTGAAGTTCGTGCCCTGCATACATATTTTCATTTTTGCAGAGTCTCGTTCAGCAGTGAGCAACCCGTGAAGACATGGATCGTTGATTACCAGACAGAAAAGCAAGACACGTGCGAGGAAATCATCTGTGACGGATTCTTGGACGGCACTATGACATCATCAACAGACGCAATGGTAGCAAGTCACAATACAGCCAATCGCAAAACTGCCAAAGAACACGTGACTATTCCGTCTCCCCAAAGTTCACAAGTCACTCAGGACAATATTGGTAGTCATACCTTCGATCACAACATCCCTGCTACCTCTAACACCATCACGACAATTACCTACAACAGCACAGACCCACACGCCACAGCGTCCCGAGTTCATGTTACTCGTCTGACGCCCGACAAACCGCATCAGCATAATCCTCGTGAGGAGTACTACGACATACTTCACCCTGAACCAAAAGATCAAACGTAAGTAGGCACATTTACCTGTCCTACCTGTCTACACAAGCACATACCTGTCAACTTACCTATCTACCTGCATGTCTGTTTTCTGTCAATACGTGATTGTGATTATTTTTAGATCTCTGCTATCTATTTTTAAACTTTCAAGGACATAATTTAAGTGTGTGTGTTTTACCGTTTGAAATTCAGCAACATTGGTCACTGTTTATCTCTTGATATTTCCTTCCCATTTACATTGTTGTCTTCCTCTTGTCTATGACCTTCATGATCATCATCATCATCAAGTAGCTTGTCCCTTCCGGAACTTGGCTCCCATAACAGCATTCCTGAAAAACTCTCTTTTCTGTGCAAGTTGACCGTCGTCAGCAAAAGTCATTCTCAGATCGTCAATGACATCTTGCACCCATCATCTTCTAGATCTTCCTCTCATTCTTCTTCCAGGCACCATTCCTCCAAAATTATCTTCTCTAGGCACTCATGTCGTTTGATGTGTTCGAAACATTTAATTTTCCCTTGATTTTATGTTCTTTAATAGCCAGTGCTCTCTTTTAATATCAAGCTGTTGCAGAACAGAAGCATTTGTTCTTTTTCTCTCTCAGCCAACTTTCTTTAATATCAAGTTGTTGCAGAACAGAAGTATTTGTTCTTTTTCTCTCTCAGCCAGCTCTTTAATATCAAGTTGTTGCAGAACAGAAGCATTTGTTCTTTTTCTCTCTCAGCCAACTTTCTTTAATATCAAGCTGTTGCAGAACAGAAGCATTTATTCTTTTTCTCTCTCAGCCAACTTTCTTTAATATCAAGTTGTTGCAGAACAGAAGTATTTGTTCTTTTTCTCTCTCAGCCATCTCTCTTTAATATCAAGCTGTTGCAGAACAGAAGTATTTGTTCTTTTCTCTGTTCATGATATTCTAAGTATTCTTCTGTAGCATTTGTATTCAAAGACATTCATGATCTTCTCTGCCGCTTTATCAGTGTTCCATGTCTTACAACCATATGTTGCCAAGGGAAAAATGCAGGCTATTAAACACTTGATTTTTGTTCTTATGTCAGTTCCTTCCATAGGTTAGTTAGTTCTTATATCAGTTCCTTCCATAAGTTAGTTAGTTCTTATATCAGTTTCCTTCCATAGGTTAGTTAGTTCTTATATCAGTTCCCTTCCATAGGTTAGTTAGTTCTATATCAGTTCCTTCCATAAGTTAGTTAGTTCTTATATCAGTTCCCTTCCATAAGTTAGTTAGTTCTTATGTCAGTTCCTTCCATAGGTTAGTTAGTTCTTATCAGTTCCCTTCCATAAGTTAGTTAGTTCTTATGTCGTCTCTTCCATAGGTTAGTTAGTTTTTATATCAGTTCCCTTCCATAGGTTAGTTAGTTCTTATGTCAGTTCCTTCCATAGGTTAGTTAGTTCTTATATCAGTTTCCTTCCATAGGTTAGTTAGTTCTTATGTCAGTTCCTTCCATAGGTTAGTTAGTTCTTATATCAGTTTCCTTCCATAGGTTAGTTAGTTCTTATGTCAGTTTCCTTCCATAGGTTAGTTAGTTCTTATATCAGTTCCTTCCATAGGTTAGTTAGTTCTTATATCAGTTCCTTCCATAGGTTAGTTAGTTCTTATGTCAGTTCCTTCCATAGGTTAGTTAGTTCTTATATCAGTTCCCTTCCATAGGTTAGTTAGTTCTTATATCAGTTCCTTCCATAGGTTAGTTAGTTCTTATGTCAGTTCTCTTCCATAGGTTAGTTAGTTCTTATATCAGTTCCCTTCCATAGGTTAGTTAGTTCTTATGTCAGTTCCCTTCCATAGGTTAGTTAGTTCTTATATCAGTTTCCTTCCATAGGTTAGTTAGTTCTTATATCAGTTCCCTTCCATAGGTTAGTTAGTTCTTATGTCAGTTCCCTTCCATAGGTTAGTTAGTTCTTATATCATTTCCCTTCCATAGGTTAGTTAGTTCTTATGTTAGTTCCCTTCCATAGGTTAGTTAGTTCTTATGCCAGTTTCCTTTCATAGGTTAGTTAGTTCTTATATCAGTTCCCTTCCATAGGTTAGTTAGTTCTTATATCAGTTCCCTTCCATAGGTTAGTTAGTTCTTATGCCAGTTTCCTTTCATAGGTTAGTTAGTTCTTATATCAGTTCCCTTCCATAGGTTAGTTAGTTCTTATATCAGTTCCTTCCATAGGTTAGTTAGTTCTTATATCAGTTCTCTTCCATAGGTTAGTTAGTTCTTATATCAGGTCCCTTCCATAGGTTAGTTAGTTCTTATATCAGTTCCCTTCCATAGGTTAGTTAGTTCTTATATCAGTTCCTTTCCATAGGTTAGTTAGTTCTTATATCAGTTCCTTCCATAGGTTAGTTAGTTCTTATATCAGTTCCTTCCATAGGTTAGTTAGTTCTTATATCAGTTCCTTCCATAGGTTAGTTAGTTCTTATATCAGTTCCTTCCATAGGTTAGTTAGTTCTTATATCAGTTCCTTCCATAGGTTAGTTAGTTCTTATATCAGTTCCTTCCATAGGTTAGTTTTTAGTTTTATGTCAGCCTTTAAATTCATAGTTAGTTCATTCTTTATCAGCTGTCCCTTCAAAGTTAGTATTCTTTTATTTTGAGTGACACCTATATTACATCAATTTGTTTTATAGTTTCATCATTTCACTGTCATTGTATTGAGCAAAGGTTGTCAAGTCTTTCTATTCTTGTATTGAGAATAAGTGTGCATCATTCGTGTTTTTCATTGTAGTTTTCATTATATTTATCATTGATTATTGTCTATCTCTTGTATGTAGTATCTCGTTTGTCTGTTGTCGATTTGTCTATATTATCGTTATATTGTCTTCTGTCTATCTGTCTGTGATTGTCTATCTATCTGTCAACTTGTTCGTCTTCTTCTGTCAACGTTCTGATCTGACTGTCTGTCACTTGTCTTCTATCTTCAACTTTTCGTCTCTATGTCAACGTTCTATCTTGTGTTCACTTGTCTGTCTACTTTCATTTTCTTCTCTATGTCAACGTGTCTATCTTTGTGTCCACTTGTCTATCTGTTAACTTGTTCATTTCTCTGTCAAGTGTCTATATCTGTGTCCATTTGTCTGTCTCTTGTCAACGTGTCTATATGTCATTATTGTCTCTTGTCAATGTCGTGAAGTATATGTTTAGTTGGCATTCAGTTGTCTGTTGCATATCTTATAAATATGACATGAATCATGGCAACTCAATGTAACAAAGTCTAACATAATTATAATCAGTATCAATAACATTTTATCAATGAGAACAAATCTGTAGCAGATTTTAGAACAAAATAAAAGAGGTATATCACATCACTTTAAGCAGACCGAAATTCGGATACGCCTAGGGGTACATGAACTGATGGAAATGGGGGAGAGGGTGTGTGCAACTCACGTTCTCGACGCAAACCACACACATCACTAAGAGTGGTTAGCGTGGTTGATAAGAACGAACGCAAAGTGGAAAATGAGGAGGACCACTTTAATGATTGATTGATTGAGTGATTGATAGGACCATCATCATTGCACTTCGGTGAGTAATCATGTGTGCTCCGATCTCTTTCTTACATAGGAAGATCTCAGCGGCAGTGCACAATGTAATTTTGAAGATAGTGAAGGTATTTCTGTAGCAATTTTATTTGTAACATTTTCTAATGAATTTTGACGGGCTTTCCAGCTTGCTCTTTTCCATTTTGAACTGCCAATGGTTCTTTTACGTGCTCAAATTGAACACATGACCTACATTTTATCGTCCGTCTCCGATAGGACTAGGAACTCAATCTCACCTACACTGATATCGGGGATCTCTGGAAAATAATGATGGTGGCTCCACGACGGAGCGAACCTGGTACATGTGGCACGAGAGACGAGCATCTAGCCGCTACGCCACAGATACCACTGAATGATTCAAATAAATGTATAGCTTCTACAAACAAAATAAGGAAATAATGTCAATTAGTAATCGATTTTCTTCAATTTGTAAAGTATCAGAAACAAGATGTCAGTAGATGACATCTTGTCTTATTGTTAACAGGTTCGTCACAATTTTATTATAGTCTTCTCGTTACACGTCTTTTTCTTTTTCTTCTTCTTTGCTTGCGTTCTTTACGATCAATTTTAATCACTCTTTATAATATGTCTGATCTTTGCTAAGAACGTGTATACGTTGCACATTGGTTTGGTAGGCATCTAAACGAATAGACTTCTACACGTTTAGGACATGTGCATCCGATTTCAGCCAAACATCCTTAGTTGCCTCTTACGATATGCGTGGCTGGTAACAGTGGTTCTATTCTTTACACCCTAAATTTGGACCCCGGTAACCACTCGGACAATCTCGTAACACGTTACAGAGGGCTTGCAACTAATCTCTCCAAACCTCTCTATCCTGTGCAACTCGTTAAATCTCCTCTATGGAATTGGGTCCGATGTTTACTCTATTCAATTATAAAAGTCTAGTTGCAATAGACTGCTATTCTATTCAAAGTGAAAATCGGGTCCCTCGCGTGTGCTACGGAGTTCGTGCACTGCTGATCCGCATGTGTAAGAAGGAGATCGGAGCACATTTGGTTGCTCGACGAAGTGCAATGATGATGGTCCTATCTATCAATCGATCAATCAATCAATCGATCAATCAATCAATCGATCAATCGATCAATCAATCAATCGATCAATCTATTAAAAGTGTGGTTGAATCCTGTCTTGTTAAATTTCAACTAATAAATTCTTAACGACCATGTTGGCATTAGAAGCAACAGTCGTGATTTCTTTATTCTGTTACACCTTTAGCATACTGTTAGCTAAGTTGGCAAGCGCGTGGGTGCTGCGCGTTGTGTATGTTTGGCAAGCGCCGTCGTGTGCGCGTTGTGTATGTTTGGCAAGCGCCGTCGTGTGCGCTTGTGTATGTTTGCAGTGCGTGCAGCCGTCGTGTGCGCTTGTGATGTTTGGCAAGCGCCGTCGTGCGCCTTGTGGTTTGCAAGCGCGTCGTGCGCCTTGTATGTTTGGCAAGCGCCGTCGTGCGCCTTGTGATGTTTGGCAAGCGCGTCGTGCGCCTTGGTATGTTTGGCAAGCGCCGTCGTGTGCGCCTTGTGTATGTTTGGCAAGCGCCGTCGTGTGCGCCTTGTGTATGTTTGGCAAGCGCCGTCGTGTGCGCCTTGTGTATGTTTGGCAAGCGCCGTCGTGTGCGCCTTGTGTATGTTTGGCAAGCGCCGTCGTTGCGCCTTGTATGTTTGCAAGCGCCGTCGTTGTTGCGCGCCGTCTGTGCCTATGTTTGGCAAGCGCCGTCGTGTGCCTTGTATGTTTGGCAAGCGCCGTCGTGTGCGCCTTGTGTATGTTTGGCAAGCGCCGTCGTGTGCGCCTTGTAGTTGTTTGGCAAGCGCGTCGTGTGCGCCTTGTGTATGTTTGCAAGCGCTGTCGTGTGCGCCTTGTGTAGTTGCAGAGCTGCGTATGCGCGCTCTTGTGTGGCCTGGCAATTGCTGTCGTGAGGCCTTGACTGTAACATGTATCTGTAGTATGTGTTGTAGTTAGCATAGTGTGTGATGTGTTGATGTGTGTGAAGGTTAGCATAGTATGTGTGTTGTCTGTAAATGTTACATAGTAGTGATGTTTTTCGTAACATGTTCTAGACTGATGTTTTCGTAACATGTTCTAGCACTGATGTTGTTTCGTAACATGTTCTAGCACTGATGTTGTTTGTAACATGTTCTAGTACTGATGTTTTTCGTACATGTTCTAGTACTGATGTTATTTCGTAACATGTCTAGTACTGATGTTTTTCGTAACATGTCAGTACTGATGTTTTTCGTAAATGTTCTAGACTGATGTTAGTTTCGTAACATGTTCTAGTACTGATGTTGTTTCGTAACATGTTCTAGCACTGATGTTGTTTCGTAACATGTTCTAGTACTGATGTTGTTTCGTAACATGTTCTAGACTGATGTTGTTTCGTAACATGTTCTAGACTGATGTTTTTCGTAACATGTTCTAGCACTGATGTTGTTTCGTAACATGTTCTAGCACTGATGTTATTTCGTAACATGTTCTAGCACTGATGTTGTTTCGTAACATGTTCTAGCACTGATGTTATTTCGTAACATGTTCTAGCACTGATGTTATTTCTAACATGTTCTAGACTGATGTTTTCAAATGTTCTAGCACTGATGTTATTTCGTAACATGTTCTAGCACTGATGTTATTTCGTAACATGTTCTAGCACTGATGTTATTTCGTAACATGTTCTAGCACTGATGTTGTTTCGTAACATGTTCTAGCACTGATGTTGTTTCGTAACATGCTCTAGCACTGATGTTGTTTCGTAACATGTTCTAGCACTGATGTTATTTCGTAACATGTTCTAGCACTGATGTTATTTCGTAACATGCTCTAGCACTGATGTTATTTCGTAACATGTTCTAGCACTGATGTTATTTCGTAACATGTTCTAGCACTGATGTTATTTCGTAACTTGTTCTAGACTGATGTTTTTCGTAACATGTTCTAGCACTGATGTTATTTCGTAACATGTTCTAGCACTGAGTTATTCTGTAAACATGTTCTAGCACTGATGTTATTTCGTAACATGCTCTAGCACTGATGTTATTTCGTAACATGTTCTAGCACTGATGTTGTTTCGTAACATGCTCTAGCACTGATGTTATTTCGTAACATGTTCTAGCACTGATGTTATTTCGTAACTTGTTCTAGCACTGATGATGTTTCGTAACATGTTCTAGCACTGATGTTGTTTCGTAACTTGTTCTAGCACTGATGTTGTTTCGTAACATGCTCTAGCACTGATGTTATTTCGTAACTTGTTCTAGCACTGATGATGTTTCGTAACATGTTCTAGCACTAATGTTGTTTCGTAACATGCTCTAGCACTGATGTTATTTCGTAACATGTTCTAGCACTGATGTTATTTCGTAACTTGTTCTAGCACTGATGATGTTTCGTAACTTGTTCTAGCACTGATGATGTTTCGTAACATGCTCTAGCACTGATGATGTTTCGTAACTTGTTCTAGCACTGATGATGTTTCGTAACATGCTCTAGCACTGATGATGTTTCGTAACATGTTCTAGCACTGATGTTGTTTCGTAACATGTTCTAGCACTGATGTTGTTTCGTAACATGTTCTAGCACTGATGTTGTTTCGTAACATGTTCTAGTACTGATGTTATTTCGTAACATGCTCTAGCACTGATGTTGTTTCGTAACATGTTCTAGCACTGATGTTGTTTCGTAACATGCTCTAGCACTGATGTTGTTTCGTAACTTGCTCTAGCACTGATGTTGTTTCGTAACATGTTCTAGCACTGATGTTATTTCGTAACATGTTCTAGCACTGATGTTATTTCGTAACATGTTCTAGCACTGATGTTGTTTCGTAACATGCTCTAGCACTGATGTTGTTTCGTAACTTGCTCTAGTACTGATGTTGTTTCGTAACATGCTCTAGTACTGATGTTGTTTCGTAACATGTTCTAGCACTGATGTTGTTTCGTAACTTGCTCTAGTACTGATGTTGTTTCTAACAATCTCGTTTCTAATCAGATTTCTTTTGGTTACTCCCACTACCTTCTGTATTAAACTGCGACAAACCTAATAATAATAATAATAATAATAATAATAATAATAATAAAAACCGCCCATCGCAAGTGATGTTGGCAAAAGCCTCAGATGTGTGTTCTTGCACCTCTCTGGTGTGTGCAGATGTGACTCTGCATACATGATCAAGACTAGCATACATATTTTTCGATCTGTTTATTCATTGTCCATGACTCGGAACTATTATATCAACAACGTACGAACAACGTACAAACAATGTACGAACAACGTACAAACAATGTACAAACAATGTACAAACAACGTACAAACAATGTACAAACAATGTACAAACAATGTACAAATAATGTACAAACAATGTACAAACAATGTACAAACAATGTACAAACAATGTACAAACAATGTACAAACAACGTACAAACAATTGCAAATAATGTACAAAAATGTACAAACAATGTACGAACAACGTAGAACAACGTACAAACAATGTACGAACAAGTAGAACAATGTACGAACAACGTACAAAAAGTACAAACAACGTACGAACAACCGTACGAACAATCGTAGGAACAACGTATGAACAACCGTACGAACAACTGCTACGAACAACCGTAGGAACAACCGTAGGAACAACGTAGGAACAACCGTACGAACAACCGTAGGAACAACCGTAGGAACAACGTAGGAACAACGTAGGAACATACATAAACTAAGAAGAAGAGAACTTAACAAAGCACTATCATCTTCTTCTTCTTGGAACGCTCCATACCGACCACTTGTTAAACCACTCTGTGGGATTTGTATGTTATCTGAGCGTAATAGCGATCGTACGTTGTGCCAGTTATGCGTCTACAAGTAGGCCAACACATCCGATTCCTGAGATGCTTTTTATTTACTAGGGTAGTTTCCCTAGGCTCCTACCTCAGTCACCTCTTACGACATGCGTTGTAGGTCGATATGGAGCGTCCGAAGAAGAAGATTTGGAACATATTCTCTCTTCTCTCCATAGAAATTTTACGACTAACTCAATTGAAATGTTTTTCATGAAGATGTCCTCAATTCGTCAGACTCTCTGTCTCTTTCCGTTTTCTACTTCCGGTATAGTGAAGTGCTGCTGAAACATCTATTATCGGTTTTCGTTTCAGTTCAAATATTAGTACGTGCCGTGATGAAATGTGGTGCTTAAACAAGTAAGATAAAGTGGCACTTGGTACACCATTAATCAATCTTGTCGGACATTTTCTTCCGTTGACTGTTGTATGTTGGGCCTGTATTTTGGTAAATAAAAAGCATCGCAGAAATCAGATGTGCTGGCCTACTGACATAACGTACAATCCCTCTTAAGCTCTCAGTTCACACACAAGTCACAAATAATGGTTAAGAAGTGATTGCTATAGAACGTTCGAAAAAGAAAAAAAAACATGCATGTTACTAACAACAACTAACAGAAGATCATAGATCATATCTCATTTAACATTCGGACAAACAATATTAAACAAAACATCAGACCTGACTTAACATTCATATCAAGAAAATTAAACGCCCGAGTGATTACCGGGGCCTAAATTTGGGTGTAAAGAATAGAATCACTGTTACCTGCTACGCATGTCGTAAGAGGTTTGGATGAAATCGGATGCACATGTCCTAAACATGTAGAAGTCTATGCGTTTAGGGCCTACCAAACCAATGTGCAACGTATACACGTTCTTGGCAAAGATCAAACATCACAAAGAGTGATTAAAATTGCTTGTCTTTACAACGAACGCAGAGAAGAAGAAGGAGAAGAAAATTAAGAATAATACACAACCCGTCGTGACAAAAGTCAGATAAGAAATTAGTAAAAATATTTAGTTTGTACGAAATTGTCTGTTTCTCTGTTTGTGTTCAACATTTGATTCATATAATATGGGAGATAATTATAGAAATATTTTTGTTTGAGTAAACAAGGTAGGTAACTTTGATGATATTTCAACGTTATCGATTTGGTCGAGGAAAAGCTATTTTCACGTTCAGTGAGTGTATCCTGAAATACAAACCAGATCGAAGATGCCAAGCTGGAATTGTCTGGTCTTCTCGTGCTGGTAATATCTGATCTTGTCCGTGCTGGTAAATATTGAACGCGTGTGCGAGATTCTTGGCTTGAGTGGTGCGAAACATTCTTGGATCCTCTCTCGTTCACTGTCTCTCTCTCTCTGTTTCTCGTTCACTGTCTCTCTCTCTCTGTTTCTCGTTCACTGTCTCTCTCTCTCTCTGTTTCTCGCTCACTGTCTCTCTCTCTCTCTGTTTCTCGTTCATTGTCTGTTCTTCTCTCTGTTTCTCGTTCACTGTCTCTCTCTCTCTCTGTTTCTCGTTCACTGTCTCTCTCTCTCTGTTTCTCGTTCACTGTCTGTCTCTCTCTCTGTTTCTCGTTCACTGTCTGTCTCTCTCTCTCTCTCTGTTTCTCGTTCACTGTCTCTCTCTCTGTTTCTCGTTCACTGTCTCTCTCTCTATGTTTCTCGTTCACTGTCTGTCTCTCTTTCTCTCTCTGTTTCTCGTTCACTGTCTCTCTCTCTGTTTCTCGTTCACTGTCTCTCTCTCTCTCTCTTTCTCGTTCACTGTCTCTCTCTCTCTCTCTCTCTGTTTCTCGTTCAATGTCTCTCTCTCTCTATTTCGTTCACTGCTCTCTCTCCTTTTGTTTCTCGTTCACTGTCTCTCTCTCTCTCTGTTTCTTGTTCACTGTCTCTCTCTCTCTCTGTTTCTCGTTCACTCTCTCTCTCTCTCTTTGTTTCTCGTTCACTGTCTCTCTCTCTCTGTTTCTCGTTCCCTGTCTCTCTCTCTCTGTTTCTCGTTCACTGTCTATCTCTCTCTGTTTCTCGTTCACTGTCTCTCTCTCTCTCTGTTTCTCGTTCACTGTCTCTCTCTCTCTGTTTCTCGTTCACTGTCTCTTTCTCTCTGTTTCTCGGTCACTGTCTCTCTCTCTTTCTGTTTCTCGTTCACTGTCTCTCTCTGTTTCTCGTTCACTGACTCTCTCTGTTGCTTGTTCACTGTCTCTCTTTTCTGTTTCTCGTTCAATGTCTCTCTCTCTCTATTTCTCGTTCACTGTCTCTCTCTCTCTCTGTTTCTCGTTCACTGTCTCTCTCTCTCTCTGTTTCTTGTTCACTGTCTCTCTCTCTCTGTTTCTCGTTCACTGTCTCTCTCTCTGTTTCTCGTTCACTGTCTCTCTCTCTCTCTGTTTCTCGTTCCCTGTCTCTCTCTCTGTTTCTCGTTCACTGTCTATCTCTCTCTGTTTCTCGTTCACTGTCTCTCTCTCTCTCTCTGTTTCTCGTTCACTGTCTCTCTCTCTCTGTTTCTCGTTCACTGTCTCTTTCTCTCTGTTTCTCGGTCACTGTCTCTCTCTCTCTCTGTTTCTCGTTCACTGTCTCTCTCTGTTTCTCGTTCACTGACTCTCTCTGTTGCTTGTTCACTGTCTCTCTCTCTCTGTTTCTCGTTCACTGTCTCTCTCTCTCTCTCTGTTTCTCGTTCACTGTCTCTCTCTGTTTCTCGTTCACTGTCTCTCTCTGTTTCTCGTTCACTGTCTCTCTCTCTCTCTCTGTTTCTCGTTCACTGTCTCTCCCTCTCTCTCTGTTTCTCGTTCACTGTCTGTCTCTCTTTCTCTCTCTGTTTCTCGTTCACTGTCTCTCTCTTCTGTTTCTCGTTCACTGTCTCTCTCTCTCTCTCTGTTTCTCGTTCACTGTCTCTCTCTCTCTCTCTCTGTTTCTCGTTCAATGTCTCTCTCTCTCTGTTTCTCGTTCACTGTTTCTCTCTCTGTTTCTCGTTCACTGTCTCTCTCTCTCTGTTTCTTGTTCACTGTCTCTCTCTCTCTGTTTCTCGTTCACTGTCTCTCTCTCTGTTTCTCGTTCACTGTCTCTCTCTCTCTCTCTCTGTTTCTCGTTCCCTGTCTCTCTCTCTCTGTTTCTCGTTCACTGTCTATCTCTCTCTGTTTCTCGTTCACTGTCTCTCTCTCTTTCTGTTTCTCGTTCACTGTCTCTCTCTCTCTGTTTCTCGTTCACTGTCTCTTTCTCTCTGTTTCTCGGTCACTGTCTCTCTCTCTCTGTTTCTCGTTCACTGTCTCTCTCTGTTTCTCGTTCACTGACTCTCTCTGTTGCTTTATCACTGTCTCTCTCTCTCTGTTTCTCGTTCACTGTCTCTCTCTCTCTCTCTGTTTCTCGTTCACTGTCTCTCTCTGTTTCTCGTTCACTGTCTCTCTCTGTTTCTCGTTCACTGTCTCTCTCTCTCTCTGTTTCTCGTTCACTGTCTCTCTCTCTCTCTCTGTTTCTCGTTCACTGTCTCTCTCTCTCTGTTTCTTGTTCACTGTCTCTCTCTCTCTGTTTCTCGTTCACTGTCTCTCTCTGTTTCTCGTTCACTGTCTCTCTCTGTTTCTCGTTCACTGTCTCTCTCTCTGTTTCTCGTTCACTGTCTCTCTCTCTCTCTCTCTGTTTCTCGTTCACTGTCTCTCTCTGTTTCTCGTTCACTGTCTCTCTCTGTTTCTCGTTCACTGTCTCTCTCTCTCTGTTTCTCGTTCACTGTCTCTCTCTCTCTGTTTCTTGTTCACTGTCTCTCTCTCTCTCTGTTTCTCGTTCACTGTCTCTCTCTCTGTTTCTTGTTCACTGTCTCTCTCTCTCTCTCTATTTCTCGTTCACTGTCTCTCTCTCTCTCTGTTTCTCGTTCACTGTCTCTCTCTGTTTCTCGTTCACTGTCTCTCTCTCTGTTTCTCGTTCACTGTCTCTCTCTCTATGTTTCTCGTTCACTGTCTCTTCTCTCTGTTTTTGTTCACTGTCTCTCTCTCTGTTTCTAGTTCACTGTCTCTCTCTCTCTCTGTTCCTCGTTCACTGTCTCTCTCTCTCTCTGTTTCTCGTTCACTGTCTCCTTCTCTCTGTTTCTTGTTCACTGTCTCTCTCTCTCTCTGTTTCTTGTTCACTGTCTCTCTCTTTCTGTTTCTCGTTCACTGTCTCTCTCTCTCTGTTTCTCGTTCACTGTTCTCTCTCTCTCTGTTTCTCGTTCACTTCTCTCTCTCTCTGTTTCTCGTTCACTGTCTCTCTCTCTCTGTTTCTCGTTCACTGTCTCTCTCTCTCTCTGTGTTTCTCGTTCACTCTCTCTCTCTCTCTCTCTGTTTCTCGTTCACTCTCTCTCTCTCTCTCTGTTTCTCGTTCACTCTCTCTCTCTTTCTCTCTCTGTTTCTCGTTCACTGTCTCTCTCTCTCTCTGTTTCTCGTTCACTGTCTCTCTCTCTCTTTCTCTCTCTGTGTTTCTCGTTCACTGTCTCTCTCTCTCTCTCTGTTTCTCGTTCACTCTCTCTCTCTCTCTGTTTCTCGTTCACTCTCTCTCTCTGTTTCTCGTTCACTGTCTCTCTCTTTCTGTTTCTCGTTCACTGTCTCTCTCCGTTTCTCGTTCACTGTCTCTCTCTCTCTCTGTTTCTCATTCACTGTCTCTCTCTCTCTCTCTCTCTGTTTCTCGTTCACTGTCTCCCTCTCTCTGTTTCTCATTCACTGTCTCTCTCTGTTTCTCGTTCACTGTCTCTCTCTCTGTTTCTCGTTCACTGTCTCTCTTTTCTGTTTCTGTTCACTGTCTCTCTCTCTGTTTCTTGTTCACTGTCTCTCTCTCTCTCTGTTTCTCGTTCACTCTCTCTCTCTCTGCTTCTCGTTCACTGTCTCTCTCTCTCTCTGTTTCTCGTTCACTGTCTCTCTCTCTCTCTGTTTCTCGTTCACTCTCTCTCTCTCTCTCTGTTTCCGTTCACTCTCTCTCTCTCTTCTCTCTCTGTTTCCCTGTTCCTCTCTCTCTCTTTCTCTCTCTGTTTCTCGTTCACTGTCTCTCTCTCTGTTTCTCGTTCACTGTCTCTCTCTCTCTCTCTCTGTTTCTGGTTCTCTGTCTCTCTCTCTCTGTTTCTCGTTCACTGTCTCTCTCTCTCTCTGTGTTTCTCGTTCACTGTCTCTCTCTCTCTGTTTCTCGTTCTCTTCTCTCTCTTTTCTCTGTTTCGTTCACTGTCTCTCTCTTTCTGTTTCTCGTTCACTGTCTCTCTCCGTTTCTCGTTCACTGTCTCTCTCTCTCTCTTCTGTTCTCGTTCACTGTTTTCTCTCTCTCTCTCTGTTTCTCGTTCACTGTCTCTCTTCTCTGTTTCTCGTTCAATGTCTTCTCTCTCTGTTTCTCGTTCACTGTCTCTCTCTCTTCTTCTCTCTGTTTCCTGTTCACTGTCTCCTTCTCTCTTTTCTAGTTCACTGTCTCTCTCTGTTTCTCATTCACTGTCTCTCTCTGTTTCTCGTTCACTGTCTATCTCTCTCTCTGTTTCTCGTTCACTGTCTCTCTCTCTCTGTTTCTCGTTCACTGTCTCTCTCTCTGTTTCTTGTTCACTGTCTCTCTCTCTGTTTATCGTTCACTGTCTCTCTCTCTCTGTTTCTCGTTCACTGTCTCTCTCTCTCTCTCTCTTTGTTTCTCGTTCACTGTCTCTCTCTCTCTGTTTCTCGTTCAGTCTCTCTCTCTCTTGTTCTCGTTCACTGTCCTCCTCTTTTCTGTTTCTTGTTCACTGTCTCTTCTTCTGTTTCTGTTCACTGTCTCTCTCTCTCTCTCTGTTTCTCGTTCTCTGTCTCTCTCTCTCTCTTTGTTCTCGTTACTGTCTCTCTCTCTCTCTATGTTTCTCGTTCACTGTCTCTCTCTCTCTCTGTTTCTCGTTCACTCTCTCTCTCTCTCTCTCTCTCTCTCTGTTTCTCGTTCATTGTCTGTCTCTCTCTCTGTTTCTCGTTCACTGTTCTCTTTTTCTCTCTCTCTGTGTTTCTCGTTCACTGTCTCTCTCTCTCTGTTTCTCGTTCACTCTCTCTCTCTGTTTCTCGTTCACTTCTCTCTTCTGTTTCTCGTTCACTGTCTCTCTCTCTCACTCTCTCTGTTTCTCGTTCACTCTCTCTCTCTCTGTTTCTCGTTCACTCCTTCTCTCTGTTTCTCGTTCACTGTCTCTCTCTCTACTCTTTTGTTTCTCGTTCACTGTCTCTCTCTCTCTGTTTCTCGTTCACTGTCTCTCTCTCTCTGTGTTTCTCGTTCACTGTCTCTCTCTCTCTGTTTCTCGTTCACTTCTCTCTCTCTCTCTGTTTCTCGTTCACCTCTCTCTCTTCTCTCTGTTTCTCGTTCACTGTTTCTCTCTTTCTGTTTCTGTTCACTGTTTTTCTTCTCTCTCTCTCTGTGTTTCTGTTCACTGTCTCTCTCTGTTTCTCGTTCACTGTCTCTCTCTCTATCTCTGTTTCTCGTTCACTGTCTGTCTCTCTCTATTTCTGTTTCTCGTTCACTGTCTCTCTCTCTCTGTTTCTCGTTCACTGTCTCTCTCTCTCTCTGTTTCTCGTTCACTGTCTCTCTCTTTCTGTTTCTGTTCACTGTTCTTCTCTCTCTCTGTTTCTGTTCACTGTCTCTCTCTGTTTCTCTTCACTGTCTCTCTCTGTTTCTCGTTCACTGTCTCTTCTCTTGTTTCTCGTTCACTGTCTCTCTCTCTCTCTGTTTCTCGTTCACTGTCTGTCTCTCTCTGTTTCTCGTTCACTGTCTCTCTCTCTCTGTTTCTCGTTTCCTGTCTATCTATCTGTTTCTCGCTCCTGTCACTCTCTGTTTCTCGTTCACTGTCTCTCTCTCTCTCTCTCTCTCTCTGTTTCTCGTTCACTGTCTCTCTCTCTGTTTCTCGTTCACTGTCTCTCTCTCTGTTTCTCGTTCACTGTTCTCTCTATCTCTGTTTCTCGTTCACTGTTCTCTCTCTGTTTCTCGTTCACTGTCTCTCTCTTCTGTTTCTCGTTCACTGCTTCTCTTCTGTTTTCGTCACTGCTCTCTCTGTTTCTCATTCACTGTCTTTCTCTGTTTCTCGTTCACTGTCTTCTCTCTCTGTTTCTGTTTACTGTCTCTCTCTTCTGTTTTGTTCACTGTCTGCTTCTGTTCTGTTACTGTCTACTCTTGTTTCGTTTCTGTCTATCTATCTGTTTCTCTCTCCTGTTTCTCTTCATTCTTTTGTTTTCGTTCACTGTCTCTTGTTTCTCGTTCATTGTCTTCTCTGTTTTGCTCCTGTCTGATTACAAACTGGTCAATGGAAGTAGGAAGATTGAAGTTTTACTTAAATAAAATGTTACCTTTTGTTAATGACATTTTTAATTCTGTCAGACATAATATGTGATGTTTGTGACATAATATGTGCTGTTTGTGACATAGTATGTGATGTTTGTGACATAGTATGTGATGTTTGTGACATAGTATGTGATGTTTGTGACATAATATGTGATGTTTGTGATCTAGTATGTGATGATTGTGACAGAATATGTGATGTTTGTGACATAATATGTGTAGTTTGTGACAGAGTATGTGTAGTTTGTGACATAGTATGTGATATTTGTGACATAGTATGTGCTGGTTGTGACATAATATGTGCTGTTTGTGACATAATATGTGATGTTTGTGACATAGTATGTGCAGTTTGTGACACAGTATGTGATGTTTGTGACATAGTATGTGCTGGTTGTGACATAATATGTGCTGTTTGTGACATAGTATGTGATGTTTGTGACATAGTATGTGCTGGTTGTGACATAATATGTGCTGTTTGTGACATAGTATGTGATGTTTGTGGCATAATATGTGATGTTTGTGACATAATATGTGCTGTTTGTGACATAGTATGTGATGTTTGTGACATGGTATGTGCTGGTTGTGACATAATGTGTGCTGGTTGTGACATAATATGTGCTGTTTGTGACATAATATGTGATGTTTGTGACATAATATGTGATGTTTGTGACATAATATGTGATGTTTGTGACATAGTATGTGATGTCTGTGACATAGTATGTGCTGTTTGTGACATAATATGTGCTGTTTGTGACATATTATGTGATGTTTGTGACATAGTATGTGCTGGTTGTGACATAATATGTGCTGTTTATGACATAATATGTGATGTTTGTGACATAATATGTGATGTTTGTGACATAGTATGTGCTGTTTGTGACATAATATGTGCTGTTTGTGACATAGTATGTGATGTCTGTGACATAGTATGTGCTGTTTGTGACATAGTATGTGATGTTTGTGACATAGTATGTGCTGGTTGTGACATAATATGTGCTGTTTGTGACCTAGTATGTGATGATTGTGACAGAATATGTGATGTTTGTGACATAGTATGTGATGTTTGTGACATAGTATGTGCTGTTTGTTACGGATGCAAGTAGTTAACTACTGGAATAGACTACTCAACTCTCATTAATTCTCATTAGTTCTCAGTAGTTCCTATTATTTACTCAGATATTCTCTCATTAATTTTGTAATTTTGTGTACAGAAAAATATCTAGAAGAATTGTATACACAACGATAACAGAACGGGTTAGGTTGCTAACTCATTATATTCGGAGAGATTACACATATGTTGTTGTATAACACATTGAAATGATGATGAAGAACAGCAAGGTACAGGTGCAATGTACAGGTAAGCAAGGTGACTGTGGTCTGGACAACTTAACCTGTACACGTTTACGTTCTGGCTTTGAAACCCGAGTCTAAACATCATAGAGGATAAATAAATTACTGGGTTATCTCTCTTTGACCGTTTAATCTATCAGACTTGAAACATTCCATGATATATATCATGTAATACATACGCCTAACTCCAGCGCAAGTGTTTTATTTCAATGTGCTAATGAATTGAAGTGTTTGAGGTTTTACGTGAAAGAAGGATGTTTACATGGGAACAATGTAATACTTATTAAAATAAACATCATAGCAATAAGCACATGCATATTCCCAGCGGTAACGTACAAGAGTGAAGCATGGATATTTAACAAGGAATATATATGTTCTTTTTAATATAGGTCTTGTTCTTCAGCGATCTCTGGTCATTCGCTTAATTTACTGTGGACCACAAACTGGGCAGTCAGCTTCAGGTCTGTCAGGTTTCCTTCTTCATCGATCTCTGGTCATTCGCTTAATTTACTGTGGACCACAAACTGGGCAGTCAGCTTCAGGTCTGTCAGGTTTCCTTCTTCATCGATCTCTGGTCATTCGCTTAGTTTACTGTGGACCACAAACTGGGCAGTCAGGTTCAGGTCTGTCAGGTTTCCTTCTTCACCGATCTCTGGTCATTCGCTTAGTTTACTGTGGACCATAAACTGGACAGTCAGCTTCAGGTCTGTCAGGTTTCCACAAAGCTTAGTTTTTAAGTCGACTGGGTGTGGCCACATGTTGCTTCTCAGCTCACCCAGGAGGGGACGGTCTTGCAGGATATGCTCCGGTGTCTGTTCCGCCTGCTGACACTGGTAGAGAGCTGTTTGACTTATTCCTAGTCTTTAGAATTGTTTGTTGAGTCTGCAGTGTCTGTTACGTAGGCGAAATATAATGACCTGGTCTGTTCTGCTGAGGTCTTTGAGGAAGTCTTTCTCATTGAGGAATGCGACACTCTGACACGTCAATGTGCCCCTCTCACATGCCAATGCGACACTCTGACACGGCAATGTGCCCCTCTCACATGCCAATGCGACACTCTGACACGGCAATGTGCCCCTCTCACATGCCAATGCGACACTCTGACACGGCAATGTGCCCCTCTCACATGCCAATGCAACACTCTGACACGGCAATGTGCCCCTCTCACATGCCAATGCGACACTCTGAGACGGCAATATGCCCCTCTCACATGCTAATGCGCCACTTTGACACGGCAATGTGCCCCTCTCACATGCCAATGCGACACTCTGACACGTCAATGTGCCCCTCTCACATGCCAATGCGACACTCTGACACGTCAATGTGCCCCTCTCACATGTCAATGCGCCACTCTGACACGGCAATGTGTCCCTCTCACATATGAGACACTATCAGACGACAGTGTGCGACTCTCAGACGTCAATGTGCCACTCTCCAACGTCAATATGAACTGAGGAAGCAGGCTCTGAGCACTAGTTTGATAACTGAGGAAGCAGGTACTGAGTACTAGTCTAATAACTGAGGAAGCATGCTCTGAGTACTTGTCTAATAACTGAGAAAGCAGGTACTGAGTACTAGTCTAATAACTGAGGAAGCATGCTCTGAGTACTTGTCTAATAACTGGTGAAGCAGGCACAGAGTACTTGTCTAATAACTGGTGAAGCAGTCACTGAGTACTTGTCTAATAACTGAGAAAGCAGGCACTGAGCACTAGTCTAATAACTGAGAAAGCAGGTATTGAGTATTTGTCTAATAACTGAGAAAGCAGGCACTGAGCACTAGTCTAACTGAGAAAGCAGGTACTGAGTACTTGTCTAATAACTGAGAAAGCAGGCACTGAGCACTAGTCTAATAACTGAGGAAGCAGAGAGCAGATGTCCAAGAATTATGGAAGCTGAACACTTGTTTAAGAACTAGGAAAGCAGGCATTGAAAACTTGTCTATGATCTGGGGAAGCCAGTCTCAGACATCTCGCTGTTATAGAAAAGTGCCACGAGAAAGGAGATTAGAATACAAAGTCCCGCCATTCTCTCTCCGTTAAAACTAAAAGAATACCATGAATCTAACCCTTTACTCTACTCTCGCCTATTCAATATTCATGAAGACATTGTATTCTCTGTGTTTATAACGATAGTTATTCACTCTCTCTGCAGTTATAATTGTATTATAAGATCCAAGTCTCAACCCTACACGCATTCATCCACACGCCACGCCACCCAAACATCTATGCCACCAATAATTGACATACAAATCCTGCAGGCCCCGCTCCTGGTGTGCTAATCTCTGGACAGCTTGTACCCTCTGCGGGGAGTACACCAATACCTTATTTATCAAGTCGACCCGGTAAACACACAGCAACATGGGCCAAACAAACATGGCGGCAGAAATACAGCGCCACATTTTATTCCTATTATTGTTCAATTTCTGCCGGATAACATTAGTTGGTGCACGGGCAGGGGAGGGCTGATCCTGATCTCATATTGGACGTTCTCGGGCAATGATTTATAACCCTAGCGCCAATAACGTTTGATTGGAAGCTGGAGCATTTATAGATATCTGCAAGTCTGGTCATATTTATAGCTATTATTTATTGTATTTATAATGTTCGTTTATATCGTGATGACCTACCCCTCGTAAATATAATTTATAATAATGTTTTCTATTATGATTTATATACATGCTGGCAGCGCCGATAGTGAAGTTGTTAGCACGTTGCCCTCACTAGAGACCATTCCAAGGTTCGAGGCTAGCTTAATACATTTTCGTGTGCCCTTGGTATGCGGTTGCACTTCAGGAAGCCATTTACTTAGGGATCTACATTACAAGTACCTCTGTAGTCCGTCTTGCTAAATGTTTAGGGACACTCGTGATAAGGAAAGCAGGCCTTGACGCAAAATCAGTCACAGATGCCGTATTAGGTTCTTTCTTCTTCTTCTTCTTCTTATTTTGTCGTCACATTGTTAACCAGTTGTGCCCTGTGTCGTGGTTTTCTGTTTTATGTCTTGTGTTGCTTTCTTGACTTGGGTGTTAGTTATGTTTGCTATTTTGTCTTGTGTTGCTTTCTTGACTTGGGTGTTAGTTATGTTTGCTATTTTGTCTTGTGTTGCTTTCTTGACTTGGGTGTTAGTTATGTTTGCTATTTTGTCTTGTGTTGCTTTCTTGACTTGGGTGTTAGTTATGTTTGCTATTTTGTCTTGTGTTGCTTGCTTGACTTGGGTGTTAGTTATGTTTGCTATTTTGACAGAATTCTGTTATGCCATCAGTTTATCTTCTTCCTGGTCTACCTCTCACCTTGTATATTACCAACTGAATTTATTGTAGGCAAATAAAACAAAATTATTTATATAAACTTCATGGGTGAATGTGGGGAGATATGCTCCAATTATGAGGCTGAAATTCATGCGTTAGAAGCAGCGTTGTACCACCTGAAGACTGTTTTCGATGTCTTTCCACCAAAAGCACAAAACATCATTATTTTCACAGATTCAATGTCTGTCCTTCAAGCTCTAGAAGATGGTGGACATTGTAAATCTGAACTCTCCCATTTAGCCCTAGATATTGACAGACTTATTACATCACATGACATCAAAATAACCATGCAGTGGATCCCTGGACATTCAAACACACCTGGAAATGACAAAGCAGATAGGCTAGCCAAGAAAGGGTCAACACAAGAACAACCAATCACAGCAACAACTCTCCATACAGCAAAGCAAATCCTAATGACAACAAATAAAGAAATTTGGCTGAACAGATTGGCCATGGGAAACACAGGAAGAGAGATGTACAGCCATATGGCCAGCCCTAACCTTAATGACAACATCAACCACCTTACAAGAAGAGATCAGAGCACCATTTTTAGACTTCGAACCTAACACATAACACTTAATAATCACTTGAACAGAATTCATCCACAACACACTCCAGAGTGCCAACTGTGTGCACATCATCATGAAACCGTTCACCACCACCTCTTCAAGTGTCAAACACTAGAAGACATCAGAAAGACCCTCCTTCCTTCAAGGCCAGATAAATGGAACACATTATACGGAACAAAAGAACAACTTACAAACATATGTAGATACCACTACATAGCATTGGGCCGAAGGGCAAAAGCTCAAGTGCCACTGGATCATTGAAGAAGAAGAAGGCGAAGAAGAAGAAGAAGAAGATCTGTGTGTTTAAGATAACTCATATTCTTCCTCTTCTTCTTCGACCGCTCCATATCGACCACTTGTCAAACCACTCTGTGTGATTTCTATGTCATCTGGTCCTAAGAGCGATTGTACGTTGTGCCAGTTAGGCGCCTACAAGTAGACCAGCACATCCGAATTCTGCGACCCTTTTATTTACTAAGGTAGCTTCCCTAGGCCCCTACCTCATTCGCCTCTTACGACATGCATTGTAGGTTGCAGTGGTGCTATTCTTTGCTTCCCTTGCGGGACCCGGCACCATACGGGTGTTAAGATAACAATTTGTCCAGCAAGTGTCAGCAAAAATATTGCAATCTTTAGCGATTCAAGATCCGTTCTCCAGGCTATCTAATGTCCCAGACAAGACAAGCTCATTCAGAACATACGGCAAAATATCAGCTTGTTGTCAAAAATCCGAACTGGTCTTACAGTGGATACCAGCTCACTGTGGCATACCAGGAAATGAAAAGGCTGACAAACTCGCAAAGGCTGAGGGGAGCCTAACACAACACCACCCAACACAAAGCTTTACAGAAGCAAAGACTGGGGGGAGCCTAACACAACACCACCCAACACAAAGTTTTACAGAAGCAAAGACTCTCCTGAAACAATCCAGGAATCCAGGAAAATGATCTGGAGAAAAACAAATGGAGGAAACAACCCAGAGCACGACAGTATAAATACACTAAACAGAAAATCACAGACCACAGTCTTCAGACTTAGAACGGGACATTGCAGTCTCAGAGCACACCTCCACAGAATGGGTCTCAGGGACTCGGCAGCCTCCACCTGTGGAGCACCAAAGCAGTTCCCAGAGCACATCCTGCAAAACTGCCCCAGCCTGAGCAGTGTGAGAATGAAAATGTGGCCAACAGAAACAACACTACAAGACAAACTATGGGGAACCGGTGAAGACCTCAAGCGAACCGCCCTGTTTATGACACATACCGGAGTAGTCGCATAGCAAAAGTTGATCGCAGAAGAAGAAGAATAATTTGTCTTACACAGGACGATCTCGGCGACAGTTCAAGAACTCAGTAGCATCGACTAAGATTCCCTTTACAGTTTTTAACGACATCTGACCTTATGGTCTTGGGTGCCTTTGCAAGAGGTTGTTTACATATCTGCAAATATATTATACTAAATTGTATACATTATACTCAAGCAGTAACTAGCATGTCCCTTGCAGAGCGTCACTTTTATTACAGCCTGCTTGAAAAACTCTCTGTTTCTAGCAAGTTCTCTCGTCTCCTCCGGCATCATGTTCAATGTTTCTTTGATGTTCTGCTGCCACCTTTGTCTTGGTCGTCCCCTGCTTCGTAACCCTGCAACCATGCCTTCCATTACCATTCTCTCCAAACCACTGTGAGGTTTAACGTGGTCAAAATATGTCATCTTTCGGGTCATGATGTTGCTTATAAAGTCAATGCTCCTTGATATGCAGGTCGTGCATACAAGGTCTTCTTGTACAGAAATACTATCTCTTAATCTATGGTTCTTCTACAAAAATAGTTCTTCTACAAAAATGGTTATTCTACAAAAATAGTTCTTCTACAAAAATAGTTCTTCTACAAAAATTGATTCTTCTACAAAATTGATTCTTCTACAAAATTGATTCTTCTACAAAATTGATTCTTCTACAAAATTGATTCTTCTACAAAATTGATTCTTCTACAAAAATGTTTCTTCTACAAAATTGATTCTTCTACAAAAATGTTTCTTCTACAAAAATGTTTCTTCTACAAAATTGTTTCTTCTACAAAAAATGATTCTTCTACAAAAATTGATTCTTCTACAAAATTGATTCTTCTACAAAATTGATTCTTCTACAAAAATTGATTCTTCTACAAAAAATGTTTCTTCTACAAAAATTGATTCTTCTACAAAAATTGATTCTTCTACAAAAAATTGATTCTTCTACCAAAAATGATTCTTCTACAAAAATTGATTCTTCTACAAAAATTGATTCTTCTACAAAAATTGATTCTTCTACCAAAAATGATTCTTCTACAAAAATTGATTCTTCTACAAAAATTGATTCTTCTACAAAAATTGATTCTTCTACAAAAATTGATTCTTCTACAAAAATGTTTCTTCTACAAAAATGATTCTTCTACAAAAATTGATTCTTCTACAAAAATTGATTCTTCTAAAAAAAATGTTTCTTCTACAAAAATTGATTCTTCTACAAAAAATGTTTCTTCTACAAAAATTGATTCTTCTACAAAAATTGATTCTTCTACAAAAATTGATTCTTCTACAAAAATTGATTCTTCTACAAAAATGTTTCTTCTACAAAAATGATTCTTCTACAAAAATTGATTCTTCTACAAAAATTGATTCTTCTACAAAAATTGATTCTTCTACAAAAATTGATTCTTCTACAAAAATGTTTCTTCTACAAAAATGATTCTTCTACAAAAATTGATTCTTCTACAAAAATTGATTCTTCTACAAAAAATGTTTCTTCTACAAAAATTGATTCTTCTACAAAAATGTTTCTTCTACAAAAATGATTCTTCTACAAAAATTGATTCTTCTACAAAAATTGTTTCTTCTACAAAAATGATTCTTCTACAAAAATGTTTCTTCTACAAAATTGATTCTTCTACAAAAATGTTTCTTCTACAAAATTGATTCTTCTACAAAATTGATTCTTCTACAAAATTGATTCTTCTACAAAAAATGTTTCTTCTACAAAAATGATTCTTCTACAAAAATTGATTCTTCTACAAAAATTGATTCTTCTACAAAAATTGATTCTTCTACAAAAATTGATTCTTCTACAAAAATGTTTCTTCTACAAAAATGATTCTTCTACAAAAATTGATTCTTCTACAAAAATTGATTCTTCTACAAAAAATGTTTCTTCTACAAAAATTGATTCTTCTACAAAAATGTTTCTTCTACAAAAATGATTCTTCTACAAAAATTGATTCTTCTACAAAAATTGTTTCTTCTACAAAAATGATTCTTCTACAAAAATGTTTCTTCTACAAAATTGATTCTTCTACAAAAAATGTTTCTTCTACAAAAATTGATTCTTCTACAAAAATTGATTCTTCTACAAAAATTGATTCTTCTACAAAATTGATTCTTCTACAAAAAATGTTTCTTCTACAAAAAATGATTCTTCTACAAAAATTGATTCTTCTACAAAAATTGATTCTTCTACAAAAATGTTTCTTCTACAAAATTGATTCTTCTACAAAAATGTTTCTTCTACAAAATTGATTCTTCTACAAAAAATGTTTCTTCTACAAAAATTGATTCTTCTACAAAAAATGTTTCTTCTACAAAAATTGATTCTTCTACAAAAAATGATTCTTCTACAAAAATTGATTCTTCTACAAAATTGATTCTTCTACAAAAAATTGATTCTTCTACCAAAAATGATTCTTCTACAAAAATTGATTCTTCTACAAAATTGATTCTTCTACAAAAAATGGTTGTTCTTTAACAAAACAACGTTAGAAAGATCCTAATTATAAACTGAATATTATCAAGATCAGAACCCACGTGGAACCTCTGGAAATAGTTTAAAGTAAACTTGTCCATAGGCGTAGAAACCTTAAGGAAGGATGGTGGTGGGAAGGGAGTGCCTCAACATGAACAATAAAATTTTGATAGAACAGTTCTTTGCGAATCTGGTCTTCTCAATTTCCACATAGTAAACTAGCAACAAAAGATGGACCTCAGAGATAACAGAGGCAACGCATAGTAAACTATTTATGAAGCACACATAAAAGCCCGTTCTAGAAATCTCGTCATATCCTGAAGCTGTGGGGCAAAACAGAATTAGAGAAAGGAAAAGAAAGAAACTATCAACTAAATTAAAAAAATCATTTACGCCTCCATGGACAAATTTCTGTCAACGCCCATGAACTTGTCCCTATAGAATAATAACCGTTGTGTTTGTGTACGCTTTAGAATGTCCCCTTGTGTGAAACTGTGAATATAATCGTTATTTGGTGTCAACTAATCGTGATAAAGATTAATTGCTTGGATTATTATATGTCATGTATTGTTTGTGCTTGAGAAGCTTATGTTAACAGATTTAACTTTCAGAGAGAAAACACATGAAAATGGGGCGTTTCCCACGTAGGCGGTAGCTGTTATTTATTATACATGTTCCCTGGAGATATTAGCGTGGGATTGATTATACATGTTCCTGGAGATATTAGCGTGGGACTGATTATACATATTCCTGGAGATATTAGCGTGGGACTGATTATACATATTCCTGGAGATATTAGAGCGGGTATGATTATACATGTTCCTGGAAATATTAGAGTGGGACTGATTATGAGTTTCTTTCTGAAGTCCTGATAACATTTAGTTGATGTAATAAGCCATCGCTATTTGTTGTTAGTTCACAAATGTTGTCTCCGTATCGTTGAACTATGGTGTCGACTTCATACTCCAAAAGGACTTGATCGCGTGGCACAATCGCGCTATTTTCAGTCAATACTGATCACAATGTGAGATCGAGTGCCTAGTCGTTTCGGAAACGGACGATCAAAAATAGATGTTATCAAGTTGAGCACATAAAAAAACCATTGTAAATAATACAATTTCTTGAAGCCTTTCCAGACCTTAGGGTATGAAGTGATTTTACTTCACATTTCTAGGACCTAGTGTGCAGGAGGAGGGCCAATTCCTTTCCTCGCGTGTGCAAGTGCAATGATAATGGTCCTATCAATCAATCAATTGAGACACACAAATGACATACGTTGTAATCTGTCCCCAGGATATGAAGCTATGAAGGTTCATGATCGCCATAGGCAGCCGCCAGACACATGAGACACGTACACTCATCACTTCTGATCCAGGTATTATAAAATTAGTTCATACACACCGACTGGATCGAGTGTCCTAACTTGGTTCACAATAAATGATTGCATCTATCACGGATGTATTCCAGAGCAGATCATGTGATAGACGTTAGCGGGTACACAAGAAATAATCCCATGTATTCCGAGGTCAAGTGATCACCAAGATACATCACTTCACTTCACGCCATCATACAATCAACATTAGTTCATGGCTGCAATCATGCTTAGCCATAGCTCACTGTTTACATTAGTTTAAATTACATCTTCCTGGTTATGTTATTATTTAGTAGTAGTAACTTCCTGTTGTTATTTTAGTTATTTTAGTATAAGTAGTAACTTCCTGGTTATGTTATTATTTAGTAGTAACTTCCTGGTTATGTTATTATTTAGTAGTAGTAACTTCCTGGTTATGTTATTATTTAGTAGTAGTAATTCCTGTTATGTTATTATTTAGTAGTAGTAACTTCCTGGTTATGTTATTATTTAGTAGTAGTAACTTCCTGGTTATGTTATTATTTAGTAGTAGTAACTTCCTGGTTATGTTATTATTTAGTAGTAACTTCCTGGTTATGTTATTATTTAGTAGTATAACTTCCTGGTTATGTTATTATTTAGTAGTAGTAACTTCCTGGTTATGTTATTATTTAGTAGTATAACTTCCTGGTTATGTTATTATTTAGTAGTAACTTCCTGGTTATTATTTAGTAGTAGTAACTTCCTGGTTATTATTTAGTAGTAGTAACTTCCTGGTTATGTTATTATTTAGTAGTAGTAACTTCCTGGTTATGTTATTATTTAGAAAGTAACTTCCTGGTTATGTATTATTAGTAGTAACTTCCTGGTTATTTATTTAGTAGTAGTAACTTCCTGGTTATGTTATTATTTAGTAGTAGTAACTTCCTGGTTATGTTATTATTTAGTAGTAGTAACTTCCTGGTTATGTTATTATTTAGTAGTAGTAACTTCCTGGTTATGTTATTATTTAGCAGTAGTAACTTCCTGGTTATGTTATTATTTAGTAGTAGTAACTTCCTGGTTATGTTATTATTTAGTAGTAGTAACTTCCTGGTTATGTTATTATTTAGTAGTAGTAACTTCCTGGTTATGTTATTATTTAGTAGTAGTAACTTCCTGGTTATGTTATTATTTAGTAGTAACTTCCTGGTTATGTTATTATTTAGTAGTAGTAACTTCCTGGTTATGTTATTATTTAGTAGTAGTAACTTCCTGGTTATATTTATTATTTAGTAGTAACTTCCTGGTTATGTTATTATTTAGTAGTAACTTCCTGGTTATGTTATTATTTAGTAGTAGTAACTTCCTGGTTATGTTATTATTTAGTAGTAGTAACTTCCTGGTTATTATTTAGTAGTAGTAACTTCCTGGTTATGTTATTATTTAGCAGTAGTAACTTCCTGGTTATGTTATTATTTAGTAGTATAACTTCCTGGTTATGTTATTATTTAGTAGTAACTTCCTGGTTATTATTTAGCAGTAGTAACTTCCTGGTTATGTTATTATTTAGTAGTAGTAACTTCCTGGTTATGTTATTATTTAGTAGTAGTAACTTCCTGGTTATGTTATTATTTAGTAGTAGTAACTTCCTGGTTATGTTATTATTTAGTAGTAGTAACTTCCTGGTTATGTTATTATTTAGTAGTAGTAACTTCCTGGTTATGTTATTATTTAGTAGTAACTTCCTGGTTATGTTATTATTTAGTAGTAGTAACTTCCTGGTTATGTTATTATTTAGTAGTAGTAACTTCATGGTTATGTTATTATTTAGTAGTAACTTCCTGGTTATGTTATTATTTAGTAGTAACTTCCTGGTTATGTTATTATTTAGTAGTAGTAACTTCCTGGTTATGTTATTATTTAGTAGTAACTTCCTGGTTATGTTATTATTTAGTAGTAGTAACTTCCTGGTTACGTTATTATTTAGTAGTAGTAACTTCCTGGTTATGTTATTATTTAGCAGTAGTAACTTCCTGGTTATGTTATTATTTAGTAGTAGTAACTTCCTGGTTATGTTATTATTTAGTAGTATTGTTTAGTAGAACATCAGCTTACAAAGTGGATTAAAACAAGCCCACCCAAGATCACTACGTTTTCCACCCCCAACACTTTTATAAATAAGTAAAATGGTGGAAAAGAAGAAGAAGAAGTATTTGCGAATTTTGTCTTCTGCATTTACACGTCAACTACCAACTATAATCGGTTTAACATTAATTTTGTCCCCTCTTTGAAAAATGTTTGGGGACGCCCTTGGTTTAAACAAGACATCAACAGACATAAGATACTCATAACTACTCAAGCTGTAATCGCTAGGGAGAAATTTAGGTTAAACTAAAGAAATTGAAGAGGATAAAAGTACGTGGATAAAATTGGTATAGTATAGACATCAAAGAATATGAAAGAAAGTTGAGAGAAATGGCAACTGAGAAATCATGAAAGGTAGTTGGGGAAATAAAAACTATTAGAGGTTTCCTGTGCCCTTAGCATATCTGTCGTCTTACATATGGTGTTTATTCTACAACAGGAAGGTACAACGATAAGAACGGGGGCGGGGCAAGGGGCAAGGCGGGGAAGAACAATATCAAGGAATAACAATCTTCTACTCTTCTCTATTTCTGATGTTCTTTCTCTCCCTCTCTCTCTTTAATCTTTCTCTCTAATCTTTCTCTCTCTATTTGATCTTTCTCTCTCTCTCTCTCTAATCTTTCTCTCTATTTGATCTTTTCTCTCTCTCTGATCTTCTCTCTCTCTCTCTCTCTAATCTTTCTCTCTCTCTCTCTCTCTCTAATCTTTCTCTCTCTCTTTAATCTTTCTCTCTCTCTTTAATCTTTCTCTCTCTATTTGATCTTTCTCTCCCTCTTTAATCTTTCTCTCTCTCTTTGATCTTTCTCTCCTCTTTAATCTTTCTCTCTCTCTTTGATCTTTCTTCTCTCTTTAATCTTTTCTTCTCTCTCTTTAATCTTTCTCTCTTTAATCTTTCTTTTGATCTTTTCTCTCTCTCTTTGATCTTTCTCTCTCTCTTTGATCTTTTCTCCTCTTTGATCTTTCTCTCTCTCTTTGATCTTTCTCTCTCTCTTTGATCTTTCTCTCTCTCTTTAATCTTTCTCTCTCTTTTGATCTTTCTCTCTCTTTTAATCTTTCTCTCTCTCTTGATCTTTCTCTCTCTCTTTATCTTTCTCTCTCTCTTGATCTTTCTCTCTTTTCTAATCTTTCTCTCTCTCTCTGATCTTTCTCTCCTCTCTGATCTTTCTCTCCTCTCTGATCTTTCTCTCCTTTTCTGATCTTTCTCTCTCTCTGTGATCTTTCTCTCTCTCTGACTTCTCCTCTCTGATCTTTCTCTCTATCTGATCTTTCCCCTCTTTCCTCTCTCTGTCTCTTCTTCTTCTCTCTCTGATCTTTCTCTCCCTCTCTGATCTTTCTCTCTTTTCTCTTCCTGCTTTCTCTGATCTTTCTCTCCCTCTCTGATCTTTCTCTACCTCTCTGATCTTTCTCTCCCTCTCTGATCTTTCTCTCTCTCTCGTGATCTTTCTCTCTCTCTGACCTGTCTCTCTCTGATCTTTCTCTCTCTCTGATCTTTCTCTCCCTCTCTGATCTTTCTCTCCCTCTCTGACATTTCTCTCTCTCTCTCTGATCTTTTTCTCCCTCTCTGAGCTTTCTCTCTCCATCTGATCTTTCTCTCCCTCTTTGACCTTTCTCTCTCTCTGATCTTTCTCTACCTCTCTGATCTTTCTCTCCCTCTCTGATCTTTCTCTCTCTCTCTGATCTTTCTCTCTCTCTCTCTCTCTCTCCAAGAAAATGGGCATACACGTGTATGCTTATCAATCTGCTTCTTCTTCTTTGTCGTCCCAGGGCTACGGTTGTTGCCCAGTGTCGTCACACTGCTACCGGGTTGTTGTCCAGTGTCGTCACACTGCTACTGGGTTGTTGCCCAGTGTCGTCACACTGCTACCGGGTTGTTGCCCAGTGTCGTCACACTGCTACCGGGTTGTTGCCCAGTGTCGTCACACTGCTACGGGTTGTTGCCCAGTGTCGTCACACTGCTACTGGGTTGTTGCCCAGTGTCGTCACACTGCTACTGGGTTGTTGCCCAGTGTCGTCACACTGCTACCGGGTTGTTGCCAAGTGTCGTGATTTTATGTTTTTGTCTTGCTCTGTTCTGGTGGCTTGTGTGATTATTATTGTTTGATCTTTCACAGGATTCTGCTACGTCATCTAATCATCGTTTTCGTGGTCTTCCTCTCACCTTCTTTCCTGATGTTCTGTTGTAGAAGACAGTATATACTGTGGAGTTTGGATGCATTCTTATTAAGTGGCTAAACCACTTCATTCTTTGTTTCTCAATGTAATTCAAGCAAGGTTCTGTGCCAACTTTATCTATTCAACTATAAATCTACATCAGATTGATGGCGTCTATAAGATCAAGGTTAAATTGCTCTTGTGTATTCTCGTTCTATTGTCCACTGCTTCTACGTATCTACATGTTTTTATTAGCTGTTACAGTGTACTGGGACATTGCTCATGTCATTACCTGGTCAGCGTAGATCTATGGTTTCTGTCTAGTCTGTAGATTGTCTGTCCTTGCAAGATTATCTACCCTTTCTAACTTGACATAAACAACATTCAGTACCTTCACATTTACGTTACTAAGTACCTACACATTGCCCTCACTAAGTACCTCCACATTGCCCTCACTAAGTACCTCCACATTGCCCTCACTAAGTACCTCCACATTGCCCTCACTAAGTACCTCCACATTGCCCTCACTAAGTACCTCCACATTGCCTTCACTAAGTACCTCCACATTGCCCTCACTAAGTACCTCCACATGCCCTCACTAAGTACCTCCACATTGTCCTCACTAAGTACCTCCACATTGCCCTCACTAAGTACCTCCACATTGCCCTCACTAAGTACCTCCACATTGCCCTCACTAAGTACCTCCACATTGCCCTCACTAAGTACCTCCACATCGCCCTCACTAAGTACCTCCACATTGTCCTCACTAAGTACCTACACATTATCCTCACTAAGTACCTACACATTATCCTCACTAAGTACCTACACATTGCCCTCACTAAGTACCTCCCCATTGTCCTCACTAAGTACCTCCACATTGTCCTCACTAAATACCTCCATATTGCCTTCACTAAGTACCTCCACATTATCCTCACTAAGTACCTCCACATTGCCCTCACTAAGTACTTCCACATTGCCCTCACTAAGTACCTCCACATTGCCCTCACTAAGTACCTCCACATTGCCCTCACTAAGTACCTACACATTGTCCTCACTAAGTACCTCCACATTGCCCTCACTAAGTACCTCCACATCGCCCTCACTAAATACCTCCACATTGCCCTCACTAAGTACCTCCACATTGTCATCACTAAGTACCTCCACATTGCCCTCACTAAGTACCACCACATTGCCCTCACTAAGTACCTCCACATTGCCCTCACTAAATACCTCCATATTGCCTTCACTAAGTACCTCCACATTATCCTCACTAAGTACCTACACATTGTCCTCACTAAGTACCTCCACATTGCCCTCACTAAGTACCTCCACATTGTCCTCACTAAGTACCTACACATTGCCCTCACTAAGTACCTCCACATTATCCTCACTAAGTACCTCCACATCGCCCTCACTAAATACCTCCATATTGCCTTCACTAAGTACCTCCACATTATCCTCACTAAGTACCTCACATTGTCCTCACTAAGTACCTCCACATTGCCCTCACTAAGTACCTCCACATTGTCCTCACTAACTACCTCCACATTGCCCTCACTAAGTACTTCCACATTGCCCTCACTAAATACCTCCATATTGCCTTCACTAAGTACCTCCACATTGTCCTCACTAAGTACCTCCACATTGTCCTCACTAAGTACCTCCACATTGTCCTCACTAAGTACCTCCACATTGTCCTCACTAAGTACCTCCACATTGCCCTCACTAAGTACCTCCACATTGCCCTCACTAAATACCTCCATATTATCCTCACTAAGTACCTCCACATTGCCTCACTAAGTACCTCCACATTGTCCTCACTAAGTACCTCCACATTGCCCTCACTAAGTACCTCCACATTGTCCTCACTAAGTACCTCCACATTGCCCTCACTAAGTACCTCCACATTGTCCTCACTAAGTACCTCCACATTGCCCTCACTAAGTACCTCCACATTGTCCTCACTAAGTACCTCCACATTGCCCTCACTAAGTACCACCACATTGTCCTCACTAAGTACCTCCATATAAACCTGATAAAAAGACTACTAACTAATATTTGATTGAAACGGTCTGATTGTAAGATTTGAAACATGAATTAACTAACTTGCATAATTATTCAGCGAAATTTTCTTATAATAGTAATAAATGTGTGTTAGAATTGCTTGCTGCGCAACTGCAACTTCACATTGACAAATTGAGAGCTTATTGAAAGGCTATGTGTGGTGCGTGTGCTGCGCAACTGCAACTTTACATTGAGAAATGAGAGCTTATTGAAAGGTTATTTGTGGTACGTGTGCCTGTTAGATTTTGTCGGTTTAGATGCGGAAACAGAGCAAGAAGACACAAAAGACAAAATCGTCTGGTCATTTTCTGTGACGGGTGTACGTTCACACTATTCAGTACAATTTGGAGCTCTGGTGTTTATCCTTCGGTGGTGGCGTTCAACCAGTGTTGGGTGTACGTTCACACTATTCAGTACAATTTGGAGCTCTGGTGTTTATCCTTCGGTGGTGGCGTTCAACCAGTGTTTATGGGTTCGCTCTCTGTCCTCAGCCAACCTGCAAGGCAGCAGGTTGCTATTTTCTTTAAGGCGAGCAACCCTTAGACGACCTACCCTCCCGGGCTGCTGAGTGTCACCTGACCAGAAAACCTGTCTTTTTTGGACTACTTGGTTTTCTTGCCGTTCAGTTTTTTGTACGGTTTACTCTGCTATGCTTTGATTGTCCCCAACCTAACTACAAGGCAGCAGTAGTTCCCTGCGAGCGGGAACGTGCACTGGTTTCAGCCTCTGCTGGGTTTTCCAGTTTTCTGCACATTTGGGTGGTCCGCTCACCCTCGCACCTGCCACTCCCTCTATTCAATACACCATCAGCGCCGTGCACGTCTGCCCAGCGGTGGACCCACCCGTGCATCGTCCGCATGCGTGCTCGCTCTGCCCTGGTGCCTGCCTCACCATCCCCATTAGTTCTCACCGTGCTCACATTATCTCTAGGTTGTCCGGACCCTGGGCTTAACTCGGACCCCCACCTCAGGACTCATAGTTTTGCCCTATGTGGGCCCACATGCAACTCATCTCGGGCCCAAGTTTTGCTCCACGCGGGCCCCCGTCTCTTCTCTGGATGCACCCCTCATCCCTTTATGCTTATCTATTCAGATTTTCGTCCATCGACCGGGAGAGACGTGCATTAATAGTCACTCTGGGATTCCGCTCGTCTGAGTTGCGAGAGGATCCCATCTAACATGACTACGTCTGCAACACTTCTCACACCAAAGTAGCCCTCCCTCGATTCCTACCCTCTTAGCCAGACAATATCGGTTGTCTGTTACCAGGGTCACACCGTGGAGGTGGGGTAGGATCTTGATTAATGCCAGCTCACTAATCCTGGCTCGACGATGTCCCCATGCACCTTTGATCCCAGACCTTATGGTATGAAGTAACCTCATTTCGTATTTCTAGACCCTTGTATGCAGGAGGTAGTAGGGCCAATTCCTGTCCTCACGTGTGGAACATCAAGTGTGGGATTGAACCAACAACACTAGCTAGTGTCCGAATGGAATGCTTATTTACTACGCTAAATCAGTCCCAACATAGTATAACTGGATGCTTCCATTGTTTTAATGAATACAGGTCAAACAAAATTCCAAGTTAAATATAAGCAAATAACTAATATCATAAAGAAAATAAAACCACAATAATAATAATATATTTTTACAAAAACCACGTAATACAAGTTTTTTGTTTTCAAGTTAAATAAAAACGAGCGATTGCTATCATGGAAAAAAATGAACATTGAAAAAATATGTAGAAAAATCAAATTTGGCTTGCTGATTATACAACAAAGACTGCAGAAAAATTAAATTGGCCCTGTTTACTTTCCCAAGTGATAGAGGGTATAATCTAAGAAACTTTGGCATAGGCCGCCCAAGTATTCATGTTACCTTTTGTACTTTTAGTGTTGCCAGGTTTTTTCCCCTCCGAAAGTTAGGATTACAAGATTGATTATTTTTTGTCTTTGTCTTTCCCGTCTCTTCTCTCAGCTTCCATTGATACAGGAGGCATAATTATATTTGATCCAACCAGATCTTCCTTGTGCAAGCCAGCTTTGTTCATTCCAGGTCTTTCCCGTCTCTTCTCTCAGCTTCCATTGATACAGGAGGTATAATTATATTTTATCCAACCAGATCTTCCTTGTGCAAGCCAGCTTTGTTCATTCCAGGTCTTTCCCGTCTCTTCTCTCAGCTTCCATTGATACAGGAGGCATAATTATATTTGATCCAACCAGATCTTCCTTGTGCAAGCCAGCTTTGTTCATTCCAGGTCTTTCCCGTCTCTTCTTTTTCTCTGTCTACATTTCGTCTCCATGATGTCTCTCTAGGTCTTCCTCTACTTCTTTTGTCTTCCGGATTCCACTTCAAAGCCACATGTGGGCGTCTGGTTTTCTGCATTCTTAATGTATGTCCCAACCACTTCCATCTTGTTTTATTTCCTCGTTGATATTGTTGATGTCTGTGCAACGGATGATCTCAATATTTAGTTGATCCTTCTGTGGGGTTACACGTCCCTAATTTGAGAATCACTGGTCTATAAAATTACGCTGTGGTTATTGTTGGAACGTTGTCATGACAACTTGAAATTTAATTCCAAGCCAGCACTAACTCTGATAATTATTTTCTTGTTCAACAAATTTGAAGCCTAAAAGTTAGATTGATGTTTTATGGAGATCATTCCACAATATTGCTGCAAATAAAGACAAACTTTGGTTGATATGTTTAGAAATACGAGCCACAGTTTTAAATTCTATAACTTGGCAGAATATCTTGACAGAAATTATAGACAGTTTGTATATAAAAATGTAATTGTAATATATTTAAGGATCAACTATTTTTTGTTTAGAAATATGAAACACTGATTTCCTTGTTGTTATCTCACTTTAGGGGTTGCAAATAAACAAAGCAACACATAATATTGTCTTGACCAGTCAAATTAGAGTTTGACAGAACAACAGTGAAACATATTTCTTGCACAATTTTGTATGCATTAAAGACAACGTGAATTACCGGGGGGAATTCCCAAACTGGAGCAATTTGCAGGAAATGTGCAATAAATGGCTATTTTGTTAGATCTGTTTCAATGTTACATGTGGATAAATCGAGTCATTTCCTAAATGTCCAGTGTGGTTAAATTGTAATTGGATTGAAATGGAATTTTTATACTTTTCAAAACATTGCAATAAAATTGCACACAGATTTTGAAGAGATTATTCATGGCAAGAAGCTATATCGTTTTATTTCAAACCTGAAGAACAAGAGAGCAGTGCATTTTGGGACAACATATATATGCAAAATAGTAAGGTCATGGGTGAGTTTAGACTATCTAGTAGTATCTATCGGCGAAACACGTAAAAATAAAGTACTGTAGTTTTACAAAATGCAAAAACAATAACGATACTCATCAACGTTTCGACCAAAAGGCCTTTATCAAGCAAAGGATACAACTTAGATACAGAGGTGGTCTCTGTGGCTAAGTGGTTAACCCTTTGCCTTGTGAGTCGAAGGTCGTGGGTTCGAATCTGGACCACGCCATTCTGTTCACGAGTGCAGTTTTTCCAGAGACCCTAGGATTGTTGTTGGAGATACGGAGTTCGTGCTTTGTTCAATACTCTTAGCAGGTGGCGTGCCATTTCTGCGGAGAGGACCGAGCCATATGGGGTAAAACCCGGTGCAATGAAGTCAATCCTTCGGTTTTTAAACTCTTTTATAGGATACAACAGAAGTCAATTTCTTGACTTCTTACACTGCCCAGAACATAAAGACTCCTAACGGCCGTAAAATGAAAATCTGTGAGTAATTACTGTTACTGATTGCTACATAGTTTTACTGCAGTCTTCCCTTGTATCAATATCTATATGAGAAACTAGTGGCCATAACAAATCAAATTTGTTCATGTACGACACGACATATATATGTGTAAACTTCTTCAGCTGTGGCTAAACATCACACCAACTAAAATATTCTTCAGAGAAACTGGTAGCCATAACAAATCAAATTTGTCCATGGACGACACGATATTTCTTTAGTTGTGATTAAACATCACAGGCACTAACATATTCTTTAGTTGTGGCTAGACATCACAGGCACTAACATATTCTTTAGTTGTGACTAGACATCACAGGCACTAACATATTCTTTAGTTGTGACTAGACATCACAGGCACTAACATATTCTTTAGTTGTGACTAGACATCACAGACACTAACATATTCTTTAGTTGTGACTAGACATCACAGACACTAACATATTCTTTAGTTGTGATTAAACATCACAGGCACTAACATATTCTTTAGTTGTGGCTAGACATCACATGCACTAACATATTCTTTAGTTGTGGCTAGACATCACATGCACTAACATATTCTTTAGTTGTGACTAGACATCACAGGCACTAACATATTCTTTAGTTGTGACTAGACATCACAGGCACTAACATATTCTTTAGTTGTGACTAGACATCACAGGCACTAACATATTCTACAGATAAACTGAGAGATATAACAAACAAAACATATGAAGATCGATGACTGATTATAGACGTTATCTACGCCGACAAAGTCCAATTGAGAAGGACACATTCAATATGATATCAGCTGTTACTCTAGGTTACATTCAGACATATATTGAACAGTTCAGATCAGACTGAAGATGACTAGATTAAATAAGACATATATCACACAATGGAGATAAAAACTAATGTGGACATCTCAGTGATCAAATAGTCGGTTATCTTGACAATCATACATTTGTTGTTGTTAATTGTCTTTTTGTGTGTGTTTGTATCTTCATAAAAAGTTGTCTTTCTTTAATCTTCTTGTCATCTATTCATCTTGATACCTTCCTTGTTCTTCTTTAATCTTCATGTCATCTTGATACCTTCGTTGTCCTTCTTTAATCTTCTTGTCATCTATCTATCTTGATACCTTCCTTGTTCTTCTTTAATCTTCTTGTCATCTATCTATCTTGATACCTTCCTGTTAGACGAGACAAGTAGTAGATTGGGGGATATCATTTATGTTTTGTCCTGGCATGATTTAAGTCAGAGAGTTGTCAGAGTCTGGAGTCTCCGTTTCTACAACCAGTTTTCAAAGCCTGCTGCCAGTTGGAACTGTACTTAAGTAAGTTCTTTCCAATCTGATATATCTATTACTTCAAGTCTCTCTTACACACGTCTTTGTTTTAGTGGAGAAATGGTTGCCTCGCATTTATTTTCCAAGTTCAGCTCTCCATAGAGGATATCCGTGATGGTCAGTTTGTTCTCTTTCCAAGATTATCCATAGAGGATATCCTTGGTGATTAGCTTGTTCTCTTTCCAAGATTCTCCATAGAGGATATCCTTGGTGATTAGCTTGTTCTCTTTCCAAGATTCTCCATAGAGGTTATCCTTGATGGTCAGCTTGTTCTCTTTCCAAGATTCTCCATAGAGGTTATCCTTGCTTGATGGTCAGTTTGTTCTCTTTCCAAGATTCTCCATAGAGGATATCCTTGGTGATTAGCTTGTTCTCTTTCCAAGATTCTCCATAGAGGTTATCCTTGATGGTCAGCTTGTTCTCTTTCCAAGATTCTCCATAGAGGATATCCTTGATGGTCAGCTTGTTCTCTTTCCGAGATTCTCCATAGAGGTTATCCTTGATGGTCAGCGTCTTCTCTTTCCAAGATTCTCCATAGAGGTTATCCTTGATGGTCAGCTTGTTCTCTTTCCAAGATTCTCCATAGAGGATATCCGTGATGGTCAGTTTGTTCTCTTTCCAAGATTCTCCATAGAGGATATCCTTGATGGTCAGCTTGTTCTCTTTCCAAGATTCTCCATAGAGGATATCCTTGATGGTCAGCTTGTTCTCTTTCCAAGATTATCCATAGAGGATATCCTTGATGGTCAGCGTGTTCTCTTTCCAAGATTCTCCATAGAGGATATCCTTGATGGTCAGCTTGTTCTCTTTCCAAGATTCTCCATAGAGGATATCCGTGATGATTAGCTTGTTCTCTTTCCAAGATTCTCCATAGAGGTTATCCTTGGTGATTAGCTTGTTCTCTTTCCAAGATTCTCCATAGAGGATATCCTTGATGGTCAGCTTGTTCTCTTTCCAAGATTCTCCATAGAGGATATCCGTGATGATTAACTTGTTCTCTTTCAAGATTCTCCATAGAGGTTATCCTTGGTGATTAGCTTGTTCTCTTTCCAAGATTCTCCATAGAGGATATCCTTGGTGATTAGCTTGTTCTCTTTCCAAGATTCTCCATAGAGGATATCCGTGATGGTCAGCGTGTTCTCTTTCCAAGATTCTCCATAGAGGATATCCGTGATGGTCAGTTTGTTCTCTTTCCAAGATTCTCCATAGAGGATATCCGTGATGGTCAGTTTGTTCTCTTTCCAAGATTCTCCATAGAGGATATCCGTGATGGTCAGCGTGTTTTCTTTCCAAGATTCTCCATAGAGGATATCCTTGATGGTCAGCTTGTTCTCTTTCCAAGATTCTCCATAGAGGATATCCTTGATGGTCAGCTTGTTCTCTTTCCAAGATTCTCCATAGAGGATATCCGTGATGGTCAGCATGTTCTCTTTCCAAGATTCTCCATAGAGGATATCCTTGATGGTCAGCGTGTTCTCTTTCCAAGATTCTCCATAGAGGATATCCTTGGTGATCAGCATGTTCTCTTTCCAAGATTCTCCATAGAGGATATCCTTGATGGTCAGCTTGTTCTCTTTCCAAGATTCTCCATAGAGGATATCCTTGATGGTCAGCTTGTTCTCTTTCCAAGATTCTCCATAGAGGATATCCTTGATGGTCAGCTTGTTCTCTTTCCAAGATTCTCCATAGAGGATATCCTTGGTGGTCAGCGTGTTCTCTTTCCAAGATTCTCCATAGAGGATATCCTTGATGGTCAGTTTGTTCTCTTTCCAAGATTCTCCATAGAGGATATCCTTGATGGTCAGCGTGTTCTCTTTCCAAGATTCTCCATAGAGGATATCCTTGATGGTCAGCTTGTTCTCTTTCCAAGATTCTCCATAGAGGATATCCTTGGTGATCAGCATGTTCTCTTTCCGAAATTAGTGACCTAACAATCTCAAGCGATGTAGACGAATAAGACTGTCCATGCTACAAATCCCTATTCCAGTACCTCATTATTTTTTACTTTATCTCCCCAGGAGAGTCTCTGTCAAATAATAATACATTCTGACAAAATTCCATAGCAGTTTCTGTGGCTAAGTGGTTAATTCTTGCATTGAGTTTCGATTTCGTGGGTTCGAATCCATAAATGCCGTTCTGTTGACAAGGGCATTTTTCCCAGCGACCCATTGGATTGTTGCCAGAGCTATGGTGTTCGTGCTTCGTGCAAAACTCTCGGCAGGTGGCGTGCCATTTCTGCAGACAGGTACTGAGCAGATGGGGTAAAACCTGGCGTTATGATGTAGAAACTTTGGCTTTAGAGTCTTTAAGAATTCCATGGGATGGGGAGGGAGAAAGAATGTTCATTTTCTCTCATGTATACCTTCTGTTAGTGAGTTTGTTTTCAAGACTTTCGCTCATCTTGATATCAACTAGCACTGACACAAATATAATAACAAACACATTCAATCAAAAATAAACAGCACACGGTATATCTGGAAGCAATTTACCACACGTATCAGTAAACGTGACTTCAGGCAGTTGTGCTGGCACGCATTCACCAGCACACAATGTTCGTGTGCCTATGAGATACGAGTTATATCAGCTGTGTGATATCATCAGTGTTATTAGTTGATACTCAAGATTATGTTATATCTTATGTTTAATATGAATCAGCAAACTTTAATAACAACACAAATCAGATAAGAAATATACATGGTTCCAGTGGCGGCTAGTCATTAATGGCCTGTAGAGGTCGCCCCACCAAAAATAATGTGTAACGTGTATTTATTATTTTATAAATTAAAACATAAATTAATCCAAACCCATGATTTCCCCGAAAATTTGTGTAAGGCCCCACCAACAAAAATGATGACGAGCCGCCACTGCATGGTTCTGTTGTTTACTGTTCTACTGTGTGACAGCTACATGTCACGTATACATGGTTCTGTTTACTGTTCTACTATGTGACAGCTATATGTCACGTATACATGGTTCTGTTTACTGTTCTGCTATGTGACAGCTATATGTCACGTATACTAGTTCTGTTTACTGTTCTACTATGTGACAGCTATATGTCACGTATACAGTAGTTCTGTTTACTGTTCTACTATGTGACAGCTATATGTCACGTATACATGGTTCTGTTTACTGTTCTACTATGTGACAGCTATATGTCACGTATACATGGTTCTGTTTACTGTTCTACTATGTGACAGCTATATGTCACGTATACATGGTTCTGTTTACTGTTCTACTATGTGACAGCTATATGTCACGTATACATGGTTCTGTTTACTGTTCTACTGCGTGACGGCTGCATGTCAC
>CM036763.1:1907500-1930000 GCA_020796225.1 Arion vulgaris | reverse complement strand
AGAAACTTGACAATGATGAGTTTAATTATATTCATGTCAATCATGATGAGAATATAAGTATTATTGTTATTTTTTTTTTTTATGTGTAAAATAAATTATGATAATTTCGTATGAATGGCTTGAGTAACATTTGATGTCATGGCTAGCGTCAGTTCTGTGATGTCTTGGCTAGCGTCAGTTCTGTGATGTCTTGGCTAGCGTCAGTTCTGTGATGTCTTGGCTAGCGTCAGTTCTGTGATGTCATGGCTAGTGTCAGTTCTGTGATGTCTTGGCTAGCGTCAGTTCTGTGATGTCTTGACTAGAGTTAGTTCTGTGATGTCTTAGCTAGAGTCAGCTCTGTGATGTCTTGGCTAGCGTCAGTTCTGTGATGTCATGGCTAGTGTCAGTTCTGTGATGTCTTGACTAGAGTCAGTTCTGTGATGTCTTGGCTAGAGTCAGTTCTGTGATGTTTTGTCTAGATTAACGTTTGATGTCATGACCATAGTTAGCTATGTGATACTTTGTCTAGAGTCATTGCTATGACGCCGTGACTAGAGTCAATGATGTTATACCATGACTAGAATCATCTCTGTGATGCCGTGACTAGAGTCAGTTCTGTGATGTCTTGACTAGAGTCAGTTCTGTGATGTCTTGACTAGAGTCAGTTCTGTGATGCCGTGACTAGAGTCAGTTCTGTGATGCCGTGACTAGAGTCAATCATGCGATATTTAGACAAAGATTGGGGCAACAAAACATAATATTAAAATCATGAATGTTGCCAGTTGTAGTCTAGAAGAAAATGAATATCAAATGTGATCAATAATTTGACCGTGACAAGAACAGATGCAGGATATTCTGTCTAGACATTCCAGAAGAAACAAATTATATTGAAATAAAAAAAACTAGTAGTTAACTGGGAATTAATGCAACGTCAAAATGGCGTCGTTTTGAAACGAGAAGAGACGAGAATCACGTGACATTAGCTCGTCTGCACCAAGTAAATTTCTCAAGTCTAGCAGACGTAATAAAACAAGTAGTTGCAATAAAATGTCTGATCTATACTGACATTCAGATAACTTGTCTAGAATGCATATATTACAATGGATGTTGTATGTTGTTATTTCGTGTGCTTGCTGACCAGGCAAGAATTTGGTCCTATTGACAACTTAACTTGATACTACGCAGGAGCAGACAAAATCGCATGTTTCTCCAGGAGCTACAAGTGTTTGATTCTCTTCTCATGAGCAGCAAGTGTTTGATTTCTTTCGGAACTAGAAGTCTTTAGACAATCGTTGAGAGATTCGTATTGTATATTAGATAAGTTAACCATGATTCTGAGTGCATAGTTGGGGGCCAAGAAAAGATATATACGTATTGTGTAGTCCAAGGCAAGAGTTATACACACTGTCTAGACATGTGGTTGGAAACTTTCAGCCCGAGGGCTGGAAGCGGCCCACCAAATAATTTTGTCGGACCCACAAGAAAAACCCTGAATGCAAATATGGCACATGATGATGATTAATGTAAGAAATTTTAAAGATCTAACCTACTTCTTGGACTTTCGACTTCAAATTCTCTGTTTTCTCCACCCTCCCCCCTTTGTTTCATCTAGTTACTGTCCATCGTCCACGACATGATCCCCGGTATTGATATACATATTTCTATATCCTCTACATGGTCAGAGGATCTCTGAAATAGAGACAGTGGCTACGATCATAGACCAGTATGGTCACTGCCAGGAAGGAAATCAATGGCAGACTACCTTCCAAGACAATGTCTTGACAACAATAATATGGAATACAACAAATTCTGAAGGTCTGTTAAAGGGATAAAGTTCTGCTCAGGACAAGCTATTTAATAATGATTCTCTACATATCATAGCTAGCAAATACGACATTCACAAGCAATCTCTGTCTGCTGCTGATTCTACTGCCTTTCTATCCCTGTGCTACCATGTAGTCTACTACACTCTTTCATTTCCCTTCCCATATCCTTCTTCATGATTCATTTCGTCCGTCCCTTGTCCTCCGTCTACCTACTGTAGCGGCTGCACTTGTTTCGCTATATTCTACTGTAGCGGCTGCACTTGTTTCGCTATATTCTACTGTGACATTCTACATACATATCCATCCTCATCACCATCTTCATGTTCCTCCTCTGATTGTAGTTGCCAGTGATGTACTCATCTTCATGTTCCTCCTCTGATCGTAGTTGCCAGTGATGTACCCATCTTCATGTTCCTCCTCTGATTGTAGTTGCCAGTGATGTACCCATCTTCATGTTCCTCCTCTGATCGTAGTTGCAATTAAAGGATGCCACTATTGTCCACCTGTACAAGCGGAAAGGAAACCGCCAGGCCTGCGATAACCACAGGGCGATCTCCTCCTGTCAATCGCTGGCAAAATACTGGCCAGAGTCCTCCTCAATCGATTAATCGATCACCTGGAACAGGACTTACTCCCTGAGACCCAATGTGGCTTCGGAGCAGGTCGTGGAACAGCAGACATGATATTTGCTGCTCGCCAACTACAGGAGAAATGCCAAGAGCAGCACCGTAACCTCTATATGGTCTTTGTCGATCTGACAAAGGCTTTCGACACGTTAACAGGGAGGGTCTATGGAAGATCATGGAAAAATTTGGATGCCCAGGAAATTCATCAAGATCGTCCAACAGTTTCACGAGGGCATGATGGCACGTGTACTTGACAAAGGGGAGCTGTCGGAAGCCTTCCATGTCACCAACGGCGTCAAACAGGGCTGTGTACTGGCCCCAACACTCTTCAGCATGATGTTTGCTGCCATGCTCACGGATGTCTTTTGGGAAGGAGACGAACATGGGGTAAAGATTAGATACAGGACAGACGGTAACCTATTCAATCTTCGGAGGTTAAAATCCTCCACCAAGGTAAAAGAATCAACTATCTCAAACCTGTTGTTTGCTGATGACTGTGCCCTCGCTACCAACTCTGAGGAAGAAATGCAGACTTACATGGACAAGTTCTCAATGGCCTGTGATAGGTTTGGCCTCACCATTAACACCAAAAAACAGAGGTCATGTTCCAGCCCGCCCCTAGAGAACAGTATTACGATCCAGTCATCAACATTAAACACCAGCGTCTCCAGTCAACGGACAACTTTGCTTATCTTGGCAGCCTCCTATCCAGATCGGCAAACATAGATTCTGAGGTCCACAATAGGATATCCAAAGTCAGTGCTGCGTTCGGAAGGTTACGTGTCACTGTGTGGGAACGGAAGGGGATAAGCATAGTCACAAAGCTGAAAGTTTACCAGGCCATAGTGCTAACCACGCTGCTGTACGCAAGCGAGACATGGACAGTATATAGCAGACACGCAAGAAAATTAAACCACTTCCACACAAGCTGTCTACGCAGAATACTAAAAATAAACTGGCAGGACAAAATTCCAGACAGCGAAGTCCTCACAAGAGCAAAGATCCCAAGCGTCAACACCCTGTTGCAGAAGGCCCAACTGAGATGGGTCGGTCACGTTGCTCTAATGCCTGATAAACGCATCCCAAAACAGTTGATGTATGGCGAGCTTGAAGGGGGCAGACGTTTAGCTGGTGGACAGAAAAACGCTTTAAAGACACTCTTAAAGTGTCTCTGAAATGCTTCGATATAGACAATACGTGCTGGGAATCCTTGCGCAAGATCGCCAAATGTGGCGCTGTAACAACAATAGAGGAACCCGAATAGCTGAGAATCATCGTATTGTTGAGTCACAGAGAAAACGAGCAGCGCGAAAAGACAGAGCACACAACACGCACATGTCTAACCTTGATCATGTATGCCCCACCTGTGGTCGGGGATTCTGTTCTAGGATTGGACTCTACAGTCACCTCCGCACACACCAGAGAGGTGCAACAGTACACGTCTGAGATTGTTGTCATCATCGCTTGCGATGGACGGCTATTATAGTTGCCAGTGACGTACCCATCTTCATGTTCCTCCTCTGATTGTAGTTGCCAGTGATGTACTATTAGTTTTCTTGTCTAGTTCTTCACGTCTGAACTTTTCTATACAAACTAATCGCAGAATTATTCTTCTAGTATATTTTGGGGGTAAGTTTTCTCATGTATTTGCTATGTCTACGGTTATTTTCCTGTATTTGTTATTGTACTAACAATATTCGTATAATGTAACTTTGAGAAATTAGTATTCGCAACTAAAGAGTACTCAAAAATAAGCGTAGAGAGACAAGCAAGCATCAAAATAAGTAGTTCAAAGAAAAACCTCCATACTAAAATTTTAATGAAATTTCCCGTAGTCGTTTCAGACCTTCGGGTATGCGATGCATGTCTCTTCACATTTCTAGGCCTTAGAAACCAGGAGGTAGGAGGACCATATCTTTTCTTCACGTGTGGAACGTCGAGGTGAGTTGAACCGCAACCCTCTTATGTCCAAGTCAATAGGCGTGTTATTTTAGATTAGTAGGATGCTCAAATGCAAGGTACTTACATTTATTATGAACCAGTATTCCTAGGCGGCACTTACCGCATGAGACGAGTGATCAAGATTCCACGACCAGCTGAGCACTCAAAAAAGAAAAGTTATAACTTGCCATGTTTTTATTAAACACGTAGATCTCACAATATTGGAAAACAGACCATTCTCTCTCCTCTCTATCTCTCTCTCCTCTCTGTCTCTCTCTCCTCTCTGTCTCTCTCTCTCTGTATCTCTCTCCTTTCTTTCTCCCTCTCTCTATTTCTCAAACATAATCCGTACGAACAGGCGATAGAGCAAAGACAGGTATATACAGTATTACATAAGAAGGGAAAAATTAATTATAAGATTTGAAAAAACAACACTCAACGTTTCGGTGCTTAGACCTTTATCAAGAACAAAAAACTTGCACAAAAAACTAAATTAACTAAAACATAATACTAACTAATGATGTGAATCAAAAGATACTGGCATACATACCTACGTGGCTCTTGGTCAGCATCTCGTGAATGATAGAAAGGACAGGAAATAGGAAGAATATTAGGTTACCGATTGGCTGGTCAATCGGAAAGGGTCAGTGTCAGGTTACGTAAGATATTGTTTGTACAGGTGGGAACAAAGACCCCACGTGGGAAGAGCAAGAGAGGTAGGTGGAAGAAACGTGAGATAATAGCGTTAATTACCGACATAGCATACTGATGTGTAAACACGTACACCCCCATACAACATGAGCCCTATTCGGCTAATATGGATTGCATACACTCCGATAACAAAGGCGGGTATGTACTCCAATGTTCCGGGGTTATGGCGGAAATGTGTGTTTATGAAGAAAGTATACATAAACACACATTGTGTTTAAAAAGTCACTGTACACTCACTTTGCAACGTATGAAATTATACCTGCTTGAAGTGTGATATTGAGAGTGATACCATCATGATCTTACAGACGTTAGAACATTATCTCACATAGATTTTGACGTTCGTCTAAACATAACTGCTCTCATATGTCATGTATTTCTTCGGTCAAGTAGCAAGCGTCAAGATGAAGTTATTTTGTAAACAACCAATGACGTCATAGAGACACCTGAAACAAACTTGACTGAGAGAGTCGAGAAATATCTGACTCAATTTCTTTGAAGTTATTCAACGAGTTGTCCAGGATAGAGCGGTATGTAAGAACTGCTTGCATGCACGGTGTAACGAATAATGCTAAGAGAGGAATAGAAGAGTATATATATTCTTATCTGATTCTGTATCTTGATAAAGGACAGCTAGTTGTGTGGTTGTCTGTATCTTGATAAAGGACAGCTAGTTGTGTGGTTGTCTGTATCTTGATAAAGGACAGCTAGTTGTGTGGTTGTCTGTATCTTGATAAAGGACAGTTATAGTTGTGTGGTTGTCTGTATCTTGATAAAGGACAGCTAGTTGTGTGGTTGTCTGTATCTTGATAAAGGACAGCTAGTTGTGTGGTTGTCTGTATCTTGATAAAGGACAGTTATAGTTGTGTGGTTGTCTGTATCTTGATAAAGGACAGTTATAGTTGTGTGGTTGTCTGTATCTTGATAAAGGACAGCTAGTTGTGTGGTTGTCTGTATCTTGATAAAGGACAGTTATAGTTGTGTGGTTGTCTGTATCTTGATAAAGGACAGCTAGTTGTGTGGTTGTCTGTATCTTGATAAAGGACAGTTATAGGTGTGTGGTTGTCTTTCTTTCAATTACGTCTTTCTTGTCTCTAATTATGTTTTGTCTCACAGTGTCAGGATAGGAAGAAAGTTCTAGAAGGTTCTACTCTTGTGTGAGCATTTTACATGGTGTTTTTCACATCAGCTGTTGCTCTGTGGTACACCTTTTGTGTTGGCGACCTTTTGCTTTGTAGCCACTATATCTGAGTAGCATTGCTATTTGAAACTCACTGTCTGTCTGTAATCTGCTTATGTGGCAGACTCAATTTGTTGTGTCTTGATGAAGTTTAGTACTAATGTTATACTCAATTTGTTGTGTCTTGATGAAGTTTAGTACTGATGTTATACTTAATTTGTTGTGTCTTGATGAAGTTTAGTACTAATGTTATACTCAATTTGTTGTGTCTTGATGAAGTTTAGTACTAATGTTATACTCAATTTGTTGTGTCTTGATGAAGTTTAGTACTGATGTTATACTCAATTTGTTGTGTCTTGATGAAGTTTAGTACTGATGTTATACTCAATTTGTTGTGTCTTGATGAAGTTTAGTACTAATGTTATACTCAATTTGTTGTGTCTTGATGAAGTTTAGTACTAATGTTATACTCAATTTGTTGTGTCTGGATGAAGTTTAGTACTAATGTTATACTCAATTTGTTGTGTCTTGGTGAAGTTTAGTACTAATGTTATACTCAATTTGTTGTGTCTTGATGAAGTTTAGTACTAATGTTATACTCAATTTGTTGTGTCTGGATGAAGTTTAGTACTAATGTTATACTCAATTTGTTGTGTCTTGGTGAAGTTTAGTACTAATGTTATACTCAATTTGTTGTGTCTTGATGAAGTTTAGTACTAATGTTATACTCAATTTGTTGTGTCTTGATGAAGTTTAGTACTAATGTTATACTCAATTTGTTGTGTCTGGATGAAGTTTAGTACTAATGTTATACTCAATTTGTTGTGTCTTGGTGAAGTTTAGTACTAATGTTATACTCAATTTGTTGTGTCTTGATGAAGTTTAGTACTAATGTTATACTCAATTTGTTGTGTCTTGATGAAGTTTAGTACTAATGTTATACTCAATTTGTTGTGTCTTGATGAAGTTTAGTACTGATGTTATACTTAATTTGTTGTGTCTTGATGAAGTTTAGTACTGATGTTATACTTAATTTTTTTTCCTAATGTCTTCATTTTTAAACTGGTCTCTTCGTTTTACTCCCAGCATTCTGCGCAGACAGTTCATCTCTGTCGTGACTTGTTTTCTTCTTGAGACTCCCAGCATTCTGCGCAGACAGTTCATCTCTGTCGTGACTTGTTTTCTTCTTGAGACTCCCAGCATTCTGCGCAGACAGTTCATCTCTGTCGTGTCTTGTTTTCTTCTTGAGACTCCCAGCATTCTGCGCAGACAGTTCATCTCTGTCGTGACTTGTTTTCTTCTTGAGACTCCCAGCATTCTGCGCAGACAGTTCATCTCTGTCGTGTCTTGTTTTCTTCTTGAGACTCCCAGCATTCTGCGCAGACAGTTCATCTCTGTCGTGTCTTGTTTTCTTCTTGAGACTCCCAGCATTCTGCGCAGACAGTTCATCTCTGTCGTGACTTGTTTTCTTCTCTGCGCAGACAGTTCATCTCTGTCGTGACTTGTTTTCTTCTTGAGACTCCCAGCATTCTGCGCAGACAGTTCATCTCTGTCGTGACTTGTTTTCTTCTTGAGACTCCCAGCATTCTGCGCAGACAGTTCATCTCTGTCGTGTCTTGTTTTCTTCTTGAGACTCTCAGCATTCTGCGCAGACAGTTCATCTCTGTTGTGACTTGTTTTCTTCTTGAGACTCCCAGCATTCTGCGCAGACAGTTCATCTCTGTCGTGTCTTGTTTTCTTCCATAGTTTGATGTCAGTGTCCAGATTTGGCACTAATAGCATAATATTGGGAGAAAGATTGTGTTGTACAATACACTTTTAGTGTTCATAGTGACATACACTTTTAGTGTTTAAGGTGACATATACTTTTAGTGTTCATGGTGACATATTTGCATTTCAAAATTGGTGCTATTTGTACTATAATGTGATTATCTTTATTGCATCTATGTTAGATTTCATTAGCTATTCTACCAGTAGCTGAAGAAATTCTACACAGTTCTCTAAAGTCTTAAACGTGTTTAATTGATGTTTGCCGACGGAGATATTGGCAGTATTTTCTTTTCTAGCCAATGTTATTACTTTGCTATTTTCTATATTGATTTTCATGTTCAAATTACAGTGTATTGAAATTCTGTCTACAAAGCTTTTATGGCGTTCACTATTCTCTGTGCTATGCAAATAATGATATTAGATCGTTCACATACACTTCCTGTGTATGAGGGGTGTTTCTGTGAGGTAGAGGTTAGATCGTTCACATACACTCCCTGTTTATGAGGGGTGTTTCTGTGAGGTAGAGGTTAGATCGTTCACATACACTCCCTGAACGAGGCGATGCGCATTATACGAGGCGTGTTCAAATGAAAACGGGACTTGTGGATTTATTTAAAAAGTATCATACGCAAATTAACAGTTTCAACGGAATTAAATAAAGCAACCACTTGTGAATAAGAATGCACCTGGGTTCATCAGAAAAATCTCCGTATGCATTTAGGCAAGCATCCCACTGTTTAGGTAGACGTCGAATGCCGTCCGAGAAAAAGGTGCGTGGCTGCTCACTGAACCATGTGGTCACTGCTATCTTCACGTCTGCGTCGCTGTTGAATCGCTGTCCCTTTAGTGCTTTCTTCAACGGTCCGAACAAATGGAAATCACACGGGGACAAATCGGGACTATAGGCTGGGTGATGAAGAACTTCCCAATTCTTCTTTGCCAATGTTTCCTGCACAATTTTTGCGACGTGCGGACGAGCGTTGTCGTGGAGAAGAATCACACCTTGAGAAAGCTTGCCTGGTCGCTTAGCCTTGATGGCCTTATGCAGCTTGTCTAAAGTGTCTTTATAATGGGCGGCATTGATGTTGACACCAGGTTCCTTAAAATCGTCAACAAAAGCCCTTCATGGTCAAAAAATGCGGTCACCATAACCTTCCCATCAGAAACCTGTGTCTTGAATTTTTGGGGTTTTGGTGAACCTGGATGTTTCCATTGCATGCTGTCAATTTTACTGCTCGGTTCATAGTAGTGGCACCACGATTCATCACCTGCCACAATGCTCAACAGAAATGCATCACCCTCTGTCCTGTAACGCATCAAGTGGTTCAAACTCCACCTCATCCGTTCTTCCTTATGGTGGTCAGTCAACATCCGTGGGACCCACTGTGAACACACCTTCCGATAGTTCAATTTCTTCCGAACAACCATGTGGGCTGTCCCAATTGACATATGGAATTCTTCTGCAAGCGAACGAATGCTCCGACGACGGTCAGTCAGTACTGCTTTATCAAGCAAGGCTATGGCTTCTTCTGTTGCAACAATATGCGCCTGACCTGGCCGTGCAAGATCTGCTGACAACGCTCGTCCGCACGTCACAAAAATTGTGCAGGAAACATTGGCAAAGAAGAATTGGGAAGTTCTTCATCACCCAGCCTATAGTCCCGATTTGTCCCCGTGTGATTTCCATTTGTTCGGACCGTTGAAGAAAGCACTAAAGGGACAGCGATTCAACAGCGACGCAGACGTGAAGACAGCGGTGACCACATGGTTCAGTGAGCAGCTACGCACCTTTTTCTCGGACGGCATTCGATGTCTACCTAAACAGTGGGATGCTTGCCTAAATGCATACGGAGATTTTTCTGATGAACCCAGGTGCATTCTTATTCACAAGTGGTTGCTTTATTTAATTCCGTTGAAACTGTTAATTTGCGTATGATACTTTTTAAATAAATCCACAAGTCCGTTTTCATTTGAACACGCCTCGTACTTGGTTGCACTAAAGACACGTCGTGCAGGGCGATGCGCTATCTCCTTGATTATCCTACTATGGAGTATAGAATACTGATGAGCCGTGCACGAGCATACCTTCGAGTCAATGCTGACACACAACATCCTCTGCACTTGGAAATAAAGAGACAAAAAGGAAATAGGTTAAAAAGAGGAAAATCTTGGATGGGTCAGGCCGAGGACTGTATTGAACAGGTGTGTACACTTGAAGACATTGATCCCGGTGAAGAATGGATACCAGTGCCAAGAGCATTCGCTACATCCTTTTCTGTATGCATCGAACTTGATAAAGAATGCAGGCAACACAACCCACTTGTTGTGGAGGCAGAGGTTCAGGCATTAATTTCTGAGAACGCATCTGAGCATGATGTAATCATTTATACGGATGGTTCGGTGATTCGACATGTGCGGAGCTCGTGGGCTTTCACTGCTCAGGTCGGAGGTGATGTTGTGAATCAAGACAGTGGTGGTTTTGCCGTGACTACAAGCAGTCTCACTATGGAAATCATGGCGGTTACCAAAGCGATGATTTGGCTAGAATCACAGACTTTTATCCATGCATGTTTTCTCAGTGACTCAATGAGTATGCTCAGGAAGATTGAAACAGGATGGGCTAGGAGACATTGGATAGAATCGCTGGGGAGGTCTAAGCTGACAAAGATCAGTTTTATTTTTGTGCCAGGGCATGCAGGTGTAAGGGGAATGAACGTGCGGATAGGCTTGCAGGTATGGCTGCTGTCCAAAGCGGACGAGCAATGGACCAGGCTGATATTATAAATTCCTTAAGGAGAGAGGGCGTGTACATGATTCACGTAATAGCGGTGCATCCACAACACTAACCAGACTGCAAGAATTCAAAGTTAAGTGTGGTGTAGCTCGACAAGAACGCTATGCTGGCAGACAAAGAAGAATTGTAAACCAACAAAGAACCGGTGTCGTTAGTCGCCACACGCTGATGGACATACTGAGGGAGAGATCGGAGCACTTATGGACTAATTTGTTCGACGTGCAGTGATGGTGATCCGACGACTAAAACTAAAACACTCCCTGTGTATGAGGGGTGTTTCTGTGAGGTAGAGGTTAGATCGTTCACATACACTCCCTGTGTATGAGGGGTGTTTCTGTGAGGTAGAGGTTAGATCGTTCACATACACTCCCTGTGTATGAGGGGTGTTTCTGTGAGGTAGAGGTTAGATCGTTCACATACACTCCTGTGTATGAGGGTGTCTCTGTGAGGTAGAGGTTAGATCGTTCACATACACTCCCTGTGTATGAGGGGTGTTTCTGTGAGGTAGAGGTTAGATCGTTCACATACACTCCCTGTGTATGAGGGGTGTCTCTGTGAGGTAGAGGTTAGATCGTTCACATACACTCCCTGTGTATGAGGGGTGTTTCTGTGAGGTAGATGTTAGATCGTTCACATACACTCCCTGTGTATGAGGGGTGTCTCTGTGAGGTAGAGGTTAGATCGTTCACATACACTCCTGTGTATGAGGGTGTTTCTGTGAGGTAGAGGTTAGATCGTTCACATACACTCCTGTGTATGAGGGTGTTTCTGTGAGGTAGAGGTTAGATCGTTCACATACACTCCCTGTGTATGAGGGGTGTTTCTGTGAGGTAGAGGTTAGATCGTTCACATACACTCCCTGTGTATGAGGGGTGTTTCTGTGAGGTAGAGGTTAGATCGTTCACATACACTCCCTGTGTATGAGGGGTGTTTCTGTGAGTTAGAGGTTAGATCGTTCACATACACTTCCTGTGTATGAGGGGTGTTTCTGTGAGGTAGAGGTTAGATCGTTCACATACACTCCCTGTGTATGAGGGGTGTTTCTGTGAGGTAGAGGTTAGATCGTTCACATACACTCCTGTGTATGAGGGTGTTTCTGTGAGGTAGAGGTTAGATCGTTCACATACACTCCCTGTGTATGAGGGGTGTTTCTGTGAGGTAGATGTTAGATCGTTCACATACACTCCCTGTGTATGAGGGGTGTCTCTGTGAGGTAGAGGTTAGATCGTTCACATACACTCCTGTGTATGAGGGTGTTTCTGTGAGGTAGAGGTTAGATCGTTCACATACACTCCTGTGTATGAGGGTGTTTCTGTGAGGTAGAGGTTAGATCGTTCGCCTTTCGGTATAAAGGTACTCGGTTCGCTACATCATGGTGCCATCGAGATATTTTTGCAGAGATCCGTGAGTTCAGTGTAGGTGAAATCAAATTCCTAGTCCTATCGGAGATGGACGATAAAGCGTAGGTCTCGTGTTCAAGTTGAACACGTACAAGAAACATTGGAAGTTCAAAATCTAGAATAGCAGGCTGGAAAGCCGCTGTCCGACCAAAATTCATTAGGAACAAAAACTGAACCGCTAAAATATGATCACTTTCTTCTAAATTACATTGGGGACCCTCGCCGGTGTTACGGAGTTCGTGTGCTGCTGCTGAGATCTGCCTGTGTAAGAGAGATATCATAGCAAACATATACGTAGTACTCACTGAAGTGTAATGATGATGGTCATATCAATCAATCAATCAATCTATGGGGCTCATCTTCATATATTTTCTAGATATCCTTCCCCATGTCCTGTGTATCATGCCGAGAAATTCTCGGTGTATCCCTCACGTACAATCCCTGTGTATCCCTTACATACAATCCCTGTGTATCCCTTACATACAATCCCTGTGTACGCGGTCGAAAACCTTCTCAGACATCAATAACTTGATATCTCACAACAAGCACAGCCCGCGGTTATCTGGCGATGACAAGTTGATGAAGATAGTGCCTAGTGATGAGACAATCAGAGACTATAGCCTCATTGTGATTATGTTTGGATCGGAAGGGTGGCAACGGCTGCTAGGAATAAAGACAGAAGATCGGACAGTCTAGTCACTAACAGAATTTAACCACCTGGCAGACAATAAGTCCAGCAAAAAGATAAAAGATCGGACAGTCTAGTCACTAACAGAATTTAACCACCTGGCAGACAATAAGTCCAGCAAAAAGATAAAAGATCGGACAGTCTAGTCACTAACAGAATGCAATCACATGTCTGGCAATTAGTCCAGTTAAAACCCATGTTTATATCACACGATACATTGGTACCACACGGTACATTGGTACCACACGGTACATTGGTACCACACGGTACATTGGTACCACATGGTACATTGGTACCACACGGTACATTGGTACCACACGGTACATTGGTACCACACGGTACATGGGGGAATATGATGTAAGACCAGTAGCTGTCTTTGACCAATGGTACACGATGGGTGATGTGGTCAACACGATTCTGTCTGCCATTACTTTCACATTTGTCGTTGATGCTCAACTGATATACTAGAAGGATCAAGAAACTATTTGTCGCCGCCTCCCACGAACATCACTCCATCTGGGAAGTTTCAAACATAGAAACTATTGTTTATTGTCTGTTCCCGTATGGTTGATGGAATTTGTTGTTCACTCTTGCCGTTAAGTGTAGGGGTGGGAGCTTTAACTTGCGTTCTAGGGCTAGATGAGTCGCCCTTGTTGTGTTATATCCGTGTTTATGTAGTGTGGTCTTGATATTGTCTATCCATCTTTTTCTTGGTCTTCTCTTAGCTCTAGTATCCGATCTCTTTTTATTGTATGCTGTTATTGGTGGTTGGTTGTATTTCATTCTTATTAAATGTCCAAACCACTGCATTTGTTGTCTTTCGATGTATTCGGTGCATGAAGTTATGCCTACTCTGCTTCTGATGTCCTCAGTCTATCTTACCTGGTGATCCCCACTGCCTTCCACAATTACGAGGGGAAGTCAATAAGTAAGCCACAAATGGCTGTACAAAAATAACTAAACATGATAACAACTTGAAACCAGTTTATTTTTATACATACATTGTCCCTTTATTTCTCAATATAATTTCCACCAACATTGATGCACTTATCCCATCGTTTTATCAATCCTCCCAAACCGGCTGCATAGAACTCGGGCTCTGTTTTCTAAACCACGTTTCACTTCACATTCAACTTCGGCGTCATTCGCGAAATGTCTCCCACCAAGGTGGGTTTCAGTGGACCAAAAGGTGGAAATCGTTAAGGGCTAAGTCGGGACTGTAAGGTTGATGTTCCAGAACTTTCCACCGTAGTTGGTTAATTTTCTCCTGAGATAATCGAGCCGTATGTGGTCTGGCATTGTCATGAAGAAGCAACACTCCTGTAGTCAGCAGTCCTGGGCGTTTTTTTTCGAATTGCATCATGAAGCATCGATATAACTTCACAGTATGATTCAGAATTCACATTGTCACCTTTCTTCTTGAAATTGGTTAAAAGCACTCCTTGACAATCCCAGAACACAGTCGCATGACTTTCCCTGCTGATAGCGTAACCTTGAATTTTTTGACACAAGGCGAAGAAGGATGCTTCCACTGTATTGAAGCACGCTTTGATTCGGGCTGGTAGTGATGCACCATGATTCATCCCCAGTAACAATCCTGTTCAGCATCTCTTCTCCTTCATCTTCGTATCGACAGAGATGACACAAGGACAGGCCAAATCGGTTCATTTTCTTCAATTGTGCTCAATGTGGGTACCCAGACAATTGAAGGAGGAACACAAAATGAACCGATTTGGCCTGTCCTTGCGTCATCTCTGTCGATACGAAGATGAAGGAGAAGAGATGCTGAACAGGATTGTTACTGGGGATGAATCATGGGTGCATCACTACCAGCCCGAATCAAAGTGTGCTTCAATACAGTGGAAGCATCCTTCTTCGCCTTGTGTCAAAAAATTCAAGGTTACGCCGTCAGCAGGGAAAGTCATGCTGACTGTGTTCTGGGATTGTCAAGGAGTGCTTTTAACCAATTTCAAGAAGAAAGGTGACAATGTGAATTCTGAATCATACTATGAAGTTCTATCGATGCTTCATGATGCAATTCGAAAAAAAAACGCCCAGGACTGCTGACTACAGGAGTGTTGCTTCTTCATGACAATGCCAGACCACATACGGCTCGATTATCTCAGGAGAAAATTAACCAACTACGGTGGAAGGTTCTGGAACATCAACCTTACAGTCCCGACTTAGCCCCTAACGATTTCCACCTTTTGGTCCACTGAAAACCCACCTTAGCGGGAGACATTTCGCGAATGACGCCGAAGTTGAATGTGAAGTGAAAACGTGGTTTAGAAAACAGAACCCCCAGTTCTATGCAGTCGGTTTGGGAGGATTGATAAAACGATGGGATAAGTGCATCAATGTTGGTGGAAATTATGTTGAGAAATAAAGGAACAATGTATGTATAAAAATAAACTGGTTTCAAGTTGTTATCATGTTTAGTTATTTTTCTACAGCCATTTGTGGCTTACTTATTGACTTCCCCTCGTATTTCCTTTCACACGTAACCTTGGAACATCCGTCCAAATAGTATATGCTGTGATTGATTGATTGATTGATTGATTGATTGATAGATAGGACCATCATTATTGCACTTTGGTGAGTAGCCATGTGTGTACCGATCTCTTTCTTACACAGGAAGATCGCAGTTGCAGTGCACGGTGAGTAGCCATGTGTGTACCGATCTCTTTCTTACACAGGAAGATCGCAGTTGCAGTGCACGAACTCCGTAGCACCGGTCTGGGTTGCCGAGTATGTGCACTAATCACTATACTATTACAGCTTGATCAACACTTGGTCTTTGCTTAAACTAAATACTGGGCATATGATATAAACTCACGAACAGACAAACTAACAAATTCCACAGTTCCCATGCCATGACACAATGTGAAGGGAGATATTTTTGTGCTGTCAACAAATTATCAAATTGGTTTGAAATTCCTCGGAGATGTCTAGTAATTGTGAGAAAATATGAACTTATAGATTTTCTCATTTAGTGAATTCCTTCATCCGTACATTGTCTAATTGGTTTCCAAGCGATCAGCTAGCAAGTAGGTCGCAGTCTCACTGATGTACAATTAACGATAGCCTTTCTAGGAGAAGTTAGAGAATTCTGGAATATTAGTAGTGTCTCTTTGTTAGTTTGTCTATCTGTGTTGATTCTGTGTCTACTATGAGCAACATTCCGAGCACATATGTGTTATCGACTATTGAAAACGGTGAGTAGTCACATGACAACTGTGTTACACGTGACATGACAACTGTGTTACACGTGTGTTCATTTTTGTCAAACAAAAGTAATATTAATTAACTCATGAGTCACGGCAGAATGCGAACACGCGTTCACTGAATTAGAAGGCCAGGTCGCTATCTACTTCTCTATGGACACCCCTTCAGAAGTCAACACAGTCTAGTTGATTCAATGACAAGTTAATTGTGTTCAATTCTGACACAATCGGTTCTCCAGTCGTGAAATGCTGAAAATGGGTATCAAACATTTTGGAAATCAGAAAGAATAAGTAGTCATTGAAGAAGTGACTGTATATGTACTTTATTGCTGGCACTTGCAGCTAGGTAAAAGAGACTGAACACCTCTAGGGACGCACTGGATGTACACATCACTTGTTTTATTTATTGTTGTATATCTTCAGTTAGTAATATTTGTGATGGAGTATAAATGTTAACATTCAGTTAGTAATATTTGTGATGGAGTAGAAATGTTAACACTGAAATGTTTACTGTTATTTTCTTCTCTTCAAGCCGTCCTTCTAAACCATTGTGCCAGCTCGCTTTACAGTGTACACAAAAACAGATTTGACCAAAAGATCTTTATCAAGCAGATGATACAAAAACAGATTTGACCAAAAGATCTTTATCAAGCAGATGATACAAAAACAGATTTGACCAAAAGATCTTTATCAAGCAGATGATACAAAAACAAAGGGAATGGAGACCTTGTTTATATAAACTACACCACCCGTGTGATGTCTGGGCTCGCAGGGGGAGCAAAGAATAGTCACACTACTATCTACAAGGCATGTCGTAAGAGGTGACTGAGGTAGGGACCTAGAGAAGCTACCCTAGTAAATAACAATCGTCACAGAAATCGGATGTACTGACTGGCCTACTTGTAGGCACATAGCTGGCATAATGTACGATCGCTCTTAGGCTCAGATCACATAGAGTGGGTAACAAGTGGTCGATATGAAGCGTTCGAGGAAGAAGACACACTACACATCACAGACACACTACACATCACAGACACAGACACATCACAGACACACTACACATCACAGACACACTACACATCACAGACACACTACACATCACAGACACAGACACATCACAAACACACTACACATCACAGACACATCACAGACACAGACGGACGACAAATCCCTAACTGTCTCAGAATGTGTATTAGAGAATGTGTATTAGAGAATGTGTATTAGAGAATGTGTATTAGAGAATGTGTATTAGAGAATGTGTATTAGAGAATGTGTATTGAGTTATTGATTCATTGATAGAAACATCATCATTGCACTTCGGTGAGTAACCATGTGTGCTCCGATCTCTTTCATACACAGGAAAGTCTCAGCTGCAGTGCACAAACACCGCAGCACCGGCGAGAGTCCCCGGTGTAATTTTGAAGATGGTAAAGATATTTTGTAGAAATTTTATTCTTTAATCTTTTTCCTAAAAAATGTTGCCCAGACAGCGGCTTTCCAGCTTGCTCCTCTCGATTTGGAACTGTCAATGGTTCTTTTATGTGCTCAAATTAAACACGGGACCTACGTTTTATCGTTCATCTCCGATAGGACTAGGAACTCGATCTCTCCTACACTGAGATCAGGGATCTATGGAAATATATCTCTATATCTTCACGAGGAAGCGAACCGTTTACCTTTAGCACGAGAGGTGAGCACGTAGCATCTACGCTACAGAGAGCTGTGTATTCTAGAATGTATATTATCGGATTTCTTGTATCACACATGGAGGAGATGTATCCCTTCATAACCTTGTTTTATTCATTCTGTCCTGTCTTCTTGTATCACACATGGAGGAGATGTATCCCTTCATAACCATGTTTTATTCATTCTGTCCTGTCTTCTTGTATCACACATGGAGGAGATGTATCCCTTCATAACCATGTTTTATTCATTCTGTCCTGTCTTCTTGCATCACACATGGAGGAGATGTATCCCTTCATAACCATGTTTTATTCATTCTGTCCTGTCTTCTTGTATCACACATGGAGGAGATGTATCTCTTCTTGTATCACATATGGAGGAGATATATCTCTTCTTGTATCACATATGGAGGAGATGTATCGCTTCTTGTGTCACATATGGAGGAGATATATCTCTTCTTGTATCACATATGGAGGAGATATATCTCTTCTTGTATCACATATGGAGGAGATATATCTCTTCTTGTATCACATATGGAGGAGATGTATCCCTTCATAACCTTGTTTTATTCATTCTGTCCTGTCTTCTTTACAAAGTTTTCATGAAGTTTCTCTTTCTTCTTACATTCATCGTATATATGTCAGACTCACCTTGGTCTATCTTTGAATCTGATAATTATCTGTCAGTAATTGATAGTAATTTTGATAAAATTATATCCCAAATTATGGAAGTAATTGTAGGTAATGCCTACCAAATCTCAAAGTCATTGACGGTAATTTCTATAAAATAGGGAGTAATTGGGGAATGAGATGGGGGAATTATTTATCAAATGTGAAAGTTACTAGCGGTAACGTTTATGAAAATGTGGAAGTCATTGTCGATACTTTCTTCATAAATATGCTCCCATCCCCTCTTCCACTTTTCCTCCCCAACAAAAACTAATACACAATTATCCCGCAGGGAAAGAGGAGTAGATGAAAGCCTAGAACTACACGGAGAAGAGAGATGGAAACGGAGATGAAAATGATAGGTAAAACATGGAAATAATTGGAAGCGATGACAAGAGAGAGGAAGATCTGGAAGAAGATTGTTGAAGACCTGTGCTCCGTTGGGAGTTAAAATGTATAAATATGTCAAGAAGACAATTAGTTGGTTGTAAATGTCTCAACATTATTTCAAATATGACAGTATTGTGTGTTAGAGTGGGATTCAATAATACAACAATGGAATCAAGAATCAAAGTTAAGTGCTGCTGCAAATGTTCTGTAATAACATAAAAGAAATTGATCACGGACTAAGAGCCAGTAATGGCTAAAATGTTTACAAGAGAACAAGACAAGAACAGGCAGAGATAAAAGTAACAAAACAAAATGCCAGCAGTGACGTTGTTACGAGAGAAGAGAATTACAAAGTAATTGACAGAGACTATTAGTTGCTAGAGAAGAAAACAGAAGACTATTAGTTGCTAGAGAAGAAAACAGAAGACTATTAGTTGCTAGAGAAGAAAACAGAAGACTATTAGTTGCTGGAGAAGAAAACAGAATAGTAGAAGAAGAAGAAGAAAGTAATGAGAAAATCAATAATAATGGCCGAGTTCTGTTGATGATGTCATCTTGTTGGTCAGAATATTGTACAGTACATGTGTACTTATGACCGGAAGTAGTACGTGTGTACTTGGTGACCGGAAGTAGTATGTGTGCACTTGGTGACCGGAAGTAGTACGTATGCACTTGGTGACCGGAAGTAGTACGTGTGCACTTGGTGACCGGAAGTTAGTAAGGACAATTTAATGAAAATCAGGACATGATTATTTTATAAACAAGATCCAAGGGGCGGCTCGTCATTAATGGTTAGTGGGGCCCGGCCCCACCAAAAATTCGAAAGTGGGAGATAACTTCCCGGAATAGACAAATAATAGTAAATACTCCAAAACCATGGTTTTTCAGAAAATTTTGTCTGGCCCCACCGAGAAAGATTACCACGAGCCGGCACTGCAAAATCCACAACAGACAATCATAGACATTTGATGTCTATAAAAATATGAACATAGACATTTGATGTCTATACGAATATGAACAATAATAATTCCTCTCGTACCGTTATAGGTTACATAGGGCCAGCAAGCAATTTCTCCATACCGCTCTATCCTGGGCAACTCGCTCAAACTTCTCCATGGAACTGAGACATATTTCTTGCCTCTATTTCCGCTTTAAAAATCACATATTTTCTTCATGCTTTAAAAATCACATACGCCCGAGTGGTTACCGGGGCCCAAATTTGGGGTGTAAAGAATAGAACCACTGTTACCTGCCACGCATGTCGTAAGAGGCGACTAAGGAGATTTGGTTGAAATCGGATGCACGTGTCCTAAACGTGTAAACGTCTATGAGTTTAGGGGCCTACCAAACCAATGTGCAACGTATACACGTTCTTGGCAAAGATCAAACATATCACAAAGAGTGATTAAAATTGGTCGTAAAGAACGAACGCAAAGAAGAAGAAGAAAAATCCCATATATTTTTTCTGCCTCAGAAATCCATTATTTCTTCATGCTGCAAAAATCACATCTTGTATTCCTTCTATATTGTTCAGTATATATATATGGAACTGCAGTAAAACTATTTGATTGGCAAAACACTGTAGCACAAAACAAAGTACTGTAGTTTTACAAATTACAAAAATAATTACAAAATACAGCAACGTTTCGACCAACAAGGCCTTTATCAAGCATACGAACAAACAGGAGTGACAAATTAAAATGAAACACAAATTGACGACCAAATATAAACGTATCTAAGGAAAATCTGGAATAAAAACGAATAACGAAATAAATGTAACACAAAAAACACACATAAAAACTAGAAATAGAAAGGAAAAGAAACAATGAAACATCTAGTAAATATATAACTTGAATACATGCAACATATACCCATATAGATTACAAAGCAGGGAAGAGAAAGTACTAGAAGCATAAGAATGGAATATAACATGAATACATGCAACATATACCCATATAGATTACAAAGCATGGGAAGAGAAAGTACTAAGAAGCATAAGAATGTAATACATTGAGCCCGCGTGGTCGCAAGGTACCATACAAAGAAATCAACCGATTCTCCAGAGCAAATCGACTACGATCATCAGAGGAACATGATGAATGTGTGTATGTTCTGGGTTAGTGAGCATATGCATGTGTGTATTTGTGTATGTGCGTATATTTGTATCTATAAAGAGCCTCTTTGATGGTTCACAGTGTGCAGTTCGCACTGATGGTGGACACAGCGACTGGTTTATGGTTGAAACCGGAGTAAAGCAAGGCTGTATTCTATCTCCGCTATTGTTTGGAGTGGCCATTGACTGGGTGATGCGAAAATGTTGCAGGGGCGAAACTGGCATTGATTGGGTAGAAAATAGTCAACTAGAAGATTTGGATTTTGCAGATGATATTGCCTTGTTAAGTAGAAACAACCAAGATATGCAAAGAAAAACAGACAACTTGTCATCTATAGCATAAAAAGTTGGACTGCAGATAAGCTATGAAAAACAAATATAATGAAGACACCTATGGCAAGTAATGCAGATATCATACTGGAATCTAAAATGATAAAAATAACAGAGCAGTTCACCTATTTGGGTAGCAATTTTGATTGCACAGGAAATGTTAAAAATAAATTATGATACGAATTGGCAAAGCAACATCAGCTTTTAAAAGTGTAAATAAAATATGGAACTGCAAGTTATATAGTATTAAAACTAAATTACGAATTTTCAATTCAAATGTTGTATCAATCCTAACATATGCCAATGAGAGTTGGAAAATGACTAAAGATATAGAAAGCAAGTTGAATGCATTTGAAAATAGATGTCTGCGAAAAATAATGAATATAAAATGGAACGAATTCAGGAGAAGTGATGAAATCAGAGACATGTCTGGTCAACCACTAGTGACAACTGTTATAAGAAAGAGAAGATGGAGATATGTTGGGCACACTTGAGGAGAAATGATCAACGAATATCAAAGCAGGCATTGAAGTGGGATGTAAAGGGTTCAAGAAAGAGAGGTCGAACTAAGGAGACCCTGAAGCGAACTTTGCTGAGAGAGGCAGGAAATATCGGTCTCAGTTCTATGGAGGAGATTGAGCGAGTTGCCCAGGATAGAGCGGTATGGAGAAATTACTTGCAGGACCTATGTAACGTATAACGGTACGAGAGGAATTATTATTATTTATATATTTGTATATGCGTACACACATAAGTCTTGCTCTATTTCAGTGTACTTGTCCGTGTGCACTTTTATGCACTGTGTTTAAAAATATTTGCGTAGATTCCAGTGCACCAGTGCTCGCTAACGTTTCTGTATACTGGGGCGCATCTGATTAATGCATGTGAAGCCGCGTGCGCCCTGTGGCGATCGCACTAATAATAATTAACTAATATTAATAGTAACATTTAAATAATGATAACAGATATCAAACCTAATCCTGACTCGACGTTTAATTTGTGTTAAAACATAGTGTAATTACGACAAACAGAAACGTACTGCTATTAATAAAGACTTTATTCTCATTAGCGTTACAATCGGCCAGTCAAATAATGCATCAGTGATATATTACAAGGGAGTTATGGCGCCGGCGACTCGTTTTGAACAGTGGCAGCTCGTCATTAAGGGCCAGAGGGGCCG
>CM036763.1:1622500-1905000 GCA_020796225.1 Arion vulgaris | reverse complement strand
CTATGTCCATGCTGCAATACAAATTTGTACTAACAAGAAAATGAACAATGAAGAAAATAAGAAAATAAAGAGAATGGTTAAGATGATACAAGATCGGTAGGATATTAAAAATATTTCAAAGAAATAGAAGATGAAGACGAGGAAAAAGAAGTGAACATGTAGAAGAAGAAATAGAAGATAACGTAGAATAAAATAGAGGACAATTTGTTAAAGAAAAGAAATCGTAGAAGTTCAAGAAGAAGAAGTAGAAGACAAAGAAATAACAAACAAAGATGAAGATGAAATAGAAGAGGAAAGGAGTCTAGAAGATAAGTGATGAGTATATGAGAAGAATGTGGAGGAGGAGGAAACCAAACAGATGAGATAGAAGATAAGTGATGAGTATATGGGAAGTATGTGGAGGAGGAGGAAACCAAACAGATGAGATAGAAGATAAGTGATGAGTATATGGGAAGTATGTGGAGGAGGAGGAAACCAAACAGATGAGATAGAAGATAAGTGATGAGTATATGGGAAGTATGTGGAGGATGAAACCAAACAGATGAGATAGAAGATAAGTGATGAGAATATGGGAAGTATGTGGAGGAGGAAACCAAACAGATGAGATAGAAGAGGAAAAGAAGAATGAAAGGTAAATAGAAGAAGAACAAGAAGAACTTGAGCAAGGAGAAGAAGATAATAAGAGCACACAAGACAGAAGATAATAAGAGCACACAAGACAGAAGATAATAAGAGCACACAAGACAGAAGATAATAAGAGCACACAAGACAGAAAACAATAAGAGCACACAAGACAGAAGACAATAAGAGCACACAAGACAGAAGACAATAAGAGCACACAAGACAGAAAATAATAAGAGCACACAAGACAGAAAATAATAAGAGCACACAAGACAGAAGATAATAAGAGCACACAAGACAGAAGACAATAAGAGCACACAAGACAGGACACAATAAGAGAACACAAGACAGAAGATAATAAGAGCACACAAGACAGAAGACAATAAGAGCACACAAGACAGAAGACAATAACAGAACACAAGACAGAAGATAATAAGAGCACACAAGACAGAAGATAATAAGAGCACACAAGACAGAAGATAATAAGAGCACACAAGACAGAAGATAATAAGAGCACACAAGACAGAAAACAATAAGAGCACACAAGACAGAAGACAATAAGAGCACACAAGACAGAAGACAATAAGAGCACACAAGACAGAAAATAATAAGAGCACACAAGACAGAAAATAATAAGAGCACACAAGACAGAAGATAATAAGAGCACACAAGACAGAAGACAATAAGAGCACACAAGACAGAAGACAATAAGAGAACACAAGACAGAAGACAATAAGAGCACACAAGACAGAAGACAATAAGAGCACACAAGACAGTAGATAATAAGAGCACACAAGACAGAAAATAATAAGAGCACACAAGACAGAAAACAATAAGAGCACACAAGACAGAAGATAATAAGAGCACACAAGACAGAAGACAATAAGAGCACACAAGACAGAAGACAATAAGAGAACACAAGACAGAAGATAATAAGAGCACACAAGACAGAAGACAATAAGAGAACACAAGACAGAAGACAATAAGAGCACACAAGACAGAAGACAATAAGAGCACACAAGACAGAAGACAATAAGAGCACACAAGACAGAAGATAATAAAAACAACAAAGTGGAAGAAGAGAAAATAGAATAAAGAGGAAGAAATTAGAAGAAGGGAAAAGTAGATGAAAAATGCAGAAAGAGAAAAGAGAAAACGGTGATGAGAATAAAGAAGAAGAAAAAGGAAAGAGAAGACGATGAACAGAAATGAGAAAACAATAACAAAAACAGAAGAAGAAGAAGATGAAAACAGATGTATAAGGAGAAGTTAAAAAGAAAGGAGAAAAATGGAAGAGAAAGGAGAAGAAGAAAGGAGAAGTAGAAAAAAGAAAAGAAAAAGAAAGGAGAAGTAGATAAAGAAAAGAAGAAGAAAGAAGTATAAGGAGATGAAGGAGACAAACAAAGCGATAGAATTTGTAAGAGAAGAAGATGAAAAACGTTTAGAAGAAAGAAGAAGAAGAAGAAGAAAAGGAAAAAAAGAATGTTAAACAAGACAAAGACAAAAGTAGACAAAGATGGAGAAAAGAATGTTAAACAAGACAAAGACAAAAGTAGACAAAGATGGAGAAAAGAATGTTAAACAAGACAAAGACAAAAGTAGACAAAGATGGAGAAAAGAATGTTAAACAAGAGAAAGACAAAAGTAGACAAAGATGGAGAAAAGAATGTTAAACAAGACAAAGACAAAAGTAGACAAAGATGGAGAAAAGAATGTTAAACAAGACAAAGACAAAAGTAGACAAAGATGGAGAAAAGAATGTTAACAAGAGAAAAACAAAAGTAGACAAAGATGGAGAAAAGAATGTTAACAAGAGAAAGACAAAAGTAGACAAAGATGGAGAAAAGAATGTTAACAAGAGAAAGACAAAAGTAGACAAAGATGGAGAAAAGAATGTTAACAAGAGAAAGACAAAAGTAGACAAAGATGGAGAAAAGAATTTAAAAAAAGAATAATTTAAAGATATAACAAAAAACAAAAAAAGGAAAAACGATGTCGCCCTCCATATCCGATTTTCATAGAATTTATGCCAGGTTTTATGTCAGCCAAAAATATGAGCCAAGTTATTTTCTGGATCCTTATCACATTTTGGCTAGAAGAGCCAAATCTGAAATAATTTCCTGCACATTAGCTCCGGGCTGGGCTTCCCGTCCGTCGTTCACCTTCGTCACCTAAATGCAACCTAAACTAATGGATATTTAATGAAAGCCAAAATTGATTATTGCTCTAGCATTTTTGGTTTCGAAGACACGATCTCGTCATGCTTGTGCAAGAAATTGCTGAGAAATCTCGTTTATTTCCAAGACGTGAATGTCATTACGTGTTTCCCTAGCTCTCTCTCTCTCTCTCTTTCTCTTGCGCAGACTTGAGAGGAATGATATTCCAGTTTCTTCATTGAACAGGTTAAGTTGATTGAATAAAAGAAATCACAGATAGAAATTCAGTTTTCATTAATCTCATTTCTTGTTGTGCACTGACCTCATCCGATGTAGAGTATGATCAGCTCGGGAAACATCATGCGATCAACACAACATAACAATTCTATTTATATCATATGTGTGTTCCGTTCAACATATAAAACTTCTACATTTACTTCTTAGTACTTTCTCATCTCATGCTCTGTATTTTATATGTGTATATATTAAGTGTATATGAGTCAAATATTTACTGGATTTTGTATTGTTTCTCTTCTTTTCCACTTCTAGTTTTTCTGTATTTATTTCGTAATTCGTTTTTAGTCACATATTTTCATTCATTTTTAACCGTTGTAATATCTTTGTCAAAGTCTATATGTAGTGTTCTGTGACATTTGTCACTTTTTGTTGTATCGTTTGCTTGATAAAGGCCTTTTTAGTCGAAACGTTGTATTGTCATTGTTTTTGTATTTTGTAAAACTACAGTACTTTATTATTACGTGTTTCGCTATTCTACATAATTCTACTGCAATCTCCATCTATACAAGAGAATTCCATTGTTGTCAATCTGCCGCCTTGATGTCATTCGTTTCCCACGTTAAGTCACAATATTTCACCTCCATATCTTTTTTCCCTTCCGTTGTTCATCGGGGAGCTGTCGAAACTAATTCCACAACTATCATACGACATGCACGCTCAATTTATCTTTATCTTCCACAACTATCATACGACATGCACGCTCAATTTATCTTCAATTCCACAACTATCATACGACATGCACGCTCAATTTATCTTCAATTCCACAACTATCATACGACATGCACGCTCAATTTATCTTCAATTCCACAACTATCATACGACATGCACGCTCAATTTATCTTCAATTCCACAACTATCATACGACATGCACGCTCAATTCATCTTCAATTCCACAACTATCATACGACATGCACGCTCAATTCATCTTCAATTCCACAACTATCATACGACATGCACGCTCAATTCATCTTCAATTCCACAACTATCATACGACATGCACGCTCAATTCATCTTCAATTCCACAACTATCATACGACATACACGCTCAATTTATCTTCAATTCCACAACTATCATACGACATGCACGCTCAATTTATCTTCAATTCCACAACTATCATACGACATGCACGCTCAATTCATCTTTATCTTCCGTCTTTAATTCGTAACACAGAAACCACATTCGTCAAACAGTTCACTAGACAATATAATATTTATCAAACAGTTCACTAGACGATATAATATTTATCAAACAGTTCACTAAACAATATAATATTTATCAAACAGTTCACTAGACGATATAATATTTATCAAACAGTTCACTAGACGATATAATATTTATCAAACAGTTCACTAGACAATATAATATTTATCAAACAGTTCACTAGACGATATAATATTTATCAAACAGTTCACTAGACGATATAATATTTATCAAACAGTTCACTAGACAATATAATATTTGTCAAACAGTTCCACGATATAATATTTATCAAACGTTCACTAGACGATATAATTTTATCAAACAGTTCACTAGACGATATAATATTTATCAAACAGTTCACTAGACAATATAATATTTATCAAACAGTTCACTAGACGATATAATATTTATCAAACAGTTCACTAGACATATAATATTTATCAAACAGTTCATGACGATATAATATTTATCAAACAGTTCACTAGACGATATAATATTTATCAAACAGTTCACTAGACAATATAATATTTATCAAACAGTTCACTAGACGATATAATATTTATCAAACAGTTCACTAGACAATATAATATTTATCAAACAGTTCACTAGACGATATAATATTTATCAAACAGTTCACTAGACGATATAATATGTATCAAACAGTTCACTAGACGATATAATATTTATCAAACAGTTCACTAGACGATATAATATTTATCAAACAGTTCACTAGACAATATAATATTTATCAAACAGTTCACTAGACGATATAATATTTATCAAACAGTTCACTAGACGATATAATATTTATCAAACAGTTCACTAGACGATATAATATTTATCAAACAGTTCACTAGACGATATAATATTTATCAAACAGTTCACTAGACGATATAATATTTATCAAACAGTTCACTAGACGATATAATATTTATCAAACAGTTCACTAGACAATATAATATTTATCAAACAGTTCACTAGACGATATAATATTTATCAAACAGTTCACTAGACGATATAATATTTATCAAACAGTTCACTAGACGATATAATATTTATCAAACAGTTCACTAGACGATATAATATTTATCAAACAGTTCACTAGACGATATAATATTTATCAAACAGTTCACTAGACGATATAATATTTATCAAACAGTTCACTAGACAATATAATATTTATCAAACAGTTCACTAGACGATATAATATTTATCAAACATATGTCTCTGATCTACGAAAACATCAAACAGACGTCCCTGTAGTTCAGATCGCAACAAAAGTAGCTATAGCATTATCCTCACCACAGCATTATCAATTACAACATCACCACTTTATACAACAACACCACAAACTTACAACAACTTAAGTTAATATTCCATATTGCACGTGCAGGTCATGTCACATCTAAAAATAGAACTCATTAATTGAAACTAGATACTTCCTCCACCTACACCTCCCCTTCACCACCACTACCCCACATTTCGTTTTTGTGTTGGTGATCAGATAACCAGGCCTGATACACTTTTAATAGCTGATTGAGCTGTTAAGTACATCCATCATGAGCCGAGACATTGGGCGCCTATACGCACTTCATATTCGTATGATGGAAGTTGAGATTGAAGAAGTGGGTATTAGAAGAGATGAACACTGCTAACTACAGGAGGGATAAACAACGGATTGAGGGTGATGTCGATAGTTTGAGACATTCTGATCGGATCAGGAAGGGATTCACGATAATGGAGGACACAACGCTTATCATAATGGAGGATAAGGGGTGGATAGAGGGTGGATAGAGGGAGGATAGACTGTGGATTATAATTTTAAAACATATTGCACATGATAATGGGTGAAAATAATTGAGAAAATAATGGGAAGATAATTGACAATATAATGTGGGAAATAATTGACATGATAATTTGGAAGGTAATTGACATTATAATGGGGAAGGTAATTGACATTATAATGGGGAAGGTAATTTACAATATAATGAGGAAGATAATTGTCATTGTAATGTGGAAAATAATTGACATTGTAATGTGGAAAATAATTGACATTGTAATGTGGAAGATTTTTGACATTATAATGAGGAAGATAATTGGCATTAAAATGGGAAGATAATGGTGAAGATAACGAGGAAAAGATGAGACATAATAATTAGTAGAAAGTTAAACAAACCAGTAATACATGTTCAGATGATAAGTATGAAGATAAACAATATAGAACTGTTTGGGGCAGAGAAGGGACGTAATAAATGTGAACAAGAATGACAGACTGTGTAGCAAGAGAGGAATGAAAGGGAGTGTGGGATATATATATATATGAATCTCTGCCAGAACTCAGAGAGTAGGACATATTGGAAGACGGTCCACAACTAAGATGTCATCATCTCAGGTGAATGAAATATCTTTATGAAATAACAGCTCTGATATTGTGTCATTATGTTTGTATGTGTGTGTGTGTGCGTGTTTGTGTGTGGGTGTGTGTGCGTGCATGTGCGAAAGGTACGAGAAATTGATTTGTAAACAATTTAATTATATTAAGAAGGAAGTTAGGTGACGGGGCAGTAAATATATGAGTAACACATAACTACATAATAGCGCAGGACAGTAAAGTGTTAGTACACCTCCTCACAGGACTAGATGTGAGTATTTCGAGACGAGGATGCTATCGATTGAGTAATATTGAACACATAATTATGGTCGCAAATTGTTAGGTGTCTCACACACTGACTGTCACATTGGTCTACTCAGGTGTACACATCTCTCTTCCAGGTGTACACATCTCTCTTCCAGGTGTACTCATCTCTCTTCCAGGTGTACTCATCTCTCTTCCAGGTGTACACATCTCTCTTCCAGGTGTACTCATCTCTCTTCCAGGTGTACTCATCTCTCTTCCAGGTGTACACATCTCTCTTCCAGGTGTACACATCTCTGTTTCCGGTGTACACATCTCATTTGTGATGATATTAGTTGTGCATGTCCGGAACACGACCAGGAACTCTCTAAAATGAAAAGTGTTTATTTACTGAATCTACTTAAGTACCTAGTTATTACAGACAGTGTATATGTACCATAAGTCATCACAGGCACACCTAGCAGTAATAATTCTATATACCAGTGATAATTAAAGAGAATGACAGGAGATGAGCCATGAGCAGTGATTACTGAACTAAGATTGCGGATACAATGAGTGAGAGCAGGTGATTCTGACTAAGATTAGCGGATCATGATGAGACAGGTATTACTGCTAAGTTCGTCAATGTATGAGCAGGTGATTACTGAACTAAGATTAGCGGATACAATGTAGTGAGAGCAGGTGATTACTGAACTAAGATTAGCGGATACAATGTAGTGAGAGCAGGTGATTACTGAACTAAGATTAGCGGATACAATGTAGTGAGAGCAGGTGATTACTGAACTAAGATTAGCGGATACAATGTAGTGAGAGCAGGTGATTACCTGTAACTTAAGATTGAGCGATACATAATGTAGTGAGAACAGGTGATTACTGAACTAAGATTAGCGGATACAATGTAGTGAGAGCAGGTGATTACTGAACTAAGATTAGCGGATACAATGTAGTGAGAACAGGTGATTACTGAACTAAGATTAGCGGATACAATGTAGTGAGAGCAGGTGATTACTGAACTAAGATTAGGGATACAGAGAATACTAATAAGATTAGGATAGATGGAGATATAACTAAGATTAGGGATAAGATGGAATACTAACTAAGATTAGCGATCAGATGAGATACAATGATAGTGGATGACAGGATGGATACTGAACTAAGATTAGCGGATACAGATGAGATACTAACTAAGATTAGCGGATACAGATGGAATACTAACTAAGATTGGGATACGATGGAGATACTGACTAAGATTAGTGGATCAGATGAATACTGAACTAAGATTAGCGGATACAGATGGAGATACTAACTAAGATTAGTGGATACAGATGGAGATACTTAACTAAGATTAGCGGATACAGATGGAGATTACTGAACAAGATTAGCGGATACAGATGGAGATACTAACTAAGATTAGCGGATACAGATGGAGATACTAACTAAGATTAGCGGATACAGATGGAAGATGACTAACTAAGATTAGTGGATACAGATGGAGATACTAACTAAGATTAGCGGATACAGATGGAGATACTAACTAAGATTAGCGGATACAGATGGAGATACTAACTAAGATTAGCGGATACAGATGGAGATACTAACTAAGATTAGTGGATACAGATGGAGATACTAACTAAGATTAGCGGATACAGATGGAGATACTTAACTAAGATTAGTGGATACAGATGGAGATACTTAACTAAGATTAGCGGATACAGATGGAGATACTAACTAAGATTAGCGGATACAGATGGAGATACTTAACTAAGATTAGTGGATACAGATGGAGATACTTAACTAAGATTAGCGGATACAGATGGAGATACTAACTAAGATTAGCGGATACAGATGGAGATACTTAACTAAGATTAGTGGATACAGATGGAGATACTTAACTAAGATTAGCGGATACAGATGGAGATACTAACTAAGATTAGTGGATACAGATGGAGATACTTAACTAAGATTAGCGGATACAGATGGAGATACTAACTAAGATTAGTGGATACAGATGGAGATACTAACTAAGATTAGCGGATACAGATGGAGATACTAACTAAGATTAGTGGATACAGATGGAGATACTAACTAAGATTAGCGGATACAGATGGAGATACTAACTAAGATTAGTGGATACAGATGGAGATACTAACTAAGATTAGCGGATACAGATGGAGATACTAACTAAGATTAGCGGATACAGATGGAGATAGATTTGAGTAGTCACTATGTGAAAACGAATTATTAATCGACGAATCAGATGGAGGAGAACAGATGAAACTACTAGAAAACTAAAGACATTCATAAATGGATGTTTACGTAGAATAGAGAGACTGAGATGGTATGATAAGATTATGAGAGACTGAGATGGTATGATAAGATTATGAGAGACTGAGATGGTATGATAAGATTATGAGAGACTGAGATGGTATGATAAGATTATGAGAGACTGAGATGGTATGATAAGATTATGAGAGACTGAGATGGTATGATAAGATTATGAGAGACTGAGATGGTATGATAAGATTATGAGAGACTGAGATGGTATGATACGATTATGAGAGACTGAGATGGTATGATAAGATTATGAGAGACTGAGATGGTATGATAAGATTATGAGAGACTGAGATGGTATGATAAGATTACGGACGATGAGCTCAGAAAAAGAACTAAGAAAATAGCAGTGGAGAAAGAGCGAAGGAAGGGACGTTGGCGATTGATAGGACATACATTGAGAAGACTGACCAGAAGCATTGCAAGATGGACAATATTTTGGAATCCGCTTTGAAAGAGTAGTAGGGAAATACCTAGACATACCTGTAGAAGAGACCTGTAGAGGAGAGCTGTAGAGGAGAGCTAGAGAAGAGAGCTGTAGAGGAGAGCTAGAGAGAGGAGCTGTAGAGGAGAGCTAGAGAAGAGAGCTATAGAAGAGAGCTATAGAGGAGAGCCGGAGAAGAGAGCTAGAGAAGAGAGCTGCAGAAGAGAGCTAGAGAAGAGAGCTATGAAGAGAGCTAGAAGAGAGGCTATGAGGAGAGCCGGAGAAGAGAGCTAGAGAAGAGAGCTGCAGAAGAGAGCTAGAGAAGAGAGCTATAGAAGAGAGCTATAGAAGAGAGCTAGAGAAGAGAGCTATAGAAGAGAGCTATAGAAGAGAGCTATAGAAGAGAGCTAGAGAAGAGAGCTGTAGAAGAGAGCTATAGAAGAGAGCTAGAGAAGAGAGCTGTAGAGGAGAGCTATAGAGGAGAGCTAGAGAAGAGAGCTGTAGAAGAGAGCTATAGAAGAGAGCTAGAGAGAGAGCTATAGAAGAGAGCTAGAGAGAGGCTATGAAGAGAGCTAGAGAAGAGGCTATGAGGAGGCTAGAGAAGAGAGCTAGAGAAGAGAGCTGCAGAAGAGAGCTAGAGAGAGCTATAGAGAGAGCTATAGAAGAGAGCTAGAGAAGAGAGCTAGAGAGAGGCTATAGAAGAGAGCTATGAGAGAGAGCTGAGAGAGAGAGCTGTAGAAGAGAGCTATAGAAGAGGCTAGAGAGAGAGCTGTAGAGGAGGCTATAGAGGAGAGCTAGAGAGAGGCTGTAGAAGAGAGCTATAGAAGAGAGCTAGAGAAGAGAGCTATAGAAGAGAGCTAGAGAAGAGAGCTATAGAATAGAGCTAGAGAAGAGAGCTATAGAGGAGAGCTAGAGAAGAGAGCTAGAGAAGAGATCTGCAGAAGAGAGCTAGAGAAGAGAGCTATAGAAGAGAGCTAGAGAAGAGAGCTATAGAAGAGAGCCGGAAAAGAGAGAGAAGAGAGCTGCAGAAGAAAGTTGAAGAAGAGAAATGGAGAAGAGAGCTGGAGTCTGATATTAAAAGGAGATGTAAGACGTGGAAAGAATTGAAAGAGATGACAAAAGAGAGGAAGAGCTGGAAGAGGTATGTTAAAGAGAGGAAGAGCTGGAAGAGGTATGTTAAAGAATTGTTATCCGTTGGGAGTTGAAAGAAGAAGAGAAGAAGAAGAAGATAGGAAGATGTTGAACTAATTTATAATCTTGTCTGATCAAATTTTATTGCGATGTCTGAACTAATTTATAATCTTGTCTGATCAAATTTTATTGCGATGTCTGAACTAATTTATAATCTTGTCTGATCAAATTTTATTGCGATGTCTGAACTAATTATAATCTTGTCTATCAAATTTATGATGTGCTATACGTTGAATACGATGGATATTTATAATCGCGAAATTTGATGCAACTAATATTGGATCAAATTTTATTGCGATGTCTGAACTAATTTATAATCTTATCTGATTTATCGGAAATTTTTTTACTGCGATGTCTGAACTAATTTATAATCTTGTCTGATCAAATTTTATTGCGATGTCTGAACTAATTTATAATCTTGTCTGATCAAATTTTATTGCGATGTCTGAACTAATTTATAATCTTGTCTGATCAAATTTGATTGCGATGTCTGAACTAATTTATAATCTTGTCTGATCAAATTTATGCGATGTCTGAACTAATTTATAATCTTGTCTGATCAAATTTTATTGCGATGTCTGAACTAATTTATAATCTTATCTGATCAAATTTTACTGCGATGTCTGAACTAATTTATAATCTTATCTGATCAAATTTTATTGCGATGTCTGAACTAATTTATAATCTTGTCTGATCAAATTTTATTGCGATGTCTGAACTAATTTATAATCTTGTCTGATCAAATTTTATTGCGATGTCTGAACTAATTTATAATCTTGTCTGATCAAATTTTATTGCGATGTCTGAACTAATTTATAATCTTGTCTGATCAAATTTTATTGCGATGTCTGAACTAATTTATAATCTTGTCTGATCAAATTTTATTGCGATGTTTGAACTAATTTATAATCTTGTCTGATCAAATTTTATTGCGATGTCTGAACTAATTTATAATCTTGTCTGATCAAATTTTATTGCGATGTCTGAACTAATTTCTTATCTTGTCTGATCAAATTTTATTGCGATGTCTGAACTAATTTCTTATCTTGTCTGATCAAATTTTATTGCGATGTCTGAACTAATTTATAATCTTGTCTGATCAAATTTTATTGCGATGTCTGAACTAATTTATAATCTTGTCTGATCAAATTTTATTGCGATGTCTGAACTAATTTATAATCTTGTCTGATCAAATTTTATTGCGATGTCTGAACTAATTTATAATCTTGTCTGATCAAATTTTATTGCGATGTTTGAACTAATTTATAATCTTATCTGATCAAATTTTATTGCGATGTCTGAACTAATTTCTTATCTTGTCTGCATTGTTTTATCAATATAGATGGAGACTGTAGTAAAAACTATGTAGAATTACTTGATTACCTTACTTAAAACACTGAATTTGTTATCTTACCTGGGAAGTACTCAAGTTTTGTACAACTTACCTTCATTCGCTTCTTACAAATATATATTCTATAGTAAATGTTATATTTACCAGATGTAGACTACCTCGGTGGCGTCTGTGGCTTAGGGGATAGTGACTCGGTCTATTAACCCCGACGTTCTGAGTTCGAATCATTCTGCGGACAGTTTGGTTGCAAATTGCATGGATTTTTACGAAAGGGCGATGTCACCACTCGTTCAGAAAGCAACGACAAACTACTGAACGTAATAATGTCTAGAAAAATTACAAAAATCTTGGGTTGATTGATAAAGTCATGTAAAGGAAATGCAATTTAATTTTTTTTAGACTACACACTCTACTAGCCTCGAACCACTTTCATTACTTGGACATGGGCAGCACACACTCTACTAGCCTCGGACTATCTTCATTACTTGGGCATGGGCAGAACACACTCTACTAGCCTCGGACTATCTTCATTACTTGGGCATGGGCAGCACACATTCTACTAGCCTCGGACCACTTTCATTACTTGGGCATGGGCAGCACACACTCTACTAGCCTCGGGCCATCTTCATTACTTGGACATGGGCAGAACACACTCTACTAGCCTCGGACTATCTTCATTACTTGGACATGGGCAGAACACACTCTACTAGCCTCGGACTATCTTCATTACTTGGGCATGGGCAGCACACATTCTACTAGCCTCGGACCACTTTCATTACTTGGGCATGGGCAGCACACACTCTACTAGCCTCGGGCCATCTTCATTACTTGGACATGGGCAGCACACACTCTACTAGCCTCGGGCCACTTTCATTACTTGGGCATGGGCATAACACTCTACTAGCCTCGGACTATCTTCATTACTTGGACATGGGCAGAACACACTCTACTAGCCTCGGACTATCTTCATTACTTGGGCATGGGCAGCACACATTCTACTAGCCTCGGACCACTTTCATTACTTGGGCATGGGCAGCACACACTCTACTAGCCTCGGGCCACTTTCATTACTTGGGCATGGTAGCACACACTCTACTAGCCTCGGGCCACTTTCATTACTTGGGCATGGGCAGAACACACTCTACTAGCCTCGGACCACTTTCATTACTTGGGCATGGGCAGAACACACTCTACTAGCCTCGGACCACTTTCATTACTTGGGCATGGTAGCACACACTCTACTAGCCTTGGACCACTTTCATTACTTGGGCATGGGCAGAACACACTCTACTAGCCTCGGACCACTTTCATTACTTGGACATGGGCAGAACACACTCTACTAGCCTCGGACCATTTTCATTACTTGGGCATGGTAGCACACACTCTACTAGCCTCGGGCCACTTTCATTACTTGGACATGGGCAGCACACACTCTACTAGCCTCGGACCATCTTCATTACTTGGGCATGGGCAGAACACACTCTACTAGCCTCGGACCATCTTCATTACTTGGGCATGGGCAGAACACACTCTACTAGCCTCGGACCACTTTCATTACTTGGGCATGGGCAGAACACACTCTACTAGCCTCGGACCATCTTCATTACTTGGGCATGGTAGCACACACTCTACTAGCCTCGGACCACTTTCATTACTTGGACATGGGCAGCACACACTCTACTAGCCTCGGACCATCTTCATTACTTGGGCATGGGCAGAACACACTCTACTAGCCTCGGACCACTTTCATTACTTGGACATGGGCAGCACACACTCTACTAGCCTCGGACCATCTTCATTACTTGGGCATGGGCAGAACACACTCTACTAGCCTCGGACCATCTTCATGACTTGGGCATGGGCAGAACACACTCTACTAGCCTCGGACCATCTTCATTACTTGGGCATGGTAGCACACACTCTACTAGCCTCGGACCATCTTCATTACTTGGGCATGGGCAGAACACACTCTACTAGCCTCGGACCACTTTCATTACTTGGACATGGGCAGCACACACTCTACTATCCTCGGACCATCTTCATTACTTGGGCATGGGCAGAACACACTCTACTAGCCTCGGACCATCTTCATTACTTGGGCATGGGCAGAACACACTCTACTAGCCTCGGACCATCTTCATTACTTGGACATGGGCACACACCTCTACTAGCCTCGGGCCACTTTCATTACTTGGTCATGGGCAGAACACACTCTACTAGCCTCGGACAACTTTCATTACTTGGGCATGGGCAGAACACACTCTATTAGCCTCGGACCATCTTCATTACTTGGGCATGGTAGCACACACTCTACTAGCCTCGGGCCACTTTCATTACTTGGACATGGGCAGCACACACTCTACTAGCCTCGGACCACTTTCATTACTTGGGTATGGGCAGAACACACTCTACTTGCCTCGGACCACTTTCATTACTTGGGCATGGGCAGAACACACTCTACTAGCCTCGGACCACTTTCATTACTTGGGCATGGTAGCACACACTCTACTAGCCTCGGACCACTTTCATTACTTGGGCATGGGCAGAACACACTCTACTAGCCTCGGACCACTTTCATTACTTGGGCATGGTAGCACACACTCTACTAGCCTTGGACCACTTTCATTACTTGGGCATGGGCAGAACACACTCTACTAGCCTCGAACCACTTTCATTACTTGGACATGGGCAGAACACACTCTACTAGCCTCGGACCATTTTCATTACTTGGGCATGGTAGCACACACTCTACTAGCCTCGGGCCACTTTCATTACTTGGACATGGGCAGCACACACTCTACTAGCCTCGGACCATCTTCATTACTTGGGCATGGGCAGAACACACTCTACTAGCCTCGGACCATCTTCATTACTTGGGCATGGGCAGAACACACTCTACTAGCCTCGGACCACTTTCATTACTTGGGCATGGGCAGAACACACTCTACTAGCCTCGGACCATCTTCATTACTTGGGCATGGTAGCACACACTCTACTAGCCTCGGACCACTTTCATTACTTGGACATGGGCAGCACACACTCTACTAGCCTCGGACCATCTTCATTACTTGGGCATGGGCAGAACACACTCTACTAGCCTCGGACCACTTTCATTACTTGGACATGGGCAGCACACACTCTACTAGCCTCGGACCATCTTCATTACTTGGGCATGGGCAGAACACACTCTACTAGCCTCGGACCATCTTCATGACTTGGGCATGGGCAGAACACACTCTACTAGCCTCGGACCATCTTCATTACTTGGGCATGGTAGCACACACTCTACTAGCCTCGGGCCACTTTCATTACTTGGACATGGGCAGCACACACTCTACTAGCCTCGGACCATCTTCATTACTTGGGCATGGGCAGAACACACTCTACTAGCCTCGGACCACTTTCATTACTTGGACATGGGCAGAACACACTCTACTAGCCTCGGACCATCTTCATTACTTGGGCATGGGCAGAACACACTCTACTAGCCTCGGACCATCTTCATTACTTGGGCATGGGCAGAACACACTCTACTAGCCTCGGACCATCTTCATTACTTGGACATGGGCAGCACACACTCTACTAGCCTCGGGCCACTTTCATTACTTGGTCATGGGCAGAACACACTCTACTAGCCTCGGACAACTTTCATTACTTGGGCATGGGCAGAACACACTCTATTAGCCTCGGACCATCTTCATTACTTGGGCATGGTAGCACACACTCTACTAGCCTCGGGCCACTTTCATTATTTGGACATGGGCAGCACACACTCTACTAGCCTCGGACCACTTTCATTACTTGGGTATGGGCAGAACACACTCTACTAGCCTCGGACCACTTTCATTACTTGGGCATGGGCAGAACACACTCTACTAGCCTCGGACCATCTTCATTACTTGGACATGGGCAGCACACACTCTACTAGCCTCGGGCCACTTTCATTACTTGGGCATGGGCAGAACACACTCTACTAGCCTCGGACCACTTTCATTACTTGGGCATGGTAGCACACACTCTACTAGCCTCGGACCACTTTCATTACTTGGGCATGGGCAGAACACACTATGCTAGCCTCGGACCATCTTCATTACTTGAGCATGGTAGCACACACTCTACTAGCCTCGGACCATCTTCATTACTTGGGCATGGTAGCACACACTCTACTAGCCTCGGGCCACTTTCATTACTTGGACATGGGCAGCACACACTCTACTAGCATCGGACCATCTTCATTACTTGGGCATGGTAGCACACACTCTACTAGCCTCGGACCACTTTCATTACTTGGGCATGGGCAGAACACACTCTACTAGCCTCGGACCACTTTCATTACTTGGGCATGGGCAGAACACACTCTACTAGCCTCGGACCATCTTCATTACTTGGGCATGGTAGCACACACTCTACTAGCCTCGGGCCACTTTCATTACTTGGGCATGGGCAGAACACACTCTACTAGCCTCGGACCATCTTCATTACTTGGGCATGGTAGCACACACTCTACTAGCCTCGGGCCACTTTCATTACTTGGACATGGGCAGCACACACTCTACTAGCCTCGGACCATCTTCATTACTTGGGCATGGGCAGCACACACTCTACTTGCCTCGGACCACTTTCATTACTAGGGCATGGGCAGAACACACTCTACTAGCCTCGGCCACTTTCATTACTTGGACATGGGCACACCCCTCTACTAGTCTCGGACCACTTTTATTACCTGGGCATGGGTAGCAAAATGTAAACGTATATTTTTCTTTTGAGAAGTCTTGTTTACTCGTTACTTGATAAAAGTACTCATGTGAAACAAACATGTCAATATCGAACTGATTCATCAATAAAACACACGCACGCACACACACGCACGCACACATTGTTTGTTGTTCATTATCATATTAATCATACATTTTTCCTTACTTATGTAATACTGTATACACATGTCTGTTTATTTAATCTCCCATTTACTCAGTATTAACGCAACCAACTATACGATTATCTCCAGATCTGATCTGATCCGGTCTGGCCACCTCAAATTTGTAGATTTTCGTACATGACATTACTTTAGATTAAAAAAACTAACTACGAAATCGAAACTGCACAAAGGAAAGTAAAGAATATTAAGAAATCCTTAGGAAACACTGGAATCAATAAATATGATTAATAAATAAATAATAAACAAATAATATGGATTCTGGAAAACGAATTACCAAACAAAGGATTCAAACTCCAAACTGTAACTTCTTACGTTACCCATTGTCTAGCTCTACAGACGAGCTTACGGTATCCATTGTCTAGCTCTACAGACGAGCTTACGTTACCCATTGTCTAGCTCTACAGACAAGCTTACGGTATCCATTGTCTAGCTCTACAGACGAGCTTACGTTACCCATTGTCTAGCTCTACAGACAAGCTTACTGCACCCATTGTCTAGCTCTACAGACAAGCTTACGGTATCCATTATCTAGCTCTACAGACGAGCTTACGGTATCCATTGTCTAGCTCTACAGACAAGCTTACGGTGCCCATTGTCTAGCTCTACAGACAAGCTTACGGTATCCATTATCTAGCTCTACAGACGAGCTTACGCATCCATTGTCTAGCTCTACAGACGAGCTTACGGTATCCATTATCTAGCTCTACAGACGAGCTTACGCATCCATTGTCTAGCCCTACAGACGAGCTTACGGTACCCATTGCATAGCCCTACAGACGAGCTTACGGTACCGTTTGCCTAGCCCTACAGACGAGCTTACGGTACCCATTGCATAGCCCTACAGACGAGCTTACGGTACCCATTACCTAGCTCTACAGACGAGCTTACGGTATCCATTATCTAGCTCTACAGACGAGCTTACGCATCCATTATCTAGCTCTACAGACAAGCTTACGCATCCATTGTCTAGCCCTACAGACGAGCTTACGGTACCCATTGCATAGCCCTACAGACGAGCTTACGGTACCGTTTGCCTAGCCCTACAGACGAGCTTACGGTACCCATTGCATAGCCCTACAGACGAGCTTACGGTACCCATTACCTAGCCCTACAGACGAGCTTACGGTAACCATTGCCTAGCCCTACAGACGAGCGTTTTTAAGACCACTGACAGCTAGTTCTCCAAAAAAAAAATAGCTTCACCAAGTCGTGTTTTATAATCAGCGTCGGCTGTTGAACACAGAATAATTAGGTCAGATTCGATCGAACAGTGTTTGTACATAAAACGACATGATTTAGTGAAACTCATTTTGTTTATAGCTCGCTGGCTGTGTTAGTTACAAACTCTCTCGTCTGTAGTGCTAGACAATGGATGCTGTCAGATGTTTTAGTTACAAACTCTCTCGTCTGTAGGGCTAGACAATGGGTGCTGTCAGATGTGTTAGTTACAAACTCTCTCGTCTGTAGGGCTAGACAATGGGTGCTGTCAGATGTTTTAGTTACAAACTCTCTCGTCTGTAGGGCTAGACAATGGGTGCTGTCAGATGTGTTAGTTACAAACTCTCTCGTCTGTAGTGCTAGACAATGGGTGCTGTCAGATGTTTTAGTTACAAACTCTCTCGTCTGTAGTGCTAGACAATGGATGCTGTCAGATGTTTTAGTTACAAACTCTCTCGTCTGTAGTGCTAGACAATGGGTGCTGTCAGATGTGTTAGTTACAAACTCTCTCGTCTGTAGAGCTAGACAATGGGTGCTGTCAGAAATAAGGGTTTGTGGTTAGAATCCTGTTTAGTTATTTTTTTTTTCCGGAAACACCTAATACTTGTACACTGTCTATTTATTGACTATATTCATTGCTTCCGATGCTTCCTCTTGTGTTCTTAATACTCCTTATTCTTTTGTTTCAATTTGGTATCTTCTTCTTCTATCAAACATTTGTGATATTGTTAGTGATACTTTAGTTGATATTGTTAGTGATACTTTAGTTGATATTGTTAGTGATACTTTAGTTGATATTGTTAGTGATACTTTAGTTGATATTGTTAGTGATACTTTAGTTGATATTGTTAGTGATACTTTAGTTGATATTGTTAGTGATACTTTAGTTGATATTGTTAGTGATACTTTAGTTGATATTGTTAGTGATACTTTAGTTGATATTGTTAGTGATACTTTAGTTGAAAGAAAGCAAGACTTGGTTTGTTTTTATAGTTCTTCGTACCATTAACATTGTCTTCATCATAAGCATTCCTTCTTGATCTTGTTACTACATGCGGACATAGACATTTCAAATCTTGTTACTACATGCGGACATAGACATTTCGAATCTTGTTACTACATGCGTACATAGACATTTGGAATCTTGTTACTACATGCGTGCATAGACATTTGGAATCTTGTTACTACATGCGTGCATAGACATTTGGAATCTTGTTACTACATGCGTGCATAGACATTTGGAATCTTGCTCAACCACTTATTCTATTCTTACGTTTTTGTCTCTTCTCTCTCTCTCACTCTCTCACTCTCTCACTCTCTCTCACTCACTCTGTCTCTCTCTCACTCTCTCTCTCACTCTCTCCCTCTCTCTCACTCTCTCTCTCTCTCACTCTCTCTCTCTCTCGCTCTCATAAATAAAACGCAGCTTCCCAAAACTAGAATACATATTTTGTGTTATTTCAAAACACTCTGACCTCGACAAACTCGCATGTATAAAAATAGACACCTCACCCACTTCTGACACATTCTATCAATGACATTCTGCAAGCGAACACCATTTGTATGATCTGTACATGCTTTTACATATAGATATAGATAGATTACAGACTTGGCATCCTGACGGTATCAAGATCACAATGTGAACAACTCAAACGTATTTAGAATGAAGTTATGCGTAAACTCCTTGGCTCCACTAGAGGTACACCCATTGTGAAGATAAGAAATATGCTTGGCATTCTGTCACTACGCTCCCGTCATACGATCGTCCACAACCGAGGCATAAATGCGGGTTACTGCTGATCATAGACATCCACTTGTTACTGCTGATCATAGACATTCACTTGTTACTGCTAAACATAGACATTCACTTGTTACTGCTGAACATAGACATTCACTTGTTACTGCTGAACATAGACATTCACTTGTTACTGCTGAACATAGACATCCACTTGTTACTGCTGAACATAGACATTCACTTGTTACTGCTGAACATAAACATTCACTTGTTACTGCTGAACATAGACATCCACTTGTTACTGCTGAACATAGACATCCACTTGTTACTGCTGAACATAGACATCCACTTGTTACTGCTGAACATAGATATTCATTTGTTACTGCTGAACATGGACATTCACTTGTTACTGCTGAACATAGACATCCACTTGTTACTGCTGAACATAGACATCCACTTGTTACTGCTGAACATAGACATCCACTTGTTACTGCTGAACATAGACATTCACTTGTTACTGCTGAACATAGACATCCACTTGTTACTGCTGAACATAGACATCCACTTGTTACTGCTGAACATAGACATCCACTTGTTACTGCTGAACATAGACATCCACTTGTTACTGCTGAACATAGACATCCACTTGTTACTGCTGAACATAGACATCCACTTCACAAAATACTAATGATGTTCATTATCAAGTAGCTTGTCCCTTCCGGAATTTGACTCCCATGACATCAATCCTGAACTCTCTGTTCTGTGCAATTTGGCCGGCTTCAGCAGCAGTCGTTCTTAGATCGTCAATGACATCTTGCACCCATCGTCGTCTAGGTCGTCCTATTGTTCTTCTTTCAGGCATCATTCCTTCGAAAATTATTTTCTCTTGGCACCGATGTCGTTTGATGTGTCCGAAATATTTAATGATGATAATGTACGGAAATCAAATGTGGCACGTCGTGGTATGGTGCAGGCTGAGAGAACTACTAGCCAGGTGATCACAGTTGCGATTCTACCAAACAGGAAATAATGGATTGTAATAAATGTTACCATGACCAACTATCTCAACGTTATCGTTACTCTTGGAAGAGAATGTAGAGATTGGGGCAACATGAAAGCTGAACTCGCAATTAAGCAGCTGATAGAATATAATACAAGTGTTGATGATATTGTTGTTTATACCGATGTGTCTGTGCATTGTTGTGTGAACTATCTTTCTATCTATCTATCTATCTATCTATCTATCTATCTATCTATCTATTTCTACATATCTATCTGCCATCTATCTATCTATTTCTACATATCTATTTGCCATCTATCTATCTATTTCTACATATCTATCTGCCATCTATCTATCTATTTCTACATATCTATCTGCCATCTATCTATCTATTTCTACATATCTATCTGCCATCTATCTATCTATTTCTACATATCTATCTGCCATCTATCTATCTATTTCTATATATCTATCTGCCATCTATCTATCTATCTATTTCTATATATCTATCTGCCATCTATCTATCTATCTATTTCTATATATCTATCTGCCATCTATCTATCTATCTATTTCTATATATCTATCTGCCATCTATCTATCTATCAATATATTATCTACCTACCTGTTATCTGTTTATCTATCAACTATCGTCTGTCAATCTATCTAGCAATCTAGCAATTTATCTATCATTTATCTATACATTCGCCTCTATATTTATTTATCCATTTATTTATCAGTCTATCTATCTATCTATCCGTACATCCATCAGTCTATCATCTATCTATCCGTACATCCATCAGTCTTTCATCTATCTATCCATACATCCATCAGTCTATCATCTATCTATCCGTACATCCATCAGTCTATCATCTATCTATCCATACATCCATCAGTCTATCAAATACAAGAACGATAGAAAATGTACACATTTTTTAAAAAAGGTGTGAATAATATGACACCATGTTTTATAAATTGTACATGTCGTTGTGACCTTCTGGTGACATTGCTCTATAAACTAGTGTCCGCAATCAATTCTTGATGGTATCAGTCAGACCAATAGTTGCAGACTATCACTCAACAACATCAGCTGGTGATCAAAGACTTGCGTATAACCAAACACTGGACAACATTCGTCTGATCTGTTCTAGTATATGTCATGTTGTTGCACTGCATTGATGTTTATATGTTTAGGCAAGTATCACCCCCTGGAACATGACTTTAAGACAAGGGACGGCAAGTATCACCCCCTGGAACATGACTTTAAGACAAGGGAGGGCAAGTATCACCCCTGGAACATGACTTTAAGACAAGGGAGGCAAGTATCACCCCTGGAACATGACTGGGACGTCAGTACTACCCCTGGAACATGACTGGGACGTCAAGTACTACCCCTGGAACATGACTGGGACGTCAAGTACTACCCCTGGAACATGACTGGGACGGCAAGTATCACCCCTGGGAAAATGACTGGGGCGGCAAGTACTACCCCTAGAACATGACTGGGACGGCAAGTATCACCCCTGAACATGACTGGGGCGGCAAGTACTACCCCCTGGAACATGACTGGGACGGCAAGTACTACCCCCTGGAACATGACTGGGGCGGCAAGTACTACCCCCTGGAACATGACTTTAAGACAAGGGACGGCAAGTACTACCCCCTGGAACATGACTTTTTGATAAAACAGTTTTATACGAATCTAATCTTCTCAATTTCAACATAGTAAACTGCAACCATGAACCTTGCATGAACCTTGCATCCGTCCGAGTGATTACCAGGACCCAAATTTGGGGTGTAAAGAATAGAACCACTGTTTCCTGCCATGCATGTCGTAAGAGGCGACTAAGGAGGTTTGGCTGAAATCGAATGCACGTGTCCTAAACGTGTAAAAGTCTATGTGTTTAGGGGCCTACAAAACCAATGTGTAACGTATACACGTTCTTGGCAAAGATCAAACATATCACAAAGAGTGATTAAAATTGGTCGTAAAGAACGAACGCAAAGAAGAAGAAGAAGAACCTTGCATGAACCTTGCATGAACCTTGCTTGAACCTTGCTTGAACCTTGCTTGAACCTTGCTTGAACCTTGCTTGAACCTTGCTTGGACCTTGCTTGGACCTTGCTTGAACCTTGCTTGGACCTTGCTTGGACCTTGCTTGAACCTTGCTTGAACCTTGCTTGAACCTTGCTTGAACCTTGCTTGAACCTTGCTTGAACCTTGCTTGAACCTTGCTTGAACCTTGCTTGAACCTTGTTTGAATGACATTGAGAAACAAAGAATGAAGTGGTTCAATCATTTAAAATAATGCAACCAAACTCTACAGTATACAGAGTTTTCTGCAACAGAACATCAGGAAAGAAAGCGAGAAGAAGACCACGAAAAAAGACGATTAGATGGCACAGAAAAATCCTGTAAAAAGCCAAATTTACTATCACACAAGACAAGATTTGGCACTATCCCAAGATTGGATGAAAAAGAAGGAGGACTTGTGCTTGAGGCCAGCTACCTCAACTGAAGCAATTTTTCTAGTTACAGAAACTTGCAAAATTAGATGTCAACCAAAAAAAATTGTGAACATAAAATGGTACAAATTCAGGAGTAGTGCTTAAATCAGAGAAATGTCTGGTCAACTACTAGCAACACATGTTTTAACGAGTAGTGCTTAAATCAGAGAAATGTCTGGTCAACTACTAGCAACACATGTTTTAACGAGTAGTGCTTAAATCAGAGAAATGTCTGGTCAACTACTAGCAAACCATGTTTTAACGAGTAGTGCTTAAATCAGAGAAATGTCTGGTCAACTACTAGCAACACATGTTTTAACGAGTAGTGCTTAAATCAGAGAAATGTCTGGTCAACTACTAGCAAACCATGTTTTAACGAGTAGTGCTTAAATCAGAGAAATGTCTGGTCAACTACTAGCAAACCATGTTTTAACGAGTAGTGCTTAAATCAGAGAAATGTCTGGTCAACTACTAGCAACACATGTTTTAACGAGTAGTGCTTAAATCAGAGAAATGTCTGGTCAACTACTAGCAACACATGTTTTAACGAGTAGTGCTTAAATCAGAGAAATGTCTGGTCAACTACTAGCAACACATGTTTTAACGAGTAGTGCTTAAATCAGAGAAATGTCTGGTCAACTACTAGCAACACATGTTTTAACGAGTAGTGCTTAAATCAGAGAAATGTCTGGTCAACTACTAGCAAACCATGTTTTAACGAGTAGTGCTTAAATCAGAGAAATGTCTGGTCAACTACTAGCAACACATGTTTTAACGAGTAGTGCTTAAATCAGAGAAATGTCTGGTCAACTACTAGCAAACCATATTTTAACGAGTAGTGCTTAAATCAGAGAAATGTCTGGTCAACTACTAGCAAACCATGTTTTAACGAGTAGTGCTTAAATCAGAGAAATGTCTGGTCAACTACTAGCAACACATGTTTTAACGAGTAGTGCTTAAATCAGAGAAATGTCTGGTCAACTACTAGCAACACATGTTTTAACGAGTAGTGCTTAAATCAGAGAAATGTCTGGTCAACTACTAGCAACACATGTTTTAACGAGTAGTGCTTAAATCAGAGAAATGTCTGGTCAACTACTAGCAAAACATGTTTTAACGAGTAGTGCTTAAATCAGAGAAATGTCTGGTCAACTACTAGCAAAACATGTTTTAACGAGTAGTGCTTAAATCAGAGAAATGTCTGGTCAACTACTAGCAACACATGTTTTAACGAGTAGTGCTTAAATCAGAGAAATGTCTGGTCAACTACTAGCAAAACATGTTTTAACGAGTAGTGCTTAAATCAGAGAAATGTCTGGTCAACTACTAGCAAAACATGTTTTAACGAGTAGTGCTTAAATCAGAGAAATGTCTGGTCAACTACTAGCAACACATGTTTTAACTCTTAAACATTCATAGCTTTTAAGGTTTTTAGTTATTTTTGAAGTCCTGCTCTATTACTAGAAGCCACAAATACTTCTTTATTTGAAAATAGGCATGTTATATATGGTTAGAAAGCTAATTGAATATACTATCAAGATATGTGGTTTTAATATCAGTGTCATGTAATATGTGATATCAGTGACCTACTTTTGGTGATGCTAAAAATAGATTTTAAAACAAATTTCAAATAATTTTACAGTCACAAAGAAGGAAAAAAATAAGTATGAAATATATCATGAAAACTATTAATATACTCTCGTAGTACCTTCATATTTACACCATATATCTAAACATGAAGTTGTTTGGACAATAAATAAGGCAGTAATTAGGAAATTTGTAACTTCTAAATATTTCCATTTTTTGAAGACACCAATTAATACATCATAAATAAATAAGAGAAAATGATGCAGAACTGGTCTAGTAAGCAGCCCATAAAGAACTAACACTTATAGTCTTGGTTAGGACAGCAATCTGAGTCACTAGATGCCATTTTTTAAGCAAATGTGTCATTTTTGACAAGAGCAAGTGAAAACTCGTTTGCAGAGATTATCCAAAATGGCGGCCGTTCGGAAATGTCGGTGTAATAAAGCATGTTCTTACCGCTGAAGTCGGAGAAGGTTCGCTTGAATGGCTAGGGACACCCTAGAAACGGTAAGTAGGCTTTCACGCAAAAATCAGTCAGATGCGCCATACCAGGCTCGAATTCATAGTGGGCGGACACAGAAGAAGAAGAACCAAAAAACATGTTTTAATCAACGAGATTAGACATCTTAAAAATAAATAATATATTTTTTTACAATTTATTATAGTAATATATGTTTTACATTATGAAACATATATTATATGCTTTTAAATGCATAAATAACACACAAATATGGCTACTTTCGGAGTCATGTAGCCATCTCATTTATAAATGATATTTTCTTAGTACCCGAACGTTACAGGAAAGCTCTCACCGGTGCTACAAAGTCTGTGCACTGCCGCTGAGATCTTCCAGTGTAAGAAAGAGCTAGGAGTACACATGGTTACTCACTGAAATGCAATCATGATGGTCCTATCAATCATTCAATCAATCAATCATTAAGAAAAAGAAGATGGAGATCTGTTGTGTATGCTCTGAGAAGAAATGATCAAAGAATATCAAAGCAGACATTGAAGTGGGAGGCAACGGGTTCAAGAAAGAAGACGCCCTAGAGAAACCCTGAATGAACTTTACTGAGAGAGATGGGAACTATCGGACATAATTCCATGGAGAAGATTGAACCATCTGCCCAGGATAGATATGTATGGACAAATTGCTTACTGCAGACCCCATGTAACGTGTAACGGTACTAGAGCAATATACATATATATGTGTGTGTGTGTGTGTGTGTGTGTGTGCTGTTTGGGGAAGAGGTGGAAATGGAGTAGTTATCATACTCGTTATCTCAAACAATATGTTACAGATTATCTCTATTTATCTCGACATCAAACAATATGTTACAGATTATCTCTATTTATCTCGACATCAAACAATATGTTACAGTTTATCTCTATTTATCTCTACATCAAACAATATGTTACAGTTTATCTCTATTTATCTCGACATCAAACATTATATTACAGTTTATCTCTATTTATCTCGACATCAAACATTATGTTACAGTTTATCTCTATTTATCTCGACATCAAACATTATGTTACAGTTTATCTCTATTTATCTCTATTTATCTCTATTTATCTCTATTTATCTCTATTTATCTCTATTTATCTCTCGACATCAAACATTATGTTACAGCTTATCTCTATTTATCTCTATTTATCTCTATTTATCTCTATTTATCTCTATTTATCTCTCGACATCAAACAAGTTTATTTTCTTCCTTCCTGTTCTCCTCTCCTCAGTTTAATCATTGTTTATGACTTAATATAATCTTAAGCTGGATTCACTTTCACATCGATTACACATCGATTACACATCGATTACAACCGAAATATCAACAAGATAATCAATCAAGTGACATACATGATCGCCTATGCCGGCAGGCATGGCACCTGATTGATTATCCTATTAATATTTTTGTTTTTCAGCTCAAATCTAAAAGAAAAGTAGTTACATGGCACTTACCCATTAGCAAAAGCAGTTGTTTCAAATTTCAGCCAAAATCAGAAAATCTTGGTTTCAATATTTGGTTGGATAGGCTAGAGAATCGACGGTACGGTGAACAGAGACCGGTTGTGATAGTTACGGTGAACGGAGACCGGTTGTGATAGTTACGGTGAACGGTGACCGGTTGTGATAGTTACGGTGAACTGTGACCTGTTGTGATAGTTACGGTGAACAGAGGCCGGTTGTGATAGTTACGGTGAACGGTGACCGGTTGTGATAGTTACGGTGAACGGTGACCGGTTGTGATAGTTACGGTGAACTGTGACCTGTTGTGATAGGTAGGGTGAAAAGTGGCCTGTTATGAAACTTACTATAAAGTTAGGTTTTTCTGTTTGCAAAATCTTACAGTTATTTGTCTGTACAAATTTGTGTCCAGTTGGATAACTTACATACACTTTGAGCAACATTTGAATATGCCTGTCCCACATGCAGTTAGGATCTAACGGTGGCGTAAGATACTCACGTTCTCTGCGCAAACCAAAATGTCACAAAGTGGGATTAACTTGTTTGATAAGAATGAAGGTAAATAGACCAACAAACGGGGTCAAAGGCGCAAGGAAGCCGCGCGCCAGGATTAGGGAGGTGGCTCTAATCCTCCTGCTCTCACCTCCAAGCGGTGACCCTGGTAACAGACGGTAGTCCCGGTCTGGCTAAGAGGGCACAGGTGACGTGGGAGAGCTACTCTGGGGCAAGTAGAGATGCAAAGATAGTCATGCTTGATGGGATTCGCTCGCAACTCGACGAGCAAACTCCCAGAGTGACTATTAATGCTCGCCTCTCCCGTACGATGGGAAAGCTAGTACGATGATACATGTGGAACCTTGCGGGGTGGAGCTCGGAGCCCGCGCATTCTCTTTCTTGATGTACTTCACTTGAGCCGATGAGCATGCCGGGTGATGAGCTCCGCTTACGTGTCTGCAAGACCATCTACATAGGTCAAAAGTTCAGCCCCTATCACAGAGGGGCACGAATCAAAACCATCGAGGGGACGTTGACCCGCGTGAGGCGAAACTCGGAGCCCGCGCACACTCTCTCTAGAGCCGATGAGTGTACTGGGTGCCGAGCTGAGTTGCATGTGGGCATCATGGGGCGAAACGCGAATTTTGCGCCCCTCCGAAGTCGGACAGCCCAGAGGGAATTGACGGAAATGGTGAGGTAGGCACCAGGGCAGAGCGAGCGCGCATACGGACGTTGCAAGGGTGGCGCCACTTGTGGCGAAAAATGTGAGCACGGGAAAAGTCAATGGTGACAGGGCATCAGGGCAGAGCTGGCAAAGTCATAGTGGGCCTCATCGAGAGGCAGGCCGGCACGGCAAGAGGGTGTGCGTCCCACCCACATGAGTAGAACAACTGGAAAGCCCAGCAGAGGCAAAACCAGTGCAAGCGCGGCAGCGGCAAGCGCGGCAGCAGCAAGCGCGGCAGCAGCAAACGCGGCAGCGGTAGGCAGGGTGTGCGTCCCACCCAAAAGTACAGAACAACTGGAAAGCCCAGCAGAGGTAAAGCCAGTGCGCGTTTCCGCTAGCAGGAACTACTGTGTCTTGTAGTTGATTGGGGACAATCAAAGGCTAGCGGAGCAAACCGCAAACAAACCTGAACGGGCGGCAAACCAAGGTGTTCATTAAAACGACCGGTTTTGCTGCTCAGATGGTGGTCATAAGCCCGGGAGGGCAAGCCGTCTAATGGTCGCTGCCCTGAAAGAAAATAGCAACCCATTGCCTTGTGGGTTAGGGACAGTCAAAGGCTAGCGGAGAGCGAACCGCACACAATAGCTGGCTGAAATCGAACACCCCACCGAAGGATAAGCATCTGTGCTCAAATAGGTGCTGAAGGTTGGTGCACGTACATTACGTTCTGATGTATGGCAGTTTATACATCACAATAAGAATGATAAAAACTTGCCTAGAACGATGAAAAGAAGAAGAGGAATAAGACCAACCAAAGAAAAACGTCCATATCTAGCTCTGCCAGGTATTACTTTCTGCCATAATGTATACACTACTTTAATGTCTGTAACATCAAGTAGTTTTTATTAATGACTTTCTGTTTTCTTGTTCTTCTTTCTGCTATAATACGATGCTGGTACAAGAGATTATAACTGAAAGGTAGAACTAGTTATTGATATTGTTCATATCAATTGCAGGTATAATTAGTGTTCACGTCAACAATCTTACCTGGGCCAGGTAAGTAGTAAGAGTCAGGGAGTGCACACAACTTAAGTTGTGAAATGTTGCACGGTTGTAATCGACTTAATGCCAGATATCTTAGATTACCCGAGAGCTGTTAGAACTAAAAGATTTCAGAAACTTGAGTATCAGCAACATTGGCACATAATTAACGATGTTTTAACATGTAGAGACAAGATGCTGGGGGATAATTAACGATGTTTTAACATATAGAGACAAGATGCTGGGGGATAATTAACGATGTTTTAACATGTAGAGACAAGATGCTGGGGGATAATTAACGATGTTTTAACATATAGAGACAAGATGCAGGGGGATAATTAACGATGTTTTAACATATAGAGACAAGATGCTGGGAGATAATTAACGATGTTTTAACATGAAAAGACAAGCTACACTGTAAATAGCTAACATTGTTTTAATATTTGAAACAAGATACAGGAGATAATTAACGATGTTTTTACATTATTAGACGCATTGCAGGTGATAGTTGCTGCTGTTTGAATAGTGCAAGACAAGAAACAAGAGACGGGTGACAAGTTTAGCCATTAGGAAATAAAATGAAGGAAAGAAATAGAAGATAGACAAAATACATTAGGATATAAGATGAATATGCGTGAAGATCTGGATTAGTGCAGCCTGGTGCAAATTATGAAAATGAGGAGAAAACAATTTGCACCTCCATAGTTCTTGTATAGTTGACATCATTATTTGTCTATTATCTAAATGATCAGATTTTGTCGCCTGCGTGTTGTCGGGGCCCGGGTTGAAGAGCAGCAAATAATATGAATGCTGCGACCTACAAGGCTTGTCATTAAATAAGACTTTTGAAATCAAGTGCTACAGACAAGTTCTTAGAACACACTGAAGAGAGAAAGTGATCGTGACGAGAGAGAGAAAGTGATCGTGACGGAGAGAGAGAAAGTGATCGTGACGGAGAGAGAGAAAGTGATCGTGACGGAGAGAGATAAAGAACAAGTGGAAGAGAAAGCGATAACGAAAGAAAGCAAATAAAATGCATAAAACAACGAGAAGACTAACGACAGAATGACACCCTGACACGGATAATAATCAATAAGAGAAGTTAACTAGTAACTGAAGAAAGATGGTGGTTATATGATATCGTTAGTCAGTCAGGAGAATAATCTCGTCATTTATCACCCAATATTAGTTTTATATTCAAGTCAAACACACAGGGAGGGTTGGTATTTGTCTGGTCAATCATAGAGGAAGGGTCAGTATTTGTCTGACCAGTCACACAGTATGGGGTCAGTATTTGTCTGACCAGTCATAAAGGAAGAGTCAGTATTTGTCTGACCAGTCACACAGTATGGGGTCAGTATTTGTCTGACCAGTCATAAAGGAAGAGTCAGTATTTGTCTGACCAGGAGGAGGCACGATCTTCCAGATATGTTGTCACTAAGAGAAATAACTGACCAGGAAGAGACGTGGCCTACTAGTTATGTTATCAGAAAGAGAAAGAGACATGACCTACCAGTTATGTTATCAGAAAGAGAAAGAGAAATGACCTACCAGTTATGTTATCAGAAAGAGAAAGAGACATGACCTACCAATTATGTTATCAGAAAGAGAAAGAGACATGACCTACCAGTTATGTTATCAGAAAGAGAAAGAGACACGATCTACCAGTTATGTTATCAGAAATAGAAAGAGAAGAGAAAGAAGAAAGAGAAGAGAGAAGAGAGAAAGAAAGAGAACTAGAAATAGAAAGAGAATAGAAATGAAAGAGAGAGAAGAGAAGAGAAGAGAAAAGAAAGAGAAAGAGAATAGAAAGAGAAGAGAAAGAGAAAGAGAGAAAGAGAAATAGAAATAGAAAGAGAAAGAGAAAGAAGAAGAGAAAGAGAAAGAAATAGAAAGAAGAAAGAGAAAGAGAAAGAGAGAAAGAGAAAGAGAAATAGAAAGAGAAAGAGAAAGAGAAATAGAAATAGAAATAGAAAGAGAAAGAGAAATAGAAAGAGAAAGAGAAAGAGAAAGAGAAAGAGAGAAAGAGAAAGAGAAAGAGAAAGAGAGAAAGAGAAATAGAAAGAGAAAGAGAAAGAGAAATAGAAAGAGAAAGAGAAAGAGAAAGAGAGAAAGAGAAAGAGAAAGAGAAAGAGAAAGAGAAAGAGAAAGAGAAAGAGAAAGAGAAAGAGAGAAAGAGAAAGAGAAAGAGAGAAATAGAAAGAGAAAGAGAAAGAGAAAGAGAGAAAGAGAAAGAGAAAGAGAGAAAGAGAAAGAGAAAGAGAAAGAGAAAGAGAAATAGAAATAGAAATAGAAATAGAAAGAGAAAGAGAAATAGAAATAGAAATAGAAAGAGAAAGAGAAAGAGAAAGAGAAAGAGAGAAAGAGAAAGAGAAAGAGAAATAGAAAGAGAGAAAGAGAGAAAGAGAAAGAGAAAGAGAAAGAGAGAAAGAGAAAGAGAAAGAGAAAGAGAAAGAGAAAGAGAAAGAGAAAGAGAAAGAGAAAGAGAAAGAGAAATAGAAAGAGAAATAGAAATAGAAATAGAAAGAGAAAGAGAAAGAGAAAGAGAGAAAGAGAAAGAGAAAGAGAAATAGAAAGAGAGAAAGAGAGAAAGAGAAAGAGAAAGAGAGAAAGAGAGAAAGAGAAAGAGAAAGAGAAAGAGAAAGAGAAAGAGAAAGAGAAAGAGAAAGAGAAAGAGAAAGAGAAATAGAAAGAGAAATAGAAATAGAAAGAGAAAGAGCAAGAGAAAGAGAAAGAGCAAGAGAAAGAGAAAGAGAAAGAGAAAGAGAAAGAGAAAGAGAGAAAGAGAAAGAGAAAGAGAAAGAGAAAGAGAGAAAGAGAGAAAGAGAATGCGAATATACAGTCTATCTTCTTCTTCTTCTTCTCTCCAATCTTGTTATGCCTGACAGCGTCAAGATAAGAAGAGATTTCTAGAACGGGCTTTTGTGTGCTTTATAAACAGTGTTTCAGCATCTTACGCCAGACCGTCATGTTCCTCTCTCCCTTGATTGAATGATTGATTGATTGAATGATTGATTGATAGAACCATCATTATCATTGCACTTCGGTGAGTAACAATGTGTGCTGCGATCTCTTTCTTACACAGGAAGATCTCAGCCAAAGTGCACGAACGCAGTAGCACCGGCTAGAATCTCCTATGTAATTTGAAGATAGTAAAAATATTTCGCAAAACTTTATTTTTAAACATTTACTGATGAATTTTGTTCGGGCAGCGGACTCCAGCTTGCTCTTCACGATTTCGAACTGTCAAGGGTTCTTTTAACTGCTGAACTTGAACACGGGACGTACATTTCATCGTTCGTTTCCGATAGTAATAGGTACTGCCTTCCTAGTCCTATTACTGTCCTACTTGTTATAGACATCTTACAAGAGAAGGATACCCTCACTAAAAGAAGGATACTCTCACTAAAAGAAGGATACCCTCACTCACAGCTTGTATGATAATCTTCTGTTATCATGAAATAAATCTCCATAAATAACACTCAAATCTATTTAGATTATTATGGGGCTACTAACATTGTTCTGTGGATTCACATCCCTTGTCTCTCGATATCAAAGATAGAAAATGGCTTGGTTGTACACACTTGGACGTGCTGGAGTGCAGGGTAACGAACTTGCTGACTTTCTTGCAAACAATGTCCGAACAAGCGTGCAGAAGTATGGACAGAGCTGATGTCATTAATGTGGTATGCTCTCATTTATGTGATATGAGTGAGTCTCAGACACTGGAACGAGTACGAGATTTAAGGAATTAAGTTTGGACATGCCAGACAGTGTCGTCTTCGTGGTAGGGAGAGAAGATATACTAATCAATGTTACGTGTCACTGTGTGGGAACGGAAGGGATAAGCATAGTCACAAAGCTGAAAGTTTACCAGGCCATAGTGCTAACCACGCTGCTGTACGCAAGCGAGACATGGACAGTGTATAGCAGACACGCAAGAAAATTAAACCATTTCCACACAAGCTGTCTACGCAGAATACTAAAAATAAACTGGCAGGACAAAATTCCAGACAGCGAAGTCCTCACAAGAGCAAAGATCCCAAGCGTCAACACCCTGTTGCAGAAGGCCCAACTGAGATGGGTCGGTCACGTTGCTCGAATGCCTGATAAACGCATCCCAAAACAGTTGATGTATGGCGAACTTGAAGGGGCAGACGTTTAGCTGGTGGACAGAAAAACGCTTTAAAGACACTCTAAAGTGTCTCTGAAATGCTTCGATATAGACAATACGTGCTGGGAATCCTTGCGCAAGATCGCCAAATGTGGCGCTGTAACAACAAAAGAGGAACCCGAATAGCTGAGAATCGTCGTATTGTTGAGTCACAGAGAAAACGAGCAGCGCGAAAAGACAGAGCACACAACACGCACATGTCTAACCTTGATCATGTATGCCCCACCTGTGGTCGGGGATTCTGTTCTAGGATTGGACTCTACAGTCACCTCCGCACACACCAGAGAGGTGCAACAGCACACGTCTGAGATTGTTGTCATCATCGCTTGCGATGGACGGCTATTAACTAATCAACTTCTTATGGGTACGATAAGCAAGTGGACTGTGCTGCTGCATCGAAGGACAGAGCACGCATGGGAATGCCCAACGTGCCATGACATCGATCGCATAACATAAGATAAGAATGAAAGTGTCCATGTTACACATGTATATGCCAGGATTGATTAATGTAACATTGTTACACATGTATATGCCAGGATTGATTAATGTAACATTGAGTAACCTTCACAGCTTGGCCTACTTGTGATATTCTGTGTGTTCTCCAGTCACGTGGCAACATTCTAGAAAGTTCAACAACTGTGTTTCAATGTGGAAATGTCAAAGACAATTGGATGCGGATGTGGACGTGGATGATATCACTAACGATGTCAGTGGAATTGTGGATCGTGACAGTTAAGGTGTATGTCAGTGACATTCATCGTGAATTGAAATGTGTTCGAAACAGAAGCTTACATATATGATTTTTATGTGGAAGTCTCAATTTTGTATGTTGTCTCAATTTTGTATGTTGTCTCAATTTTGTATGTCTCAATTTTATTCATTGGCTATGACTTTAAGTGTAGTCATGGTGATTAATATCATACATCTGACTTGCGTGAAGGCATGCTTTCCTCTCGATTTATGTGAGCAGTGCACAGACTTGAGATTTATGTGAGCAGTGCACAGACTTGAGATTTATGTGAGCAGTGCACAGACTTGAGATTTATGTGAGCAGTGCACAGACTTGAGATTTATGTCAGCCGTGCACAGACTTGAGATTTATGTGAGCAGTGCACAGACTTGAGATTTATGTCAGCCGTGCACAGACTTGAGATTTATGTGAGCAGTGCACAGACTTGAGATTTATGTGAGCAGTGCACAGACTTGAGATTTATGTCAGCCGTGCACAGACTTGAGATTTATGTGAGCAGTGCACAGACTTGAGATTTATGTCAGCCGTGCACAGACTTGAGATTTATGTGAGCAGTGCACAGACTTGAGATTTATGTGAGCAGTGCACAGACTTGAGATTTATGTCAGCCGTGCACAGACTTGAGATTTATGTGAGCAGTGCACAGACTTGAGATTTATGTAAGCAGTGCACAGACTTGAGATTTATGTAAGCAGTGCACAGACTTGAGATTTATGTAAGCAGTGCACAGATTTGAGATTTATGTGAGCAGTGCACAGATTTGAGATTTATGTGAGCAGTGCACAGATTTGAGATTTATGTAAGCAGTGCACAGACTTGAGATTTATGTGAGCAGTGCACAGACTTGAGATTTATGTCAGCCGTGCACAGACTTGAGATTTATGTGAGCAGTGCACAGACTTGAGATTTATGTGAGCAGTGCACAGACTTGAGATTTATGTAAGCAGTGCACAGATTTGAGATTTATGTAAGCAGTGCACAGATTTGAGATTTATGTAAGCAGTGCACAGATTTGAGATTTATGTGAGCAGTGCACAGACTTGAGATTTATGTAAGCAGTGCACAGATTTGAGATTTATGTCAGCAGTGCACAGACTTGAGATTTGACAATTTTGTTGGCTAGTGCTCTGTGTATGCTGATGTTGTTTGCTGTTACTGCTGTCTATGTCATGTATCATAGGGACGGATTAGCGCAATACATAAGTTGTCGCCTACTCGGACACAAGAGGGTTGAGGGTTCAATATTTTTTTATATCTGACTGTGTACGTCTGTGTTTACTTGTAATTTGCTGTACCGATCTACGTGTGTGGTTGGTGTGGATGTATACATGGGATGTACGTGTGTGGTTGGTGTGGCTGTATACATGGGATGTATGTGTGTGGTTGGTGTGGCTGTATACATGGGATGTATGTGTGTGGTTGGTGTGGCTGTATACATGGGATGTATGTGTGTGGTTGCTGTGGGTGTATCTATGGGGATATATGTGTGTGGTTGGTGTGTGGTTGGTGTGTGGTTGGTGGGGGTTGGTGTGTGGTTGGTGTGGATGTATGTATACCCACATAGACGCATCATTTATTATCTTTATGACCCAGGTAACATGTTACTCTCCCCTGATCCCCCTTCCCCCTCCCTCTCTTTCCCCTCTCCCCACCAGCATACCGTTACGTCTCACGTTATTGCAACTAGTACTACATCACGTGATACAGACACAAACCGGAAGCAAGTACACACCATACATCAACATAACACAAATCTCACATGTTTCCTCACATTAACAACAACGGAATTGATTCATTTCGTCATGTTGTTTTCCTCACGTCTACTTTTTCCGATTAACGGGTCTACTGCTGATGTTGAGACAGACGTGAGACACAACAGAAGACAATAATTGGTGTTCTGCTGATGTTGAGTCAGACGTGAGACACAACAGAAGACAATAACTGGTGTTCTGCTGATGTTGAGACAGACGTGAGACACAACAAAAGACAATAACTGGTGTTCTGCTCATGTTGAGATAGATATGAGACACAACAGAAGACAATAACTGGTATTCTGCTGATGTTGAGACAGACGTGAGACACAACAGAAGACAATAACTGTTGTTCTGCTCATGTTGAGACAGACGTGAGACACAACAGAAGACATTAACCCTTTCACTCCGTCATTCTATTTATATCTGAACGCATTTAAATGACAATGTTTACTGAAATAGCCAGTGAACTGTCTTTATGTCAGCTTGACAAATACTGTGAACCAGTATATCGGGTCAGAAGGACGAATGAGTTAATTGTAGCATATGTATGTCTGTGTGTGAGTGTTATACACCAGTCGTGTGCATTAGCAATAGGCTGCATAGTTACAAACAAATAATTTCAAAATTATTCCGAATTTGATATCCTGAGGCACTCTCAATGGCACAGTTAAACAAAGACACTCTCAATGGCACAGTTAAACAAAGACACTCTCAATGGCACAGTTAAACAAAGACACTCTCAATGGCACAGTTAAACAAAAACACTCTCAATGGCACAGTTAAACAAAAACACTCTCAATGGCACAGTTAAACAAAGACACTCTCAATGGCACAGTTAAACAAAGACACTCTCAATGGCACAGTTAAACAAAAACACTCTCAATGGCACAGTTAAACAAAAACACTCTCAATGGCACAGTTAAACAAAGACACTCTCAATGGCACAGTTAAACAAAGACACTCTCAATGGCACAGTTAAACAAAAACACTCTCAATGGCACAGTTAAACAAAGACACTCTCAACGGCACAGTTAAACAAAGGCACTCTCAATGGCAAAGTTAAACAAAGACACTCTCAATGGCACAGTTAAACAAAGACACTCTCAACGGCACAGTTAAACAAAGACACTCTCAATGGCAAAGTTAAACAAAGACACTCTCAATGGCACAGTTAAACAAAGACACTCTCAACGGCACAGTTAAACAAAGGCACTCTCAATGGCACAGTTAAACATCAGTGATAAGAAAACTACGGAAATATCTCTCTCTCTCTCTCTATCTATCTATCTATCTATCTATCTATCTATCTCCCGCTCTGTCTTCTGGCTTGTTAACCAAGTTTAGGGCATATGCCCCTCAACCAACTCAACCAACTCAACCAACTCAACCATCTCAACCAACAACTCAACCAACAACTCAACCAACAACTCAACCAACAACTCAACCAACAACTCAACCAACAACTCAACCAACAACTCAACCAACAACTCAACCAACTCAACCAACTCAACCAACAACTCAACCAACAACTCAACCAACAACTCAACCAACAACTCAACCAACAACTCAACCAACAACTCAACCAACAACTCAACCAACAACTCAACCAACTCAACCAACAACTCAACCAACAACTCAACCAACAACTGAACCAACTCAACCAACAACTCAACCAACAACTCAACCAACAACTCAACCAACAACTCAACCAACAACTCAACCAACAACTCAACCAACAACTCAACCAACAACTCAACCAACAACTCAACCAACAACTCAACCAACAACTCAACCAACAACTCAACCAACAACTCAACCAACTCAACCAACAACTCAACCAACTGATGCCAAATGTTCTTATCTTTAGCTGTCTCATGCAGTTCTGTCTAACTCTTATGTATATCGTTAATCTCTGTCTTCATATCTTGTCTCCGTGTATTTCTAGATTTTCTTTTTTCACTTTCTCTGTTGGTTTCATGAAAGGATCCTTCATGTTACAATCCCCTCGGGGTTTTTTTCAAAGTGTGTCCTATCCAGTGCTATCGTCTTTTCTACATCTCTTGTTGCATTTGTGGGTAGTTCTGTGAAGTGTCACGACAGCATCAGTTGTTGTTGTTGGTGTACAGTCTCAAGTTGGTAATGTTTGTGGTTGTTGTTGGTGTACAGTATCAACTTGGTAGTTGTTGTGGTTACCTAATGTTGATAGATCAGTGAAACCACTGCTGCAGTAGATATTGTATCCGTTACTTTCTTACACAGAATCAGCATGATGTTCTCCACAATCTGGCCACATATTAGTGTAACCACATCTTCGTGACTCAACTGAAAGATTTAAGAATGTACATGTAACCACATCTTCGTGACTCAACTGAAAGATTTAAGAATGTACATGTAACCACATCTTCGTGACTCAACTGAAAGATTTAAGAATGTACATGTAACCACATCTTCGTGACTCAACTGAAAGATTTAAGAATGTACATGTAACCACATCTTCGTGACTCAACTGAAAGATTTAAGAATGTACATGTAACCACATCTTCGTGACTCAACTGAAAGATTTAAGAATGTACATGTAACCACATCTTCGTGACTGTAGATTTAAGAGTGAAACATGTAGCAATATAAACACGCAAAAGTACAACATTTGAAACTCATGACAACTAAACGAAGACTTGAAATCAGAAGTTGTTTGTCTAATGAGCCATCGACTTGGCAATCACTTCACTCTGACAGTGCCAACTGGTAATTTGATTCTTAGTTTCTCGCTGAAGAAACACACTAGTCTTAGATCTGGTCAAACATGCGCGTGCATGATGATGTTTGAAGTGTGTAGTGTGTGTATGCTTGAGTTGTGTCTGTACCGTCTTCGAGCACACATTCAGCACACGCGTGGGAAATAGTTACACAACTAAAAGTGCACACTAAGACGGATTGATTGATTGATTGATTGATTGATATGAACATTATCGTTGCACTTCGGGGAATAATCATGCGTGTTCCGATCTAATTTTTAAATAAACATTGTCCTGTCATTTCCCTCTGTACCACTCTCGTTCTATGCAGATTATATCACTCTATATTCTAGTCTATCCCAACTCTGTTCTACACTCGTCTATCCCGAGTCTGTGCTACACTTGTCTATCCCAACTCTGTGCTGCACTTATCTATCCCAACTCTGTGCTAATCTATCCCAACTCTGTGCTACACTCGTCTATTCCAACTGTGCTACACTTGTCTATCCCAACTCTGTGCTACACTTGTCTATCCCAACTCTGTGCTACACTCGTCCGTCCTGAATCTATGCTAACTAGTCTATCCCAACTGAGTAAATTGCATTTATCCAATTTATGTGTCAACCTCTCACGTCTTGGTCTCTGATAATCTAACATTATTACTCAATATCTATCGATCCAAGTTGTTCCCACTATGTACCATCTCATATGTTCCCTCTCCAACGTTCCATCTCCGTGTTCCGGTTCCGGGCACGTGACACAGTCGAGCAGATATCTGCCACTTATACAGGGAGATCAGCAAGATATTTCTCTCAAGCCTGAACTGGATACATCAGACTAATCTCCCCTACTATTCAATAGTTGACTCTCACAGACTTAACTAACAAATGTGGTAACCTAATTTGGTAACTTCAAGCTGGCATCCATGTGTTTGTTAATTTGTTTGTTTGTTTGTTTGTCAAGATGTTTGTAGTTATGTCTATGTGTCTGTTTGTTTAACTGTTTATTTGTAAATACGCTTGCTTTATATTAAGATGAATATTTGCATGTTAAGAGGCGAAGAGAGAATGGGCTGCGTGAACAGACAGAACACACACATATTGACATGTACAGCTCTGATCATGTATTCTACACCTGTGAACGGAGATTGGGTTCTGAGATTGAACTCTACACTCACCTTGACACAAATCAGACTGAGACAGTTGTCGTCATCGCTTGCGAGGGACTGTTATTATTATTTATAATTTATTATTTATTATTTATTATTTGAATGATAAGGTGGTTGACTGTTTGCGTGTATACTTCTATGTTACGACGATATGTGATCAATTATATTCTTCTATGTTACGACGATATGTGATCAATTGTATTCTTCTATGTTACGACGATATGTGAGCAATTGTATTCTTCTATGTTACGACGATATGTGAGCAATTGTATGCTTCTATGTTACGACGATATGTGATCAATTATATTCTTCTATGTTACGACGATATGTGAGCAATTGTATACTTCTATGTTACGACGATATGTGAGCAATTTCTATGTTATGACGATATGTGAGCAGTTTCTATGTTATGACGATATGTGAGCAATTATATACTTCTATGTTACGACGATATGTGAGCAATTGTATTCTTCTATGTTACGACGATATGTTAACAGCTTCTATGTTACGACGATATGTGAGCGCGAGCAATTCACATTTCTTAGCTTGTTGTAAATATATTTGTGAATATCTTGGTTGACTGCTAGCAACAGATGGGATTGGGATGAAGAAAATTCATACAAGAACAAACATGACTTCATGTAGTTAAACAATTAAACAACTAAAAACAGTATGGAATGGAACTGATAGGAAAACAAAGATCAGAATACTAAGAGCATGCATATTCCCAGTGGCAACGTATGGGTGTGAAGCATGGACATTTAACAAGACAGTGGAAAAACATATAAGTGCTTTTGAATATAAATGTTATAGAAGAGTCCTCCGTATATCTTGGACAGAGAAGAGAACAAATAGATCTATCCAGAAAGAACTCAAAATCAAAGAAAACTGGCTGATGCTACAAATAAGAAAGAGAAAATTGAGATATTTTGGACATATAAAAAGACATGAAGGGCTGGAAAAGACCATCATGGAAGGAGGCATACCGACAAAGAGAAGAAGAGGAAGACCACGGAGAAGATGGATTCAGGATGTAACTGATGGTGGGTTTGAGCATGACCGATACAGGGGCAGGACATCTGGCATATTAGAGAGAGAAATTCCAGAGGACTGTTTTTTGTGGCAAAGTTCTGCTGAGAATAAGCTATTTGATCGTGATGATGTAAATATATTATCCAAGTCTATAGTAACATATAGTGAAACACGTACAAACAAAGTACTATAGTTTTACAAAATACATAAACAGTGACGATAAACAGCAACGTTTCGACCAACAAGGCCTTTATCGAGCAAACGAACAAACAGGAGTGACAAATTAAAATGAAACACAAATGGACGACCAAATACCAACGTATCTAAGGAAAATCTGGAATAAAAAAGAATAACGAAATAAATGTAACACAAAAACACACATAAAAACTAGAAATAGAAAAGAAACAATGAAACATCTAGTAAATATATAACTTGAATACATGCAACATATACACATATAGATTATAAAGCATGGGAAGAGAAAGTACTAAGAAGCATAAGAATCTAATACATGCAACATATACCCATAGAGATTACAAAGCATGGGAAGAGAAAGTACTAAGAAGCATAAGAATGTAATACGTTGAGCCCGCGTGGTCGCAAGGTACCATACAAAGAAATCAACCGATTCTCCAGAGCAAATCGACTACGATCATCAGAGGAACATGATCGGATGGCTGTGACCTGGACATCGCAAGCTCCTGAATGGCCAGTATCATTGAAATGGGTAGCTACAGGGGTCACAGAGCATTGGCGTATATCGCGCAAGTGTTGGGCGAATCGGTCACTGAGTCTCCTGCCGGTTTCCCCAATATAGGCCTTGTTGCACCGCTTGCAGATAATGGCATAGATAATATTACGGGACTCGCACGTGAAACTGTCTTCAACAACGAACGTGGCTTTTGGAAAAGACACCGTGCGGGTTTGTATTACATAAGCACACGTGTTGCAGCGCCGACGGCCACACTGGATGGTGCCAAAATGACTCTGGATGTTAGGCTTGAGGCGACTGTGAACCAACATATCCTTAAGGCTTCTGTCCCGTCTGTACGCCACCAAAGGATAGTGTTGGAAGATTGAACGTGTATCAGGATCAGACTGAAGAATGGAGAGATGACGGAATAAGACTTTCTTCACAAGGGAACTATGAGGGTGGAAAGTTAAGACAAGTTTCACCCTGTCAGAATTGGAAGTTCTATGCTGGTTAGAGAGAGCCTCCTGACGAGAAATTTGCTGAACGCGCCGCATAGCAGAAGCAAGCACCTTACCCGGGTATAAGCGCTTACGAAAGAAATCCAGCATCTCGTGAGCTCTATCGAGGAAATCGTCGTCCTCGCTACAGAGGCGACGAAGGCGCAAGAGTTGAGAGAATGGTAAAGAATCACGACAAGCCTGGGAATGGGAAGAGGTATAAAGAAGAAAACTATGTGCATCAGTAGGCTTGTAGTATACTGATGTAGTGATGGTGGATAGGCTGATAGTGATAGTGATGTCAAGAAAGTTGACACAAGAGGTAGAGATGTGAGATGTAAACCGAATAGCCGGATTGAAGACATTAATGAAATTAATGAAGCGTGACAAATCGGCTTCAGGCATATCGGTAATGCCAATACAATCATCAATGTATCTATGATACACAGACGGAAGAGGGCCATCATAGGAATTCCATACTAGGTGCTCAAGATGACCCATGAATAGACAAGCATAACTGGGTCCCATTTTAGTAACATATAGCTTTGTACGATAGTTATCATATTAGTAACATATAGCATTGGTATGAAAGTTATCATATTAGTAACATATAGCATTGGTATGAAAGTTATCATGTTAGTAACATATAGCAGTGGTATGAAAGTTATCATCTAAGTAACATATCATTTGTCTTGGACAACAAAACTACGACATCATCAATGCGCTAAAAGAAAACATACACTTTGAAGATTGCAACAAAGAAGATAAAGGGTATTCTCTATCTTGTCTACGTAAGTTATACATAACCGATATGTGACAGGAAAACTACGAGAGTAAAACCAGTAGATACATCAACCAGACACAGAACTGGAGTTGTTAGTTTAAACACACTGAAATACATACTTAGAAGGAGATGTGAGATGGGAGATGTTAGTTTAAACACACTGAAATACATACTTAGAAGGAGATGTGAGATGGGAGATGTTAGTTTAAACACACTGAAATACATACTTAGAAGGAGATGTGAGATGGGAGATGTTTAGTTTAAACACACTGAAATACATGCTTAGAAGGAGATGGAAGATGGGAGATGTTAGTTTAAACACACTGAAATACATACTTAGAAGGAAATGGGAGATGGGAGCAATTATGGACATGTCCGTTGAAGATGATCCACAAATGAACAATAAACAATGTCGTATTTGAAATGTTCTTCTGTGTCCATACGTTCTTCTGTTCAATGACACGGTGCGGGAATAGACGGCGTGTGTGTCACGTGAGATGTTAGAGACAGGGAAAATATTGATCAAGACCTTGTTACACTTTCCTGTGTTGCATCTAGAAAACAGACTGGACTGGTTAACGTCATCAGTTAGTCATTTGTTGGTCAGTTTGAGATATCCAGCCAATTTGGTCAAGCCCGTGGATCAATGTCTGGAATAAATTACTCACTTAAGGAGAGAATTTGACATTCACAAGTGTACATGACACAGTACACTATCAGGGTGAGAGTAGGGGGATAGTCAGGAGAACAGACGTTTTAGAAAATTGCTCAGATATCAAATAGGTGGACTGGTATTTGTCGGTCAGAAATCAAGAAAGTGAACTGGTATTTGTCGGTCAGAAATCAAGAAAGTGGACTGGTATTTGTCGGTCAGAAATCAAGAAAGTGGACTGGTATTTGTCGGTCAGAAATCAAGAAAGTGGACTGGTATTTGTCGGTCAGAAATCAAGGAAGTGGTCTGGTTTTTCAGAAATAACAAAAATGGGTTAATATTTCTCTCTGGTTAAATTGTTATTTTTTACAAATCTTTTCTTTCTTAGTTTCTTGAAATAATACTTTTTTTAAAATTTGGTTAATATTGCACACATGCATTTACACGCGGGGGAGGGGTGTCTTTAGGGCTAACTGGTTACGACTTATTCTTGCGCTCCAACGGTCCATGGGTTCGAAACCGGACGGCGCCGTTCCGTTTTATTCAGAGACCCCGTGGATTGTTGCCAGAGCTCCGGAGTTCGTGCTTTATGCAAAACTCTCGGCAGCTGGTGTGTCATTTCTGCCGAGAGGGGCCGAACCATATGCGGTAAAACCCGGTGCAATAAAGACAATTCTTTGACTTTATACTTTTTTTTAAAATTGACACCAGAGATTTTAGTTTTAGTGTATGAAGCATTCCATGACATCACATTTTGTCCTTCTCTGTTTCCTGACATATAGAATTCAATATGTCTCTTGTATACATCTGTTTCTTCTTCTCGAGCGCTATTCTTTACTAATATCTATACAAGAAGTCCAGGTCGCTGTGCGTATGTTACTATTGTTACTACTTGCACTATTGTAACCATAAGTGGTGGCTCGTCATTAAGGGCCAGTGGGATCGGGCCCCACCAAAAGTAATGTGTAACGTGTATTTATTATTTTATAAATTAAAATATAACCTAACCTAAAACCATTGTTTTTCCGAAAATTTGTGTCTGTCCCCACCAACAAAAATGAGTAGGAGCCGCCACTGGTAATCATTATTTTGTATAAAATATATTACTTGTTTGTATGTGTGTGTGTGCGAATGTATGTGTTCGTGTGTGTGTGAGAGAGAGAAAGAGAGAGAGAGGGTGTGTGCGGAAGTGTGTATGTATGTGCGTGTGTGTGTATGCGTGTGTGTGCGCGTGTACGAGTGCGCGTGTGTGTGAGAGAGACCGTTGTGTATCTATAAACTCACCCACATTTGAATGTCAATATTCCACAGACGAAGTGTCCCTGCTGTCTCCAGACTGGGATGATGACGTCAGTGAACCTGAGTCTCACCACGTGCTGGCAAAGTTTGAAGAGGTTATCGCTGAGAACAGCAAGATCAAGGACGTCAAAAAGTCAGTCAAGCACGCGCGTGTGGCGTTTGCAGATTTAAATGACAAACATAGCATCCTTCACAAACCAACCAAGAAACAGCGATTCAGCAAATCTCTGACATCGGCGTTAACAAAAACTGAGTTTAAGGAGACCAACGACAGCACAACAGAGCTTCCGTTATTTCCTGGAAGATCTCATCTTGTTCACAACTTCCGAGATAGCGCAGACGTAGATCTGTCGACAGACTTGAGCAGTTCACATCCTAATTCTTCTTCAGAACGATTTATCTCGAGTGCGCATGTTGGTACACTCCCAAATTTCACAACTATTTCTAAGTTTCCAGGGGCGGTATCAAATGTGGACGCTGTCGTGAAAAGTCAGAGAATGAGTCTCTCTCAGTGTCCAGTCTTGTCTGATCATGTCTCTGTCGATCAGAATATCGAATTATCCACTATAAAATTTGTGGATTCACCATCCGTGGATGATACTCTGTGTGAGTGGTATCTACCTCCTCCACCATCTGTGTCCGCCACGAGACCATCTACCATTTCTGGTATCAATAACGTAGGAGAAATCCTGGCAGATACTCATCTACATTCTCACAATCTTGGACCTCTAAGGGAGGATCTCGTGAACGGACGAATCATCCAAAGAAGCTCAAAGGAATCTATGAATATGAACCCAAAGATTATAACTGAAGAAACAGGAAAGGCAGAATTGTCCAGTTTCAGTGGGTTCCAGCCTCTTAGATCTGTCGGCTGTTGCTCTTCCTGTCTTGAGATGAACACGGTTGGTTCTGGTAGTGATATTGAAGGCGTTGACTCTGGACATTTTCACAATGGACATGACCACAACTATCACGAGCCGGAGAGAGACAACTATGAACAACAGCAACAACCTTACAAACGGCAACAGCATGTTCATCATCAACAGCACGATTATCAACATCACGAGCCGTCATACTGTCACAGTGAATGTACTGGACATATCACCGACATCCATGGAAGTGTCCATCAACATGGCTCTAGTCAGCACTACCAACCTTCCTGCTGCACAGCCGGACTACACGCCAACTTCAACAGCGACAGAAGACTCCCAGACTATGTCACGATTGATCAATGTTACACTGGCATGGACGATCCTGAATGCCGGACAATCTGTCTTATCGCCAACTTCGACGCTGGCAGCGGTAAAACGGAACCGGATCAACGGCAAGGTCAAGTACCTCGACCTGGTGTTCCAGGGGAGGTATCGTCCAAGAAAGATAAGACATCTTTGAGACGTGGGGTTAAGATACGTCATCTGTCCGTGAACCCGACCCGCGAGCAACCAATGCACCTACTTTCAGGTAAGAGAAAGAGAAAGATAGTTTATCAGAGAAAAAGAAAGATAATTTATCAGAGAAAGAGAAAGTTAGTTGATCAGAGACAGAGGAAACGTTGTTTCCATTCTCTGTTTCTTGTCGTGTTCTCTATCTGATGACGTATTCTCTGTTCTGTTGTTCTATGCATGTCCTATTTTATAACTCACATATAACAACTTACATATAACAACTTACATATAACAACTCACATATAACAACTCACATATAACAACTCACATATAACAACTCACATATAACAACTCACATATAACAACTCACATATAACAACTCACATATAACAACTCACATATAACAACTCACATATAACTCACATATAACAACTTACATATAATAACTCACATATAACAACTCACATATAACTCACATATAACAACTCCCATATAACTCCCATATAACTCACATATAGCAACTCACATATAACAACTCACATTTAATAACTCACATATAACAACTCACATATAACTGCTTGACTTAAATTGTATGTGTAATATCACAAGTTGGGCTATCGTTTGCTCTGGAGGGGACATAACCGTGATTTTCTTACAACCTTGTGATGTATTTATGATATTAGAGTTAATTCCCTTACAGTATTGTTGTATCCAGATCTCCAACAGGCTTCACTGCGACGTAGTTCACATTGGGGTTGTGTTTACTTGCTGTTAATTCAGGATGCTGTTAGTCATAGAGCCCAATATGGAATCTCTGATGTCTTTTTCGTGAAAGCTTGCTTTCCTCATCACCAGTGTAACTCGCCATTTATGTGAGCGTTACTCCGGGTTGAGAAGTGTAGTTCATGCTGATTGTTGCATCATTAGCCAAATAGGTATGTTTCTGGAAAGCTCCATAGACAGAGGATACAAGTTATAGGGCAGTGTGTTTATGTCTTGGTGTTTCCTGTTAATCCCCGGTGTCTGTGTCTCAGAGTGTTCCAGTCAGATTATATGTCTCAGAGTGTTCCAGTCAAGATTATATGTCTCAGAGTGTTCCAGTCAAGATTATATGTCTCAGAGTGTTCCAGTCAAGATTATATGTCTCAGAGTGTTCCAGTCAAGATTATATGTCTCAGAGTGTTCCAGTCAAGATTATATGTCTCAGAGTGTTCCAGTCAAGATCATATGTCTCAGAGTGTTCCAGTCAAGATTATATGTCTCAGAGTGTTCCAGTCAAGATTATATGTCTCAGAGTGTTCCAGACAAGATTATATGTCTAAGAGTGTTCCAGACAAGATTATATGTCTCAGAGTGTTCCAGACAAGATTATATGTCTCAGAGTGTTCCAGACAAGATTATATGTCTCAGAGTGTTCCAGACAAGATTATATGAGACAGGAAATAAGGAAAGGAATGTGGGATATTGGGTCTGAACCCGAGGATCGCAGACAGAGGATCTAAGACAGAGAGTCGAAGACAGAGGATCTAAGACAGAGAGTCGAAGACAGAGGATCTAAGACAGAGAGTCGAAGACAGAGGATCTAAGACAGAGAGTCGAAGACAGAGGATCTAAGACAGAGAGTCGAAGACAGAGGATCTAAGACAGAGGATCGAAGATAGACAGAGGATCGAAGACAGACAGAGGGTCTAAGACAGAGGTTCGAAGACAGAGGGTATAAGACAGAGGTTCGAAGACAGAGGGTCTAAGACAGAGGTTCGAAGACAGAGGGTCTAAGACAGAGGTTCGAAGACAGAGGGTCTAAGACAGAGGGTATAAAACAGAGGGTCTGAGATAGAGAATCGATGGTAGGACATCATCTTCTTCTTCTTCGATCGTTCTAGTCCTGTTTTAATCATTCTCTTTGTGATATATAAACAACCAAACATCAGAACGTAATGTACATGCACCAACCTTCAGCACCTATTTGAGCACAGTTGCTTATCCTTCGGTGGGGTGTTCGATTTCAGCCAGCTTTTTTGTGCGGATTCGCTTCTTCCGCTAGCCTTAGACTGTCCCTAGCAAAAACCCACAAGGCAGTAGGTTGCCATTTTCTTTCAGGGCAGCGACCCCTAGACGGCCTGCCCTCCCGGGCTTATGAGCACCATCTACCCAACAAAACCGGTCGTTTTAGTGAACACCTTGGTTTGTCGCCCGTTCAGGTTTGTTTACGGTTTGCTCCGATAGGCTTTGATTGTCCCCAATCAATCTACAAGGCAGCAGTAGTTCCCTGCGATCGGAAACGCGCATTGGTTATGCCTCTGCTGGGCTTTCCCGTTGCTCTGTACATTTGGGTGGGACGCACACCCTGCCTACCGATGCTGCGATGCTGCTGCGATGCTTGCTGCTGCCACGATGCTGCCACGCTTGCACTGGTTTTGCCTCTGCTCGGCTTACCAGTTGTTCTGCTGGGTGGGACGCGCACCCTCTTGCCGTGCCTGCCCTCGATGAGGCCCACTATGACTTTTGCCAGCGTGCGTCCTAGATCTGCCCTGATGCCCTGTCACCATCATCTTTTTCGTGCTCACATTTTTCGCCAGATGTGGCGCCGCCCTTGCACGTCTGTGTGCGCGCTCGCTTTGCCCTGGTGCCTATCTCACCGTTTCCGTCAATTCCTACTGGGCTGTCCGAAATCCGAGTTTGCCCCATGTTGCCCACGTGCAACTCAACTCATCACCCAGCACACTCATCGAATCTAGAAAGTACGCAACTAGAGAGAGAATGCGTGGGCTCCGAATTTCGCCACACGCGGGTCAACCTCTCTTCGATGGTTTCGATTCGAACTTTAAACCCATGTGGACCGACGCGCGGTCCAACTCATCACCCGGCATTCTCATCTGCTCAAGAAATACTCAACAAGAGAGAGAATGCGTAGGCTCCGAGTTCCGCCCGCGGGTTCCACATGTGTCGTTCAAGCTTTTCTCTTCGACCGGGAGAGGCGAGCATTAATAGTCACTCTGGGAGTTCGCTCGTCTGTGTTGCGAGCGGATACCATCAAGCATGACTACCTTTGCATCTCTACTTGCCCCAGAGTAGCTCTCCCGCAGCACCTGCCCTCTTGGCCAGACTGGAACACCGTCTGTTACCAGGGTCACCACGTGGAGGTGAGGACAGGGATTAGAGCCATCTCTCTAATTCTGGCGCGCCGCTTCCTTGCAAACAAAGACCCCAGGTAGGGCATCTAAGACAATGTATCGAGAAAGAGAAAAGATCGAAAGCAGAATGAGAGACAAAGACTGTATAGAAACTAGACAAACAGGTAATGTGTGAAGTCAATGACATAGTCGTGATCTAAGTCCAGCAATCTTTAAGTATGATCTAATCTCAGGGACTCCAGCAAGCAGCACGATGATAGTTTCGCTTTGAGACGAACATACAGTATTGCGTTTCAAAGGGACTCCAGCAAGCAGCACGATGATAGTTTCGCTTTGAGACGAACATACAGTATTGCGTTTCAAAGGGACTACAGCAAGCAGCACGATGATAGTTTCGCTTTGAGACGAACATACAGTATTGCGTTTCAAAGGGACTACAGCAAGCAGCACGATGATAGTTTCGCTTTGAGACGAACATACAGTATTGCGTTTCAAAGGGACTACAGCAAGCAGCACGATGATAGTTTCGCTTTGAGACGAACATACAGTATTGCGTTTCAAAGGGACTACAGCAAGCAGCACGATGATAGTTTCGCTTTGAGACGAACATACAGTATTGCGTTTCAAAGGGACTACAGCAAGCAGCACGATGATAGTTTCGCTTTGAGACGAACATACAGTATTGCGTTTCAAAGGGACTACAGCAAGCAGCACGATGATAGTTTCGCTTTGAGACGAACATACAGTATTGCGTTTCAAAGGGACTACAGCAAGCAGCACGATGATAGTTTCGCTTTGAGACGAACATACAGTATTGCGTTTCAAAGGGACTCCAGCAAGCAGCACGATGATAGTTTCGCTTTGAGACGAACATACAGTATTGCGTTTCAAAGGGACTACAGCAAGCAGCACAATGATAGTTTCGCTTTGAGACGAACATACAGTATTGCGTTTCAAAGGGACTACAGCAAGCAGCACGATGATAGTTTCGCTTTGAGACGAACATACAGTATTGCGTTTCAAAGGGACTACAGCAAGCAGCACGATGATAGTTTCGCTTTGAGACGAACATACAGTATTGCGTTTCAAAGGGACTACAGCAAGCAGCACGATGATAGTTTCGCTTTGAGACGAACATACAGTATTGCGTTTCAAAGGGACTACAGCAAGCAGCACGATGATAGTTTCGCTTTGAGACGAACATACAGTATTGCGTTTCAAAGGGACTCCAGCAAGCAGCACGATGATAGTTTCGCTTTGAGACGAACATACAGTATTGCGTTTCAAAGGGACTCCAGCAAGCAGCACGATGATAGTTTCGCTTTGAGACGAACATACAGTATTGCGTTTCAAAGGGACTCCAGCAAGCAGCACGATGATAGTTTCGCTTTGAGACGAACATACAGTATTGCGTTTCAAAGGGACTACAGCAAGCAGCACGATGATAGTTTCGCTTTGAGACGAACATACAGTATTGCGTTTCAAAGGGACTACAGCAAGCAGCACGATGATAGTTTCGCTTTGAGACGAACATACAGTATTGCGTTTCAAAGACAATCTTTCATAACAAATGTAGCCCGAGTGGTTACCGGGGCCCAAACTTGGGGTGTAAAGAATAGAACCACTGTTACCTGTCATGCATGTCGTAAGAGGCGACTAAGGAATTTGGATGAAATCGAATGCACGTGTCCTAAACATGTAGAAGTCTATGCGTTTAGGGTCTACTAAACCAATGTGCAACGTATACACGTTCTTGGCAAAGATCAAACATATCACAAAGAGTGATTAAAATTGTTCGTAAAGAACGAACGCAAAGAAGAAGAAGTATAACAACAGTAGATGTATTTAAATGTTTGATCAAACAGTAGATGTATTTAAATATTAGATCAAACATCAGATGTATTTAAATGTTTGATCAAACATCAGATGTATTTAAATGTTTGATCAAACATCAGATGTATTTAAATATTTGATCAAACATCAGATGTATTTAAATATTTGATCAAACATCAGATGTATTTAAATATTTGATCAAACATCAGATGTATTTAAATATTTGATCAAACATCAGATGTATTTAAATGTTTGTACAAACATCAGATGTATTTAAATGTTTGATCAAACAGTAGATGTATTTAAATATTTGATCAAACATCAGATGTATTTAAATGTGTGATCAAACATCAGATGTATTTAAATGTTTGATCAAACACAGATGTATTTAAATATTTGATCAAACATCAGATGTATTTAAATATTTGATCAAACATCAGATGTATTTAAATATTTGATCAAACATCAGATGTATTTAAATGTTTGATCAAACATCAGATGTATTTAAATATTTGATCAAACATCAGATGTATTTAAATGTTTGATCAAACATCAGATGTGTTTAAATATTTGATCAAACAGTAGATGTATTTAAATATTTGATCAAACATCAGATGTATTTAAATATTTGATCAAACATCAGATGTATTTAAAAGTTTGATCAAACATCAGATGTGTTTAAATATTTGATCAAACAGTAGATGTATTTAAATATTTGATCAAACATCAGATGTATTTAAATGTTTGATCAAACAGTAGATGTATTTAAATGTTTGATCAAACATCAGATGTATTTAAATTTTTGATCAAACATCAGATGTATTTAAATGTTTGATCAAACATCAGATGTATTTAAATGTTTGATCAAACATCAGATGTATTTAAATATTTGATCAAACATCAGATGTATTTAAATGTTTGATCAAACATCAGATGTATTTAAATGTTTGATCAAACATCAGATGTATTTAAATATTTGATCAAACATCAGATGTATTTAAATGTTTGATCAAACATCAGATGTATTTAAATATTTGATCAAACATCAGATGTATTTAAATATTTGATCAAACATCAGATGTATTTAAATGTTTGATCAAACATCAGATGTATTTAAATGTTTGATCAAACAGTAGATGTATTTAAATATTTGATCAAACATCAGATGTATTTAAATGTTTGATCAAACATCAGATGTATTTAAATGTTTGATCAAACAGTAGATGTATTTAAATATTTGATCAAACATCAGATGTATTTAAATATTTGATCAAACATCAGATGTATTTAAATATTTCATCAAACATCAGATGTATTTAAATGTTTGATCAAACATCAGATGTATTTAAATGTTTGATCAAACAGTAGATGTATTTAAATATTTGATCAAACATCAGATGTATTTAAATGTTTGATCAAACATCAGATGTATTTAAATATTTGATCAAACATCAGATGTATTTAAATATTTGATCAAACATCAAATGTATTTAAATGTTTGATCAAACATCAGATGTATTTAAATATTTGATCAAACAGTAGATGTATTTAAATATTTGATCAAACATCAGATGTATTTAAATATTTGATCAAACATCAGATGTATTTAAATGTTTGATCAAACATCAGATGTATTTAAATATTTGATCAAACAGTAGATGTATTTAAATATTTGATCAAACATCAGATGTATTTAAATATTTGATCAAACATCAGATGTATTTAAATGTTTGATCAAACATCAGATGTATTTAAATATTTGATCAAACATCAGATGTATTTAAATATTTGATCAAACATCAGATGTATTTAAATGTTTGATCAAACATCAGATGTATTTAAATATTTGATCAAACATCAGATGTATTTAAACGTTTGATCAAACAGTAGATGTATTTAAATGTTTGATCAAACATCAGATGTGTTTAAATATTTGATCAAACATCAGATGTATTTAAATGTTTGATCAAACAGTAGATGTATTTAAATGTTTGATCAAACATCAGATGTATTTTAAAAATTTGATCAAACAGTAGATGTATTTAAATATTTGATCAAACATCAGATGTATTTAAATGTTTGATCAAACATCAGATGTATTTAAATGTTTGATCAAACAGTAGATGTATTTAAATGTTTGATCAAACATCAGATGTATTTAAATGTTTGATCAAACATCAGATGTATTTAAATGTTTGATCAAACAGTAGATGTATTTAAATATTTGATCAAACAGTAGATGTGTTTAAATGTTTGATCAAACATCAGATGTGACAACAGAAGAAAGATGTATGTAGACATGTAAGAGTTCTCAGATTAAGTACGCTTCATTAATCATTAATCATCATCATCGTGTGTGCCGTTTCCAGATGGAAGATTTAGTTTCCCACAAATGCAATCTCTGACATTGATGTGACGCTCAGACAGATTGATGGCGACCAGATTTTGTCTGTCCACATTTGATGTTTCTCTCCCAATTCAGTCTGTGTCTCCTCGCTGCTCTCTTGTTCTCATCTGTCCTCTCCAATATTATCAACTACAATCGTCTCTGTCTAGCACTCTTACAAGTGCAAGAAATGTATATCACGAGAATATTGTAATTCCGGTTTTTTATGTCTACATTTGTCTATGCTTGTCTGTGTGTGTCTATGTTTGTCTATGTCTATGTTTGACTGTGTGTGTCTATGTTTGTCTATGTCTATGTTTGACTGTGTGTGTGTCTATGTTTGTCGCTGTGTACTGGCCCCAACACTCTTCAGCATGATGTTTGCTGCCATGCTCACGGATGTCTTTTGGGAAGGCGACGAACATGGGGTAAAGATTAGATACAGGACAGACGGTAATCTATTCAATCTTCGGAGGTTAAAATCCTCCACCAAGGTAAAAGAATCAATTATCTCAAACCTGTTGTTTGCTGATGACTGCGCCCTCGCTACCAACTCTGTGGAAGAAATGCAGACTTACATGGACACGTTCTCAATGGCCTGTGATAGGTTTGGCCTCACCATTAACCCCAAAAAAACAGAGGTCATGTTCCAGCCGCCCCTAGAGAACAGTATTACGATCCAGTCATCAACATTAAACACCAGCGTCTCCAGTCAACGGACAACTTTGCTTATCTTGGCAGCCTCCTATCCAGATCGGCAAACATAGATTCTGAGGTCCACAATAGGATATCCAAAGCCAGTGCTGCGTTCGGAAGGTTACGTGTCACTGTGTGGGAGTGGAAGGGGATAAGCATAATCACAAAGCTGAAAGTTTACCAGGCCATAGTGCTAACCACGCTGCTGTACGCAAGCGAGACATGGACAGTGTATAGCAGACACGTAAGAAAATTAAACCATTTCCACACAAGCTGTCTGCGCAGAATACTAAAAATAAACTGGCAGGACAAAATTCCAGACAGCGAAGTCCTCACAAGAGCAAAGATCCCAAGCGTCAACACCCTGTTGCAGAAGGCCCAAGTGAGATGGGTCGGTCACGTTGCTCGGATGCCTGATAAACGCATCCCAAAACAGTTGATGTATGGCGAGCTTGAAGGGGGCAGACGTTTAGCTGGTGGACAGAAAACACGCTTTAAAGACACTCTTAAAGTGTCTCTGAAATGCTTCGATATAGACAATACGTGCTGGGAATCCCTTGCGTAAGATCGCCAAATGTGGCGCTGTAACAACAAAAGAAGAACCCGAATAGCTGAGAATCATCGTATTGTTGAGTCACAGAGAAAACGAGCAGCGCGAAAAGACAGAGCACACAACACGCACATGTCTAACCTTGATCATGTATGCCCCACCTGTGGTCGGGGATTCTGTTCTAGGATTGGACTCTAAAGTCACCTCCGCACACACCAGAGATGTGCAACAGCACACGTCTGAGATTGTTGTCATCATCGCTTGCGATGGACGGCTATTATATGTATGACTGTGTGTGTCTATTGTTTTTCTATGTCTATGTATGACTGTGTGTGTCTATGCTTGTCTATGTTGGTTGTGTGTGTCTATGTTTCTCTATGTCTATGTTTGACTGTGTGTGTCTATTGTTTGTCTATGTCTATGTATGACTGTGTGTATCTATGCTTGTCTATGTTGGTTGTGTGTGTCTATGTTTCTCTATGTCTATGTTTGACTGTGTGTGTCTATTGTTTGTCTATGTCTATGTATGACTGTGTGTGTCTATGCTTGTCTATGTTGGTTGTGTGTATCTATGTTTGACTGTGTCTATGTTTGACTGTGCGTGTCTATGCTTCTCTATGTCTCTGTCTATGTCTATATTTGTCCAAGTTTTCCTAAGTCTATGTTTGCCAATGTATGTTTATGATTGTCTATGTTTGCCAATGTATATTTATGATTGTCTATGTTTGCCAATGTATGTTTGTGATTGTCTATGTTTGCTAATGTGTCTTTATGTCTGTCAATGTTTGTCTACGTTACTCTATGTTTGTCTATGTTTGTCTGTTTGTACTGCGACTATAACCCATAAACTACATACAATAAATGAACACATATATATATATGCGCTTAGAGATGATAGACAGACACATTAGTTCTGCCTGAAGTTCTTATCTAACTGACATGAATGTCTGTCTATCTACCTGACCTTAGAATAGTCTGTCCATATGTAAGATTGTTCAGAACTAGATGTCTTTTCTGATTTTCTTTTATAGACTAGTATTTCAATATTAGATTATTGATTTGCTTCTTCATTTTATGAGAGAGAGAGAGAGAGCGAGAGAGAGAGAGAGAGAGCGAGAGAGAGAGAGCGAGAGAGACTGATGGACGTGAACACCCTTGTCTTAGATAAAGGAAGGCAAGGAGATAGCGACGACTGTCTTGTCATGTGTCTATGTTTTCACAGTTTTGATATTGATGTCGCTAGCTAAATGTTGTTTGCTGTTATCAACGACGACTGTGTCTAAATCCGAAGGATCGACTTCATTGCACCGGGTTTTACCCCATATAGCTCGGTCCCTCTCCACAGAAATGGTACGCCATCTACCGTACCGAGAGCACTGCACAAAGCACGAACTCCGTAGCTCCAGAAACAATCCTAGGATCTCTGAAAAAAATGCACTCGTGAACAGAACGGCGGAGTCCGGATTCGAACCTACGACCATCGGAACGTACGGCAAGGGTTTAACCACTTAACCAGAGAGATCCTCAATGAGATTACCTGTGTACAGGTGTGAACTTATTTAACCACTTAACCGAGAGATCCTCAATGAGATCACCTGTGTACAGGTGTGAACTTATTTAACCACTTAACCAGAGATCCTCATAGATTACCTGTGTACAGGTGTGAACTTATTTAACCACTTAACCAGAGAGATCCTCAATGAGATTACCTGTGTACAGGTGTGAACTTATTTAACCACTTAACCAGAGAGATCCTCAATGAGATCACCTGTGTACAGGTGTGAACTTATTTAACCACTTAACCAGAGAGATCATCAATGAGATCACCTGTGTACAGGTGTGAACTTATTTAACCACTTAACCAGAGACCCTCAATGAGATTACCTGTGTACAGGTGTGAACTTATTTAACCACTTAACTAGAGAGATCCTCAATGAGATTACCTGTGTACAGGTGTGAACTTATTTAACCACTTAGCCAGAGAGATCCTCAATGAGATTACCTGTGTACAGGTGTGAACTTATTTAACCACTTAACCAGAGAGATCCTCAATGAGATCACCTGTGTACAGGTGTGAACTTATTTAACCACTTAACCAGAGAGATCCTCAATGAGATCACCTGTGTACAGGTGTGAACTTATTTAACCACTTAACCAGAGAGATCCTCAATGAGATTACCTGTGTACAGGTGTGAACTTATTTAACCACTTAGCCAGAGAGATCCTCAATGAGATTACCTGTGTACAGGTGTGAACTTACTTAACGACTTAACCAGAGAGATCCTCAATGAGATCACCTGTGTACAGGTGTGAACTTATTTAACCACTTAACCAGAGAGATCCTCAATGAGATTACCTGTGTACAGGTGTGAACTTATTTAACCACTTAACCAGAGAGATCCTCAATGAGATCACCTGTGTACAGGTGTGAACTTATTTAACCACTTAACCAGAGAGATCCTCAATGAGATTACCTGTGTACAGGTGTGAACTTATTTAACCACTTAACCAGAGAGATCCTCAATGAGATCACCTGTGTACAGGTGTGAACTTATTTAACCACTTAACCAGAGAGATCCTCAATGAGATCACCTGTGTACAGGTGTGAATTTATTTAACCACTTAACCAGAGAGATCCTCAATGAGATTACCTGTGTACATGTGTGAACTTATTTAACCACTTAACCAGAGAGATCCTCAATGAGATTACCTGTGTACAGGTGTGAACTTATTTAACCACTTAGCCAGAGAGATCCTCAATGAGATTACCTGTGTACAGGTGTGAACTTATTTAACCACTTAACCAGAGAGATCCTCAATGAGATCACCTGTGTACAGGTGTGAACTTATTTAACCACTTAACCAGAGAGATCCTCAATTAGATTACCTGTGTACAGGTGTGAACTTATTTAACCACTTAACCAGAAAATCCTCAATGAGATCACCTGTGTACAGGTGTGAACTTATTTAACCACTTAACCAGAGAGATCATCAATGAGATTACCTGTGTACAGGTGTGAACTTATTTAACCACTTAACCAGAGAGATCCTCAATGAGATCACCTGTGTACAGGTGTGAACTTATTTAACCACTTAACCAGAGAGATCCTCAATTAGATTACCTGTGTACAGGTGTGAACTTATTTAACCACTTAACCAGAGAGATCCTCAATGAGATCACCTGTGTACAGGTGTGAACTTATTTAACCACTTAACCAGAGAGATCCTCAATGAGATCACCTGTGTACAGGTGTGAACTTATTTAACCACTTAACCAGAGAGATCCTCAATGAGATTACCTGTGTACAGGTGTGAACTTATTTAACCACTTAACCAGAGAGATCCTCAATGAGATTACCTGTGTACAGGTGTGAACTTATTTAACCACTTAACCAGAGAGATCCTCAATGAGATTACCTGTGTACAGGTGTGAACTTATTTAACCACTTAACCAGAGAGATCCTCAATGAGATCACCTGTGTACAGGTGTGAACTTATTTAACCACTTAACCAGAGAGATCCTCAATGAGATTACCTGTGTACAGGTGTGAACTTATTTAACCACTTAGCCAGAGAGATCCTCAATGAGATTACCTGTGTACAGGTGTGAACTTATTTAACCACTTAACCAGAGAAATCCTCAATGAGATCACCTGTGTACAAGTGTGAACTTATTTAACCACTTAACCAGAGAGATCCTCAATGAGATTACCTGTGTACAGGTGTGAAATTATTTAACCACTTAACCAGAGAGATCCTCAATGAGATTACCTGTGTACATGTGTGAACTTATTTAACCACTTAACCAGAGAGATCCTCAATGAGATTACCTGTGTACAGGTGTGAACTTATTTAACCACTTAGCCAGAGAGATCCTCAATGAGAATACCTGTGTACAGGTGTGAACTTATTTAACCACTTATTTAACCAGAGAGATCCTCAATAAGATTACCTGTGTACAGGTGTGAACTTATTTAACCACTTAGCCAGAGAGATCCTCAATGAGATTACCTGTGTACAGGTGTGAACTTATTTAACCACTTAACCAGAGAGATCCTCAATGAGATTACCTGTGTACAGGTGTGAACTTATTTAACCACTTTACCAGAGAGATCCTCAATGAGATTACCTGTGTACAGGTGTGAACTTATTTAACCACTTAACCAGAGAGATCCTCAATGAGATCAGCTGTGTACAGGTGTGAACTTATTTAACCACTTAACCAGAGAGATCCTCAATGAGATCACCTGTGTACAAGTGTGAACTTATTTAACCACTTAACCAGAGAGATCCTCAATGAGATTACCTGTGTACAGGTGTGAACTTATTTAACCACTTAACCAGAGAGATCCTCAATGAGATTACCTGTGTACAGGTGTGAACTTATTTAACCACTTAACCAGAGAGATCCTCAATGAGATTACCTGTGTACAGGTGTGAACTTATTTAACCACTTAACCAGAGAGATCCTCAATGAGATCACCTGTGTACAGGTGTGAACTTATTTAACCACTTAACCAGAGAGATCCTCAATGAGATCACCTGTGTACAGGTGTGAACTTATTTAACCACTTAACCAGAGAGATCCTCAATGAGATTACCTGTGTACAGGTGTGAACTTATTTAACCACTTAACTAGAGAGATCATCAATGAGATTACCTGTGTACAGGTGTGAACTTATTTAACCACTTAGCCAGAGAGATCCTCAATGAGATTACCTGTGTACAGTAGTGAACTTATTTAACCACTTAACCAGAGAGATCCTCAATGAGATCACCTGTGTACAGGTGTGAACTTATTTAACCACTTAACCAGAGAGATCCTCAATGAGATTACCTGTGTACAGGTGTGAACTTATTTAACCACTTAGCCAGAGAGATCCTCAATGAGATTACCTGTGTACAGGTGTGAACTTACTTAACGACTTAACCAGAGAGATCCTCAATGAGATCACCTGTGTACAGGTGTGAACTTATTTAACCACTTAACCAGAGAGATCCTCAATGAGATTACCTGTGTACAGGTGTGAACTTATTTAACCACTTAACCAGAGAGATCCTCAATGAGATCACCTGTGTACAGGTGTGAACTTATTTAACCACTTAACCAGAGAGATCCTCAATGAGATTACCTGTGTACAGGTGTGAAATTATTTAACCACTTAACCAGAGAGATCCTCAATGAGATTACCTGTGTACATGTGTGAACTTATTTAACCACTTAACCAGAGAGATCCTCAATGAGATTACCTGTGTACAGGTGTGAACTTATTTAACCACTTAGCCAGAGAGATCCTCAATGAGATTACCTGTGTACAGGTGTGAACTTATTTAACCACTTAACCAGAGAGATCCTCAATGAGATCACCTGTGTACAGGTGTGAACTTATTTAACCACTTAACCAGAGAGATCCTCAATGAGATTACCTGTGTACAGGTGTGAACTTATTTAACCACTTAACCAGAGAGATCCTCAATGAGATCACCTGTGTACAGGTGTGAACTTATTTAACCACTTAACCAGAGAGATCATCAATGAGATTACCTGTGTACAGGTGTGAACTTATTTAACCACTTAACCAGAGAGATCCTCAATGAGATCACCTGTGTACAGGTGTGAACTTATTTAACCACTTAACCAGAGAGATCCTCAATGAGATTACCTGTGTACAGGTGTGAACTTATTTAACCACTTAACCAGAGAGATCCTCAATGAGATCACCTGTGTACAGGTGTGAACTTATTTAACCACTTAACCAGAGAGATCCTCAATGAGATCACCTGTGTACAGGTGTGAACTTATTTAACCACTTAACCAGAGAGATCCTCAATGAGATTACCTGTGTACAGGTGTGAACTTATTTAACCACTTAACCAGAGAGATCCTCAATGAGATTACCTGTGTACAGGTGTGAACTTATTTAACCACTTAACCAGAGAGATCCTCAATGAGATTACCTGTGTACAGGTGTGAACTTATTTAACCACTTAACCAGAGAGATCCTCAATGAGATCACCTGTGTACAGGTGTGAACTTATTTAACCACTTAACCAGAGAGATCCTCAATGAGATTACCTGTGTACAGGTGTGAACTTATTTAACCACTTAGCCAGAGAGATCCTCAATGAGATTACCTGTGTACAGGTGTGAACTTATTTAACCACTTAACCAGAGAAATCCTCAATGAGATCACCTGTGTACAAGTGTGAACTTATTTAACCACTTAACCAGAGAGATCCTCAATGAGATTACCTGTGTACAGGTGTGAAATTATTTAACCACTTAACCAGAGAGATCCTCAATGAGATTACCTGTGTACAGGTGTGAACTTATTTAACCACTTAACCAGAGAGATCCTCAATGAGATTACCTGTGTACAGGTGTGAACTTATTTAACCACTTAGCCAGAGAGATCCTCAATGAGAATACCTGTGTACAGGTGTGAACTTATTTAACCACTTATTTAACCAGAGAGATCCTCAATAAGATTACCTGTGTACAGGTGTGAACTTATTTAACCACTTAGCCAGAGAGATCCTCAATGAGATTACCTGTGTACAGGTGTGAACTTATTTAACCACTTAACCAGAGAGATCCTCAATGAGATTACCTGTGTACAGGTGTGAACTTATTTAACCACTTTACCAGAGAGATCCTCAATGAGATTACCTGTGTACAGGTGTGAACTTATTTAACCACTTAACCAGAGAGATCCTCAATGAGATCACCTGTGTACAAGTGTGAACTTATTTAACCACTTAACCAGAGAGATCCTCAATGAGATTACCTGTGTACAGGTGTGAACTTATTTAACCACTTAACCAGAGAGATCCTCAATGAGATTACCTGTGTACAGGTGTGAACTTATTTAACCACTTAACCAGAGAGATCCTCAATGAGATTACCTGTGTACAGGTGTGAACTTATTTAACCACTTAGCCAGAGAGATCCTCAATGAGATTACCTGTGTACAGGTGTGAACTTATTTAACCACTTAACCAGAGAGATCCTCAATGAGATTACCTGTGTACAGGTGTGAACTTATTTAACCACTTAGCCAGAGAGATCCTCAATGAGATCACCTGTGTACAGGTGTGAACTTATTTAACCACTTAACCAGAGAGATCCTCAATGAGATCAGCTGTGTACAGGTGTGAACTTATTTAACCACTTAACCAGAGAGATCCTCAACGAGATTACCTGTGTACAGGTGTGAACTTATTTAATCTATACTAAATTTGGAAGATTAATACTTCTAGCTAGGAACACTTCAACAGACCAGTCCTGATAAATTCTCAGATATCAGACTTGCATATATGAACAGACATGGTGTCTGAGTTGACATGATGGTAAATAAAGACAGACTAAACATTGTTGAGTGAAGACATTGTTAGTGAAGACATTTTGAGTGAAACATTGTTGAGTGAAGACATTGTTGAGTGGAAACATTGTTGAGTGAAGACATTGTTGAGTGGAAACATTGTTGAGTGAAGACATTGTTGAGTGAAGACATTGTTGAGTGAAGACATTGTTGAGTGGAAACATTGTTGAGTGAAACATTGTTGAGTGAAGACATTGTTGAGTGAAGACATTGTTGAGTGGAAACATTGTTGAGTGAAGACATTGTTGAGTGAAGACATTGTTGAGTGAAGACATTGTTGAGTGGAAACATTGTTGAGTGAAGACATTGTTGAGTGGAAACATTGTTGAGTGAAGACATTGTTGAGTGGAAACATTGTTGAGTGAAGACATTGTTGAGTGGAAACATTGTTGAGTGAAGACATTGTTGAGTGGAAACATTGTTGAGTGAAGACATTGTTGAGTGGAAACATTGTTGAGTGAAGACATTGTTGAGTGAAGACATTGTTGAGTGAAGACATTGTTGAGTGGAAACATTGTTGAGGGAAGACATTGTTGAGTGAAGACATTGTTGAGTGAAGACATTGTTGAGTGGAAACATTGTTGAGTGAAGACATTGTTGAGTGGAAACATTGTTGAGTGAAGACATTGTTGAGTGAAGACATTGTTGAGTGAAGACATTGTTGAGTGAAGACATTGTTGAGTGAAGACATTGTTGAGTGGAAACATTGTTGAGTGAAGACATTGTTGAGTGAAGACATTGTTGAGTGAAGACATTGTTGAGTGAAGACATTGTTGAGTGAAGACATTGTTGAGTGAAGACATTGTTGAGTGAAGACATTGTTGAGTGAAGACATTGGAAAGATAATTATCATGACGTTTTTAAAAAACAACACAGACTAGGATTAATAGACACCGGGAAAAATGGACTGCTTTTTTATGGACAAAGTGTGATTTCAGATTGACGCAGCCTTAAATTTGGGGCAATAGATATTCGGGGGTGTGATCTCTGTGACGTATAGGTTAGTTGATCGCCTCTAGTTCCAACAGTCCTTGGTTCACTCCCCGTGGAGCGATGTGGATATTTTCCGAAACTCCTGATTTCATTGTAGGTAAGATCGTATTCCTAGTCCTATCAGAGATGGACGATAAAACGTAGGTCTCGTGTTCAAGTTAAGCACGTACAAGAAACCTTCGCAGTTCAGAATCGAGTAGATCAGACTGGAAAGCTGATACCGTCAAGGTATCATTGACCAAGAGCTAAAATTCATAAGATCAGGCTGGAAAGCTGCTGCCAACGTAAAATTCATAAGAAAAATTTAAAAATAAAATTCCTCTAAAATATTTTCATCATCATCATCAGGTGCCGTCTCCACATCGAAGGTTTGCTGCAATGAATCTCCAGCATCCTCTGTCTTTCGCCTTGGTGTTGCACACTGCCAGACTGTAACCTGTTCATTTCTTAAAGTTTCCCTCCCACTTATCTCTCGGTCTTCCTCTTGCTCTTCCCCATCAACTTTCCCCTCTAGTAAATATTTTATCATGGTGTCATGTTTTTTTATGTGCCTAAAATACTTTACTTGTCTGAATTTTATTTCTCTTAATAATTGTTTCTCCATACCTAGTTTTTCTAAAACTTGTTTATTTGTCTGTTTTTCTACCCATGAAACTCTGCTTATTCTTCTATATATCCACATCTCAAATGCATCAATTCTGTCTTCTAACTGCTTGTTCATTGTCCATGTTTCCCAGCCATACATTAATATAGGATATATATAGCATTTGATCATTCTAATTTTTAGCCTGTTTGTGATTTGTTTGGATGTCAGTAACTTTCTCATACTATTGAAATTATCCTTGGCCATTCCTATTCTCTTTTTAATTTCTGTTATACATCTGCCATCATCTGTTATCATCTGACCGAGATATAAAATCTTTTTACTTGATGTAGTAATTCTCCATGTATTTTTATATTCATTTTGGGTTTTTCCATTTCCTTGTTGATTACCATAGTTTTGTTTTTCTGTATGTTAATGTCTAATCCATATTCCTTGCTAGTTCTGTCCAATTGGTCCACTAATTCTTGTAGATCTTGTTCATTTTCTGCTACCAATACTGTGTCATCTGCATATCTTAAGTTGTTTATTATTTTTCCATTGATCTTGAGTCCTGGCATTCCCTCTAGTTGTTTGAAGATTTTCTCTGTGTAGATGTTAAATAGGCTTGGTGACAGAATGCATCCTTGTCTCACTCCTCTCTTTATGTCTATGTATGGAGAGTAGCTATTTTCATATTTTATTATTGCTGTCTGTTCCCAGTATATGTTACTTATTAGTCTGATATCATCCCCATCTAGGCCTATTTCTTGTAGACATAAGATTAGCTTTTCATGTTGGACTCTGTCAAAAGCTTTGCTATAATCGATGAAACACAAGTAGATACTTTTTGCACTTCTATATACTTGTCAGCGAGTAGTCTTATACAAAGTATTGCCTCTCTTGTTCCTCTGTTCTTTCTAAAGCCAAACTGTTCTTCTCCTACTTCTATGTCTATCTTGTTTTTAATTCTTTCATGTATGATCTTGAGTAGTATTTTTGTTATGTGGCTCATCAGGCTAATTGTCCTATAGTCTGTGCACTCCTGTGCTTTGGGCTTTTGGGTAGTGGTATGAATACTGATGTCTTCAAGTCTCTTGGTATATATCCTGTGTTATATATATCATTGCACAAGTCTGTAATGGTTGAAATATCAAAATCCTCTAAGGAGGTTAACATTTCCACAGTAATATTGTCCAATCCTGCAGCCTTTCCTCGCTTCATTGTTTCGATTGCTCTTACAACTTCAGATTTTAATATTCTTGGGCAGTCATTACACTTTATACTTCGTTTACTGCTTCTTTGATCATCAAATAGAGCCGTTACATATTCTGTCCATCTTGTCAATATTTCTGTTTTATCAAACAAAAGTTGGTTGTTGTTGTTTTTGATACATACTCTACCTTTTATAGTAAAATATTTTCACCATCCTCTAAATGACATCGGGAACCTCGCCGGTGCTACGGAGTTCATGAACTGCCTCTGAGATTGTCCTGTGTAGAATAAAGATTGGAGCACACATGGTTACTCATCGAAGTGCATTGAAGATAGTCCTATCAATTAATCAAACAATAGAACTAAACTGAGAAGTCCAAGCGACCGGTTATATTGAGCACGCCAAGAATCGTGTAACATTATTCACATAAAATCCTATTCTAACACTGTATTCCTAGAGCTTAAGCGGTAGTAAGCTTGATCACAACTCAAGCTCACCTGGTTCAAACTCCGCGGCGGGCAAGTTTGGAAGCAAATTAGTTCCCTTGGATTTTTACAAACGGTAAAAGTAGACCTCACCTTTCAGAAAGCAATGGCAAACTACTGAACGTATAAGTGGTGCCTAGAACATCAACGACTCGTTTACTGTTGAAGAATATGCCACAATTGTGTTTGTTTGTTAGAGAGTGCCCAATTTACCAGATGGTATGATAAGAATTCTTTACATTACTTTCCAAGAAATAAGAAATGTGCATGCATGATCGCCTGTGCCAGTTAGCGTGGTACTTGATAAGAAAGACATTAAGACGGATGGTGTACTCCCCCCTCAGCGAGAGTTCTGGAAGTATTCATGGAATGTGAACCGATTCAAGACTCTGATAGTCTCGTATGCTATTTTATGTGATGCGATGTCGTGAAACGTATGTCAGGAATCTAGTCAGATGCAAGATGAGATAATACATGGCACTTATATATCAAGTGAAGCCATGCTGGTATGTTGTACGTGCTGTCGGCGTCTAGCACGCAGGCCTGATTTACGTTTGGAGCAAAATACAACGAAAATACCAAATGAAAATATGTGAATTGTTTCAAGTCTAAAAATTTTCCAATGGCGAATCATTGACTTCACTGCACCGGGTTCTAAGCCATATGACTCCGTCCTTGTAAGCAGAAATAGCCCGCCAGCTGCCGAGAGTACTGTACAAAGCACAAACTCCGTATCAATAGTAACAATCCAAGGGATCTCTGGAAAAAATGCATTCGTGAACTAAACGACGCGTCCGGATTCGAACTCACGATCTTCGAAACGTAAGACAACGGCTACCATTTAGCCACAAAGACGTGAATAATTAACCTCAATTATTAGATCAGAGGTAGAGCCGCGGTAGTGTAGTTGTTAGTGAATTCACTTCTTATGTGCATGATACGAGATCAATTACACAGTGGACGTAAAATATGTTTCTAACTGTAACAGTACTCAGATCTACCCAGCCTCAATTGTGTAGCAGGAAAAGCACTGGCAAGTAAGGGCAGCCGGTATGATGTTGACCACGTTACCCATCGTGTGCTGACGGTTGATGAAAAAATACGGGCCTAACACCAATTTCAGGTTAAGAAGAGAAAATGGCGGTGACAAAAATAGGGATGTCGAAAATTACATACCCTCCAGAAAACACAGTCGAGTATCACTAGACAAGCACTTGAGTGGAACCCGCAAAAATAAAATGGAAAAGGAACGCCCTAAACAGACCTGGAGACGAAGTTTTCTTGAGGAACTGAAGGGCACTAGACTATCCTAGGATGTCATGAAGAAAACATCCTGAGATCGGGACAGTGACGAACAACTGTTGAGACCCTATACTCCACGAGAGGCAGAGAGGTAACACCGATTTCCCCAACATACCTTGAGATATGCAAGAGGATCTATTTTCCTTATAAATTATATTAAACGACAAATTAAAATGAAAAAGTATGTAAATGTCTGTTCCCAGGTCACAGACTGACACACAGACTGACACACAGACTGACACACAGACACAATATCACATTATTGAATTCAGCTTTGATCTATTTTTAGTCACAAGTTATTGCCCCTGTAAGTGATTGATTATTTCCCCTAGATAGAAAGAGATTGCTTGTCTGGACACGGTATACATTGCTTGCATAATATAAAAACAAATAATTTGTCAGGATGTCTTTTATCATGTACTCCAAGTTTTTATTGATTTCATGTTTTTGGTATAAGATTGTTGTGTTTATTTCATCTTCACAGATTAATTGTTTTGTTTGTCAGTAAACTTCACCAAATGTTTATCTTTAGTCTGTACATAAACTTCTAGAGAAATGTTTATCTTTAGTCTGTACATAAACTTCTAGAGAAATGTTTATCTTTAGTCTGTACATAAACTTCTAGATAATGTTTACCTTTAGTCTGTACATAAACTTCTAGATAATGTTTCCTTTAGTCTGTATATAAATTTATAGATGTTTACCTTTAGTCTGTACATAAACTTCTAGAGAAATGTTTATCTTTAGTCTGTACATAAACTTCTAGAGAAATGTTTATCTTTAGTCTGTACATAAACTTCTAGATAATGTTTACCTTTAGTCTGTACATAAACTTCTAGATAATGTTTCTTTAGTCTGTATATAAATTTCTAGATGTTTACATTTAGTCTGTACATAAACTTCTAGAGAAATGTTTATCTTTAGTCTGTACATAAACTTCTAGATAATGTTTACCTTTAGTCTGTACATAAACTTCTAGATAATGTTTACCTTTAGTCTGTACATAAACTTCTAGATAATGTTTCCTTTAGTCTGTATATAAATTTCTAGATGTTTACCTTTAGTCTGTACATAAACTTCTAGAGAAATGTTTATCTTTAGTCTGTACATAAACTTCTAGAGCAATGTTTACCTTTAGTCTGTACATAAACTTCTAGAGCAATGTTTACCTTTAGTCTGTACATAAACTTCTAGATAAATGTTTATCTTTAGTCTGTACATAAACTTCTAGAGAAATGTTTACCTTTAGTCTGTACATAAACTTCTAGAGAAATGTTTACCTTTAGTCTGTACATAAACTTCTAGAGAAATGTTTACCTTTAGTCTGTACATAAACTTCTAGAGAAATGTTTACCTTTAGTCTGTACATGAACAAGCCCCTTCAAGTTAAAGTTGTAGAGATTCTGCGATGGAATCCACCAACATACATGTCCCTTCAAGGATCTCTTTCCTCTAGGAAGTGGAGGAATGTGGAGAAATCATGTCCTGACCAATCCGAGATATTATCATCCCATGAACGTCTTCGCCGTCCTCTTCTCCTACCACTCTGGTCTGTTCCTTGAATAATTGTTTTTGAGATGGGCTAATATCTGTTCACATTACCTAACTGTGCAGTGGCGTATGCCTTCTCACAACTGTCAGAACTACTTTCTGCTGACCTGTCAGCGTAGTTATTTTAATTCCATCTTCTTCTGCGAACGTTGAATATCGACCACTTGACCACCCTTTGTGATTTGTATATGTTATCGGAGTCTAAGAGCGATTGTAGATTGTACGCTGTGTCAGTTATTCACCTACGAGTAGACCAGCACATCCGATTTCTGCGGCGCTTTTTATTTACTATGGTAGCTTCCCTAGACCCCTACCTCAATCACCTCTTACGACATGCCTTGTAGGTCACAGTGTTACTTTATGACATGCCTTGTAGGTCACAGTGTTACTTTACGACATGCCTTGTAGGTCACAGTGTTACTTTACGACATGCCTTGTAGGTCACAGTGTTACTTTACGACATGCCTTGTAGGTCACAGTGTTACTTTACGACATGCCTTGTAAGTCACAGTGTTACTTTACGACATGCCTTGTAGGTCACAGTGGTACTTTACGACATGCCTTGTAGGTCACAGTGTTACTTTACGACATGCCTTGTAGGTCACAGTGTTACTTTACGACATGCCTTGTAGGTCACAGTGTTACTTTACGACATGCCTTGTAGGTCACAGTGTTACTTTACGACATGCCTTGTAGGTCACAGTGTTACTTTACGACATGCCTTGTAGGTCACAGTGTTACTTTACGACATGCCTTGTAGGTCACAGTGTTACTTTACGACATGCCTTGTAGGTCACAGTGTTACTTTACGACATGCCTTGTAGGTCACAGTGTTACTTTACGACATGCCTTGTAGGTCACAGTGTTACTTTACGACATGCCTTGTAGGTCACAGTGTTACTTTACGACATGCCTTGTAGGTCACAGTGTTACTTTACGACATGCCTTGTAGGTCACAGTGTTACTTTACGACATGCCTTGTAGGTCACAGTGTTACTTTACGACATGCCTTGTAGGTCACAGTGTTACTTTACGACATGCCTTGTAGGTCACAGTGTTACTTTACGACATGCCTTGTAGGTCACAGTGTTACTTTACGACATGCCATGTAGGTCACAGTGTTACTTTACGACATGCCTTGTAGGTCACAGTGTTACTTTACGACATGCCTTGTAGGTCACAGTGTTACTTTACGACATGCCTTGTAGGTCACAGTGTTACTTTACGACATGCCTTGTAGGTCACAGTGTTACTTTACGACATGCCTTGTAGGTCACAGTGTTCTACGACATGCCTTGTGGTACAGTTTACGACATGCCTTGTAGGTCACAGTGTTACTTTACGACATGCCTTGTAGGTCACAGTGGTACTATTCTTTGCTTCCCTTGCGAGCCCCGGAAACACACGAGCGATTTCTAACATTTATATTAGTTCTGTAACATTTATATTAGTTCTGTAACATTTATATTAGTTCTGTAACATTTGATTAGTTCTGTAACATTTATAATAGTTCTGTAACATTTATATTAGTTCTGTAACATTTATATTAGTTCTGTAACATTTATATTAGTTCTGCAACATTTATATTATATTAGTTCTGTAACATTTATATTAGTTCTGTAACATTTATATTAGTTCTGTAACATTTATATTAGTTCTGTAACATTTATATTAGTTCTGCAACATTTATATTAGTTCTGTAACATTTATATTAGTTCTGTAACATTTATATTAGTTCTGTAACATTTATATTAGTTCTGTAACATTTATATTAGTTCTGTAACAAATCCTTCTATAACATTTATATTAGTTCTGCAACAAATCCTTCTATAACATTTATATTAGTTCTGCAACAAATCCTTCTATAACATTTATATTAGTTCTGCAACATATTCTTCTATAACATTTATATTAGTTCTGCAACATATTCTTCTATAACATTTATATTAGTTCTGCAACATATTCTTCTAAAACATTTATATTAGTTCTGCAACATATTCTTCTAAAACATTTATATTAGTTCTGCAACAAATCCTTCTATAACATTTATATTAGTTCTGCAACATATTCTTCTATAACATTTATATTAGTTCTGCAACATATTCTTCTATAACATTTATATTAGTTCTGCAACATATTCTTCTATAACATTTATATTAGTTCTGCAACATATTCTTCTATAACATTTATATTAGTTCTGCAACATATTCTTCTATAACATTTATATTAGTTCTGTAACATTTATATTAGTTCTGTAACATTTATATTAGTTCTGTAACATTTATATTAGTTCTGTAACATTTATATTAGTTCTGCAATATTTATATTAGTTCTGTAACATTTATATTAGTTCTGTAACATTTATATTAGTTCTGTAACATTTATATTAGTTCTGTAACATTTATATTAGTTCTGTAACAAATCCTTCTATAACATTTATATTAGATCTGCAACAAATCCTTCTATAACATTTATATTAGTTCTGCAACAAATCCTTCTATAACATTTATATTAGTTCTGCAACATATTCTTCTATAACATTTATATTAGTTCTGCAACATATTCTTCTATAACATTTATATTAGTTCTGCAACATATTCTTCTAAAACATTTATATTAGTTCTGCAACATATTCTTCTAAAACATTTATATTAGTTCTGCAACAAATCCTTCTATAACATTTATATTAGTTCTGCAACATATTCTTCTATAACATTTATATTAGTTCTGCAACATATTCTTCTATAACATTTATATTAGTTCTGCAACATATTCTTCTATAACATTTATATTAGTTCTGCAACATATTCTTCTATAACATTTATATTAGTTCTGCAACATATTCTTCTATAACATTTATATTAGTTCTGTAACATTTATATTAGTTCTGTAACATTTATATTAGTTCTGTAACATTTATATTAGTTCTGTAACATTTATATTAGTTCTGCAACATTTATATTAGTTCTGTAACATTTATATTAGTTCTGCAACAAATCCTTCTATAACATTTATATTAGTTCTGCAACATATTCTTCTAAAACATTTATATTAGTTCTGCAACAAATCCTTCTATAACATTTATATTAGTTCTGCAACATATTCTTCTAAAACATTTATATTAGTTCTGCAACAAATCCTTCTATAACATTTATATTAGTTCTGCAACAAATCCTTCTATAACATTTATATTAGTTCTGCAACATATTCTTCTAAAACATTTATATTTCAAAGTCTGCATTCTTCTCTCTGTTTTTGTTACTGTTTCTGTTTTTGTAAAACTATAGTACTTTGTTTGTACGTGTTTCACTATTTACCAAGTTTTACTGCAGTCTTCCCCCTATTTCGACATTCTTCTCTCTACATATCTTTATTTATTGCCCAGCTCTCACATCCATACACAAGAATATGTCGTGTTTGTGATTTATATAGATTAATCTTCATGGAACAAATGATGTTACTTTTTCAAATTACATGTGTCTTTGACATGGCATCTACTGTCAAATCAAGTCTTGAATACATTTCTTGATGTGAACATTCAATAACTACAAATCTATGTTCTCAAGTAACTAAAAATGCTACTTTTTTCTAATTTTTGACAATTATTCGTCTGACATCTATTCTCAAATACCTGACATATTTCTGTCTTGATAAATAGTTCATATCATCTGTAAACTTTTTACTAATTTTGTAGTCAGTTTCTGAAGTTCTGACTCTGAATCAATCAACAGATCGATATTATCAGCATTCACTTAGATTGCACTCAGAGATCGATGTACAATCGATATTGATAGTTTCTAATCGTGAAGAGTCTCTTGAATAATATGTTTCAGAGAAATAGTGAACAGTGTAGGAGACAAATTGTCACACTTTCAGGTTTGTTAGAGAGAATTCACTAATATCTTTGTTTGTAAGCATCGTCACGACACTGAGCAACAACCCAGTAGCAGTGTGACGACACTGGGCAACAACCCGGTAGCAGTGTGACGACACTGAGCAACAACCCGGTAGCAGTGTGACGACACTGAGCAACAACCCGGTAGCAGTGTGACGACACTGAGCAACAACCCGGTAGCAGTGTGACGACACTGAGCAACAACCCGGTAGCAGTGTGACGACACTGAACAACAACCCGGTAGCAGTGTGACGACACTGAGCAACAACCGGGTAGCAGTGTGACGACACTGAGCAACAACCGGGTAGCAGTGTGACGACACTGAGCAACAACCGGGTAGCAGTGTGACGACACTGAGCAACAACCCGGTAGCAGTGTGACGACACTGAGCAACAACCGGGTAGCAGTGTGACGACACTGAGCAACAACCCGGTAGCAGTGTGACGACACTGAGCAACAACCCGGTAGCAGTGTGACGACACTGGGCAACAACCGGGTAGCAGTGTGACGACACTGAGCAACAACCCGGTAGCAGTGTGACGACACTGAGCAACAACCGGGTGCAGCGTGACGACACTGAGCAACAACCCGGTAGCAGTGTGACGACACTGAGCAACAAACCGGTAGCAGTGTGACGACACTGAGCAACAACCCGGTAGCAGTGTGACGACACTGAGCAACAACCGGGTAGCAGTGTGACGACACTGAGCAACAACCGGGTAGCAGTGTGACGACACTGAGCAACAACCCGGTAGCAGTGTGACGACACTGAGCAACAACCGGGTAGCAGTGTGACGACACTGAGCAACAACCGGGTAGCAGTGTGACGACACTGAGCAACAGCCGGGTAGCAGTGTGACGACACTGAGCAACAACCCGGTAGCAGTGTGACGACAACAGAAGGAGAAAGACTAAGAAGCCACTGTCTTACATCTTTGTATAACACTTCACTAATATCTGCTATATGGGTATCTCAACTTTACATTGTCTGCTACTACATACCCTTCACGTCATACACATACCACATACCTTCACGTCATACACATACCACATACCTTCACTTTATATACACATACCACATACCTTCACGTCATACACATACCACATACCTTCACGTCATACACATACCACATACCTTCACGTCCATACACATACCACATACCTTCACTTTATATACACATACCACATACCTTCACGTCATACACATACCACATACCTTCACGTCCATACACATACCACATACCTTCACTTTATATACACATACCACATACCTTCACGTCATACACATACCACATACCTTCACGTCCATACACATACCACATTGTGTGCATGCCTCTTTTAAAAACTCATCATTTGTTTTCTTGGATGTCCGTGGGCTTTTCTGCATTTGTCTGTAAAACGACATCTTTAATTGTTACTGGCTTTGGAATGGGCTTATTGTTAAAGAAATTTTACAAATGATTGCTTACATTCAATCCACCATATCTTATTGTTAAAGAAATTTTACAAATGATTGCTTACATTCAATCCACCATATCTGTATACATCAACTTATTTGATACATTTCTCTGAGTTATTTGTGATTGGTTATTCGTTACTGAACTAAAGTCCCTCATAGGTGCTCAGTCTTCCCCAAAAGATGTCATAGGCTATGTATACTGATGGTTCCTGTATTTCGCTGGTTAAACACACTTCTCTCTCTCTCTGTCCCTCAAACATCCATGTCTACTTGTATAACGTATAATTGTAAACTCCATAAATCGCTGGATTGATTCAAAGCCTGTGTAAGGAACCGAAGAATATCCCACTTATACATCCTAAACTCCCAGATAATGAATGCCGAAGAATATTCCATTTATACATCCTAAACTCCCAGATAATGAATGATGTCCATGCAAGTATGTCCGCTCTCTCGTGGCCGCGATCGCCTGCATGACCAGGACAGTAGATGCACGTGAGCCTCCGGAGGTTGGAGTATAAACCACTTTCATCTCAACCATATTTAAAAGTTCAACTGAAATATGGTTCTCACTTGCTGAATGTTCTACCTTGAACACATCCCAGTTTGTATTTCGTTCCCAAGTAGCTGTTGCATGTTTTTTGTTTTTTTGTTTTTGTTTTTTCGATCCAGAAGCACTTGAGCTTTTCAGCTCTTCGGCTCGGTGCCATGGACATCGTAACCCTTCGGTTCGGTGCCACGAACACCGTAAATCTGGGGAATCTGTGACTTTTTCTGCCATCCCGTGGAATTGAACCCGCACACACAGAGGGATAGTCACCCGTAGTCCAACGCGCTACGAACACGCTGGGCAGACGGGCAGCTGTTGCATGTTCGAACTTTCTACTGTTGCTTGAAGGAAAGACTGATGTCAAACTATGTAGCATAGGCGGAACATATCCCAATCAAGTCATGTAGTTTTACAAAGTATTACAAGAAGACTGTGGCGTCTGTGGCCTAGGGGTTAGTGACTCGCTCTATTAACCTCGACGTTCTGAGTTCGAATGACGCTGAGGACAGTTTGGTTGCAGATTGTTTCGCGTGGATTTTAACAAAAGGACGATGGCACCACCCGTTAAGAAAGCAATGTCAAACTACTGAACGTAATAATGCCTAGAAAATTACAAACAGCGTTAAAAAGCTAGGGTTGATTCGCAAAGACCTGTAAAGGATATACAATTAATTTTTCAACAAGAAAACAGTTGTATAATTGTGTTACAATATTCTGTACTCTCTTTTCTATCTTCTCTAACATAATTTCCATTGTCTTTGTGGGTCGTATCTATTTGTGTTTAACGATTCTTATCTTTTTGATTGGCTTGATCAATGAGTTGATTGATCATTGATTGATCATTGATTGATAAATCAGTGAGATTTCTCTCTTCCCTTTCTCAATGTTAAAGTAGGTCATCAGTAGTAGGTCATCGGAAGTAGGTCATCGGAAGTAGGTCATCGATAGTAGGTCATTGGTAGTAGGTCATTGGTAGTAGGTCATTGATAGTAGGTCATTGATAGTAGGTCATTGATAGTAGGTCATTGGTAATAGGTTATTGATAGTAGGTCATTGATAGTAGGTCATTTGTAGTAGGTCATTGGTAGTAGGTCATCGGTAGTAGGTCATTGATATTAGGTCATTGGTAGTAGGTCACTGGTAGTAGGTCATCGGTAGTAGGTCATTGATAGTAGGTCATTGGTAGTAGGTCATTGGTAGTAGGTCATCACTAGTAGGTCATTGGTAGTAGGTCATTGGTAGTAGGTCATTGGTAGTAGGTCATTGGTAGTCGGTAATCTGTAGTCACAGCTCCAACCACACACCAACGGGTTGCCGTATAATTACTCCGGTCTTGTACCAGCTGACATCATTAACAAATGTCCACCAATGTCTTATGTCAACTAATGAAGCAATATCTTATGTCAACTAATGAAGCAATGTCTAATGTCAACTAGTGAAGCAATGTCTTATGTCAACTAATGAAGCAATGTCTTATGTCAACTAATGAAGCAATGTCTTATGTCAATTAGTGAAGCAATGTCTTATGTCAACTAATGAAGCAATATCTTATGTCCATTAGTGAAGCAATGTCTTATGTCAACTAGTGAAGCAATGTCTTATGTCAACTAGTGAAGCAATGTCTTATGTCAACTATTGAAGCAATGTATTATGTCAACTAGTGAAGCAATGTCTTATGTCAACTAATGAAGCAATGTCTTATGTCAACTAGTGAAGCAATGTCTTATGTCAATAAATGAAGCAATATCTTATGTCAACTAATGAAGCAATGTCTTATGTCAACTAATGAAGCAATGTCTTATGTCAACTAGTGAAGCAATGTCTTATGTCAACTAATGAAGCAATATCTTATGTCAACTAATGAAGCAATGTCTTATGTCAACTAATGAAGCAATGTCTTATGTCAACTAATGAAGCAATGTCTTATGTCAACTAGTGAAGCAATGTCTTATGTCAACTAATGAAGCAATGTCTTATGTCAACTAATGAAGCAATGTCTTATGTCAACTAATGAAGCAATGTCTTATGTCAACTAGTGAAGCAATGTCTTATGTCAACTAATGAAGCAATGTCTTATGTCAACTAATGAAGCAATATCTTATGTCAACTAATGAAGCAATGTCTTATGTCAACTAATGAAGCAATGTCTTATGTCAACTAATGAAGCAATGTCTTATGTCAACTAATGAAGCAATGTCTTAAGTCAACTAATGAAGCAATGTCTTATGTCAACTAATTAAGCAAACAACAAACCAGCCAACTTCTGCTCACATTAAATACATAAACATAAAACTGTTCCAAATGAAATTCACAATACCACTTAAGTCGAAATAAGACTCGCCTGAACGGTGAGGGACACTGGTGATAAGGAAAGCAAGCCTTCACGCTAGAATCAGTTGTATGCATTATATTAAGTGCCAGGACTACGCCTGCCTTAATAGCAGACGAAAGACGAAAAACAAACACAGCTTACAGTGTTGCTCCAAGCACCAAACTCAGTAGATCGGCGAAGAAACCAGGTTGACAAATATAACAATGATAGAAAATGCAATAGCAACCCCGCCCTGAAACTAACAACACTCAAAGGTCATAATGACTCGCTCATCTTTCCATCATGTTGGCCAGGTATTCTATAATCTGTCTGCTTAGTCATTTCTGGCAATGCTTATTTTATGTTCTCATTTCCTTTGATGTCAGATTAGATCAAAGAAAAGTTGAGCCGGCGATAATGAAATTAGAAATTTTAAGAGTTGTATTTTCTTGAAAGTAGCAACGGTTAATGAGATCATAAGTTACAACAACAACATTAGTTATGTTACTTGTTGTTAGGATTAACATTATGATACTACAGACAAGCACAGTAATGTTGTACATATTACGAAATATGTTGACGTTGATGGTTTAAGACAGACAAGCACAGTAATGTTGTACATATTACGAAATATGTTGACGTTGATGGTTTAAGACAGACAAGCACAGTAATGTTGTACATATTACGAAATATGTTGACGTTGATGGTTTAAGACAGACAAGCACAGTAATGTTGTACATATTACGAAATATGTTGACGTTGATGGTTTAAGACAGACAAGCACAGTAATGTTGTACATATTACGAAATATGTTGACGTTGATGGTTTAAGACAGACAAGCACAGTAATGTTGTACATATTACGAAATATGTTGACGTTGATGGTTTAAGACAGACTAACAGACATATAGAGAACTATAATAATAGCCGTCCATCGCAAGTGATGATGACAACAATCTCAGACGTGTACTGTTGCACCTCTCTGGTGTGTGCGGAGGTGACTGTAGAGTCCAATCCTAGAACAGAATCCCCGACCACAGGTGGGGCATACATGATCAAGGTTAGACATGTGCGTGTTGTGTGCTCTGTCTTTTCGCGCTGCTCGTTTTCTCTGTGACTCAACAATACGATGATTCTCAGCTATTCGGGTTCCTCTTTTGTTGTTACAGCGCCACATTTGGCGATCTTGCGCAAGGATTCCCAGCACGTATTGTCTATATCGAAGCATTTCAGAGACACTTTAAGAGTGTCTTTAAAGCGTTTTTCTGTCCACCAGCTAAACGTCTGCCCCCTTCAAGCTCGCCATACATCAACTGTTTTGGGATGTGTTTATCAGGCATTCGAGCAACGTGACTGACCCATCTCAGTTGGGCCTTCAGCAACAGGGTGTTGACGCTTGGGATCTTTGCTCTTGTGAGGACTTCGCTGTCTGGAATTTTGTCCTGCCAGTTTATTTTTAGTATTCTGCGTAGACAGATTGTGTGGAAATGGTTTAATTTTCTTCCGTGTCTGTTATACACTGTCCATGTCTCGCTTGCGTACAGCAGCGTGGTTAGCACTATGGCCTGGTAAACTTTCAGCTTTGTGACTATGCTTATGAGAACTATACAAACAGAAAGAAGACATACTTGCTTATTTAGTTGGATGTGAGCCAAGACACTTTTTCTACTTCTTGATGTCTTGGTGTGGTTTGTTCGATCCAGAAGCACTTGAGCTTTCAGTTCTTTGGCTCGCTGCAATGGACATCGTAACCCTTCGGTTCGGTGCATGAACACCGTGAATCTGGGGAACCTGTGGCTTTTCTGCCAGCCCGCGGAATTGAGCCCGCACTCACAGAGGGCTAGTCACTAGCAGTCCAACGCGCTACGAACACGCTGGGCAGGCGGGCCTTGGTGTTGTTTAGTATATTTGATACATTTTTGTAGTAAATGTTGCAACCGTCATATTGTTAGTGCACGTTGTCAACTTGTGCACAGACTGGCATGCATAATATGTCCTCTACCAAATAAAACCAGAAATGACTTCTGTTATAAGTCTATCACTTCTCTTTGCTGCGGCCTGTCACATCATCAAATAGCTTGTCTTGAGTAGAACTTTTCAACCTTAACAGTCCCTCAGAATTTCTCTCTATGATAGGCCAGATGTTTACACCTCTGTAGCCGTCATGCTCAAACCATCAGTTACATCCTAAATCTAACTTCTCCGTGGCATGCCTATTTTTTTTAAATGATGGGCATTAACGTCACTTTATGCATTGAGACATCCAATTTTCAACCCAAGATAGCAGTCTTTTTGGTTATATTAGTGCGAGATTTCTTTAATCCTTGTTCGACCACATATAGTCTAGATCATAGATTCCCAAACTTTTTCGGTCCATCACCCACTTTTCACGACATAAAGTTTGTAACGCCCCTCTCTCCAGTATAACAGTTCGCCAACGCCCCCACCCTCAATATATATATATATACATGCTCTGTTTTCACTTTGACATAGAAAATTGATACATATTTCTGTCATACAAGGTCAATTTTTAAATGATTACATGAAATATAAAATGGATGAAAAAAAATGGATCATGTAAGATGGACATAAGATGAATTACAATGCAGAATTCATATTTTTAATGATTATTCTATCGCAAAATCACGAAAAACTCTCCTCCAAATGCTTCTGAACCCTTCCCCGGAAGGCTTAGCTCCCACAAGGGGTCATACCGCCCACTTTGGGAAACGCTGGACTAGAGCAAGTTTGGAGAAAATGATTGTTTGCATTGATGTTATATAGTGTATTGTAAAGTGAGCATGTCGATCCGGTAAGTATTTCATAAGTGGGTGACACTGCGCAAGTATCGCATATGTTAATAATATTTTCTACTGAATATTTTATCGGACAAGTATCCAGTTCCTGGGTAGAATGAGACACCAAGGTCGCATGGTAATTGAACATCCACGGAAGTTGAAAAACTGAATTTAAAAATGGCTCTTATCCTAGTTCCGGTATTTTTCTAGTATTTGGATTGGTTAGTGTACTGCTATTACAAAATGGCGTACTTCCTGTCTAAATGTTATCTGAAGGAAAACTTTATTGTTGTTTTCTCGGGAGATTGGTGGGGCTCGTTCGGAAGGGTTGAATGGGTGGGGGTGGTGAGGTGGGCAGAAGGGGGAGGGGATCTCCTTTCTCGTTTTGTTTAGTGATGTACTTTGTTTAGTGATGTACTTTGTTTAGTGATGTACTTTGTTTAGTGATGTACTTTGTTTAGTGATGTACTTTGTTTTGCATTAATTTGTTTCAGATGAAACACGGACTTCACCAACGTTTATTTAACACTCCTTTCATTTAATGAAGAACATGTCTTGCCATCCCATACTTTCCAAAGACTATCTTGTGAAGTGCACACTTCCTTCTATCAGAACTATCCTATCTCATCGCCGGTTACTGCACTTGAATCAAGTTAGAGACTTTAATATCACAATCAGATAGTGCCATGTCGACTAGCATCATAGATATCCACATACGTTTGTTATGCGTGCTGTCCAGCAGTTCAGAAGTTCAACGTGTTTTGCCAGCCATATATTTAGGCTTTCACTCCTTTCTCTCTCATCTCTCTCTCTCTCTCTCCGTCTCTCTCTGACTCTCTCTCTCTCATCTCTCTCGCTATCTCTCTCTCGATCTCTCTCCTGTCTCTCTCTGTCTCTCTTATTTCTCTCTCTCATCTCTCTCTGTCTCTCTCACTCTCTCGTCTCTCTCTATGTCTCTCTCTCTCTCTATGTCTCTCTCTCTCTCTCTGTGTGTCGTCTCATGTCTAGAATCTCTTATATTTTCCTGTTTTCACTATGTGTTCTTCACCTCCATTTGTTCTACACCTCCAGGTGTCTCTTACTTTTATTGATAATAAATTTGTTCTGTGTCGTGACCTAGTAATTTTAGCTCTACACTGGATTCTTAGCATTCTTCTATAAAGCCATATGGATGTAGCCTCGAGATTTATATGTCTTTTTATGTGTCCATGATTCGCTTCCATCAGACAGTACTTGCTCTATATTACACTAAAGTACTTGCTCTATACTACACTAAAGTACTAATGTCTCTGACCTACATTGACAACCACGTGCTGCATGTAATGTCTATATTTAGAAGCTTATAGTACCAAGAACCATAACCTACACAATGTCTGTAAAAACGGGGAGATAATGCATCTAGTGTTAACACATAAATATCTAGATAAATGGCGCTATCTACTAAACCAAGGAAATGCAATATTTTTATTACACGTAGGTCGGATGCAATCTTTACTAATCTGGTTGTGATCCAGACTAAACCAACAACTTCACGTTAAACATGACACCCATATGTCCTCATCAGTGAGTGAGTGTGCGTGTGTGTGAGTGTGAGTATGTGTGCGTGTGTGTGAGTGTGTGTGTCTGTGTAATGATATGAAAGTCTGAAAGTTGAACTATACATATTATTAAACATGTTATCATCATTTCACGGAGATGGTACCTCATCTGTTATGAAAGTATGTTAACTGACAAACAACTAAAAGTCTCTTTGAGATTAAAGTATAATATCTGTTCTTACAGTGCTAGCTAGCCACATGTGACTAAGATTAAAGTGTAATATCTGTTCTTACAGTGCTAGCTAGCACCATGTGACTAAGATTAAAGTGTAATATATGTTCCTACAGTGCTAGCTAGCCACATTTGACTAAGATTAAAGTGTAATTTATGTTCTTACAGTGCTAGCTAGCACCATGTGACTAAGATTAAAGTGTAATATCTGTTCCTACAGTGCTAGCTAGCACCATGTGACTAAGATTAAAGTGTAATATATGTTCTTACAGGGCTAGTTAGCCACATTTGACTAGGATTAAAGTGTAATATATGTTCTTACAGTGCTAGCTAGCCACATTTGACTAAGATTAAAGTGTAATATATGTTCCTACAGTGCTAGTTAGCCACATTTGACTAAGATTAAAGTGTAATATCTGTTCTTACAGTGCTAGCTAGCACCATGTGACTAAGATTAAAGTGTAATATATGTTCCTACAGTGCTAGCTAGCCACATTTGACTAAGATTAAAGTGTAATTTATGTTCTTACAGTGCTAGCTAGCACCATGTGACTAAGATTAAAGTGTAATATCTGTTCCTACAGTGCTAGCTAGCACCATGTGACTAAGATTAAAGTGTAATATATGTTCTTACAGGGCTAGTTAGCCACATTTGACTAGGATTAAAGTGTAATATATGTTCTTACAGTGCTAGCTAGCCACATTTGACTAAGATTAAAGTGTAATATATGTTCTTACAGTGCTAGCTAGCCACATTTGACTAAGATTAAAGTGTAATATATGTTGCTACAGTGCTAGCTAGCCACATTTGACTAAGATTAAAGTGTAATATATGTTCTTACAGTGCTAGCTAGCCACATTTGACTAAGATTAAAGTGTAATATATGTTGCTACAGTGCTAGCTAGCCACATTTGACTAAGATTAAAGTGTAATTTATGTTCTTACAGTGCTAGCTAGCATCATGTGACTAAGATTAAAGTGTAATATCTGTTCTTACAGTGCTAGTTAGCACCATGTGGCTAAGATCAAAGTGTAATATCTGCTCTTACAGTGCTAGCTAGCCACATTTGACTAAGATTAAAGTGTAATATCTGCTCTTACAGTGCTAGCTAGCACCATGTGACTAAGATTAAAGTGTAATATATGTTCCTACAGTGCTAGTTAGCCACATTTGACTAAGATTAAAGTGTAATATCTGCTCTTACAGTGCTAGCTAGCCACATGTGGCTAAGATTAAAGTGTAATGCCCACGTGAACTCGATCAAATGGTGGGAGTCTTCATTAAATGCCAAATGGCAAAATTAAACCCCTTAAACAAACTCCGAGCGCTCTCATTCAAAAGAGTGATGACGCTCAGAGTTTTAAATGTTATAACGTTCACTTGGACTGGGTCCGTTTGTGAAACGTCTGGGTCGGGCCCTTTAATAAAAATAAAATAATTTATGTTTTAATTTTAATAACAGTCTAAATATAGATTTGTACAGATGATATCTATCAACGAGAAGATAATTCTTTATTATCTGGAACATGGCGATAGATATCATGTATTATGTAACTCTGTGGGAGCCATTATCTTGTAGTTGTGGGGGCAGCGGGCATTGCGTACGTCAATGACCCAGAGATAGAGAGCTATGCCGGCAGGAACATTGTTTCTAACAGTGCTACCCAAGCCAGACAGGTTAATGAAGAGAGATCAGGCTAAATGTGGCCTCCTTGTTTTCCAGGTTGGGTGGTTGCGTGATGCGCTAACTAGCCATCCATTTTTTAAAAAAAAGAACATAGTTACATAAACTGAATCGTCTTGAAGAACTGAAAGGGAGTGTGATCTATAATAGGAAGCCATAAGGAAAACATATAGAGACAAGGACATGGGGAGTAGAACTGCTGAGATCCTATGCTCCACGAGGAGCGAAGAGAAATAAATCATGTAAGTTATGTAAGATATTACATTTGTTATCCGTGTTTGTGTTCTTTTCATCTTGACAAACTTTATTTTTACAATTTGCATCTCACAGACATAAGTGTTTCCAGAAGTGTTATTTGTTTCAGTGTCATTTCTACCACCGTATAGTACTTGTCTTATAAAAAAATACTTTTGAAAAAATTATGCTGACGAGAAGTCGATGACTTTCATTATTTGATGATTGTTTTCTTTGTTAAGTCGATAGGTCTGTAGTGAGGTATTATTGTAACTATTCCCATATCAACATCTCAAGAATATGCACACATCTTCAGACACATCTTCTGTGCTACAATATCATCAGATCTTTCAAGTTATCACATACCACGAGGTACAGGTCATATTCAATCAAATCAAGATTTAACTTCTTGTAATCCAGACACATGGTACATGTTGTCTACTTTCTGGTGATTTTGTAAATAAAGTTGTTTTTTTATCATGTTGAATTTTATAAAGTCGTTTTTTTATCAAGTTGATTTTTATAAAGTCGTCTTTTTATAAAACCGTATTTTACGTTGACGTAAGGAAACACCATGTACGAGACCCACTCGAGGGCATTGTCAAAACTGTCCGCATACCCTGAACCCTGAATGGCACAAAATTGTCCACATACCATGTCCGCTGAAGAGCAAAAAACTGTCCCCATACACTGTCCGCTGAAGGGGCATAAAACTGTCCACATACCCTGTCCACTGAATGGCATAAAACTGTCCACATACCCTGTCCACTGAATGGCATAAAACTTCCACATACCCTGTCTGCTGAATGACATAAAACTTCCACATACCCTGTCCGCTGAATGGCATAAAACTGTCCACATATCCTGTCCACTGAATGGCATAAAACTGTCCACATACCCTGTCCACTGAATGGCATAAAACTGTCCACATACCCTGTCTGCTGAATGACATAAAACTGTCCACATATCCTGTCCGCTGAATGACATAAAACTGTCCACATACCCTGTCCACTGAATGGCATAAAATGAATAGAAAACATTGCGTGCTCCGTTCAGATTATAACAAACTGAAAAATTGTGCACAAGTCCTCTGTGTAACATTGCTTTTCATTTACTTCTCAATCTATCAATGAAACTTGACTTCTATTTGAGCCATCTATTACAGACGACGTTCTTTCAGTGGTCTGTATCCAGTTGAGGTGAAATCTATCACAAATATTTATTGTTGCCTCTTGAACAAAATGTCAATCCTTGTTGATGTGTCTCTCCGATTGATATCAAATAATTTCTCTAGAGTATTGACAATTGGCAACAGCTGGTCCCTGTAGACATTTGCTGGCTTAGATTTAGCTGAGCTGTCTGTGCTCTTGTCGAGAGCAATTGAAAAACTGAACCTTACATCGTTAACTTATATTAGTTTATATTATCAATCACATTATTGATACTCTCATCTACTGTCTTCTATACACTTATCTATACACTTATCGAGACTCTCGTCTACTGTAAGACGACAGAGAATCATATATTGTCACATTTCATTCTTCTATATGCGCACAATAGATACATGCACTACGATGCATTGAGTCACTGACTCAATGAGTATGCTCAGGAAGATTGAAACAGGATGGGCTAGGAGACATTGGATAGAATCGCTGGGGAGGTCTAAGCTGACAAAGATCAGTTTTATTTTTGTGCCAGGGCATGCAGGTGTAAGGGGAATGAACGTGCGGATAGGCTTGCAGGTATGGCTGCTGTCCAAAGCGGACGAGCAATGGACTAGGCTGATATTATAAATTCCTTAAGGGAGAGAGGGCGTGTACATGATTCACGTAATAGCGGTGAATCTACAACACTAACCAGACTGCAAGAACTCAAAGTTAAGTGTGGTGTAGCTCGACAAGAACGCTATGCTGGCAGACAAAGAAGAATTGTAAACCAACAAAGAACCGGTGTCGTTAGTCGCCACACGCTGATGGACATACTGAGGGAGAGATCGGAGCACTTATGGACTAATTTGTTCGACGTGCAGTGATGGTGATCCGACGACTAAACTAAACTACGATTGTTTGCAATAAAACTCAATCTATCTTATTCTTCTTCTTCTGTATGCGCCCGATATGAATTCAGGCGTAGTCAGGGCGCCTGGTTTACTGTTTTTGACTGATTTTTACGTGAATGCCTGCTTTATTTATTATCAGTTTTCTCCGCCATAAAGGCGTACCTTCTCCAACTTGAGAGGTACTCAACCGCTCAATATTGTTGAACCTGTTATCAACATTTTTGCTAACAAATCGACGGGTTTGTTTTTTCTCTTCATATTTGGAACATTTCTTCTATTTACAACTAAAGTCTGTGTAGATGAAATGTTTTGATTGATAATGTTTGGTTGAAGTTTTTATTAAATTGATTTAGTTTGCTGGACATTGAATGTGTGTATCATAGCTTCTCATCTGAGTGCCCTCGTCGAGATGTATCCATTTCTCTCTACAAGACAACTGTTTACCAAACTGATTGATCTACGGTGGTCTATTTCACTAACTGGTTACAATGTTATTTCACTAACTGGTTACAATGTTTGCCTTGCATTAAGAAGCTCATGGGATCGAATCCAGATCGCGTCGTTCTATCCATGTGAGCGTTTTTACCAGAGACTCCTGGAATTGTTGCCGGTGCTAAGGAGTTCGTGCTTTGTGTAATACTCTCGACAGATGGTGCTAGTTTTCTGCTGCGTGGAAACTGAGTCATATGTGGATACCCCGTTCAATCAAGTGAATCCTTCAGCTTAAATATCTTTGCTGTTCAATTGTTTTCTTTCATGAGCTTGAGAAGATAAATAAATCAATAAATTTATCTTTATAAATAGCAGCAGAAAATAAAGAGAAAATGTTTAACTATGAGAATTTATCGCATGCCGGATAAAACCATATTGCGGATCGGATATAGCCCGCCGGCCGTGAGTTTCCACTCCTGCAATCTGGTCGTGTAAACATATTGTTATCTTCTCTTGTGTACATTTATCTCTAATCATGGGGAGTAACTCTCGAAACGATTAATGTTCCAACTATTTCCACTGCCTTGAGATAACCATCTGTTTTATGGTTTGTACTTTGTTCCGCCTCTGGAGCTGTCACGCACAAGAAAGATCTCAATGAGGAAAGAAAGATTGTTGATAACAGAATCAAAGAGCAACAAATAGTTGCCAACACATGTACACTATGAGAATCTGGCAGACTCTCACTGTGTAGCCACCACTACTGTCACAGACTCTTGACTGTTGCCACCACTACTGTCACAGACTCTCACTGTGTAGCCACCACTACTGTCACAGACTCTTGACTGTTGCCACCACTACTGTCACAGACTCTCACTGTGTAGCCACCACTACTGTCACATACTCTCACTGTGTTGCCACCACTACTGTCACAGACTCTCACTGTGTAGCGACTACTACTGTCACAGACTCTCACTGTGTAGCCACCCCTACTGTCACAGACTCTCACTGTGTAGCCACCACTACTATCACATACTCTCACTGTGTAGCCACCACTACTGTCACAGACTCTCACTGTGTAGCCACCACTACTGTCACAGACTCTCACTGTGTAGCTACCACTACTGTCACAGACTCTCACTGTGTAGCCACCACTACTGTCAGAGACTCTCACTGTGTAGCTACCACTACTGTCACAGACTCTCACTGTGTAGCCACCACTACTGTCACAGACTCTCACTGTGTAGCTACCACTACTGTCAGAGACTCTCACTGTGTAGCCACCACTACTGTCACAGACTCTCACTGTGTAGCCACCACTACTGTCACAGACTCTCACTGTGTAGCTACCACTACTGTCAGAGACTCTCACTGTGTAGCCACCACTACTGTCACAGACTCTCATTGTGTAGCTACCACTACTGTCAACATTCCAAACAATTTATTTGTTTTCATTTCTTGTGTTCTCAGAAACCTGATCTCTATTTTTCTTATGTTGTATAAATAGAACTATCACATAAAATTGCATGTAGACTTCTCAGACACCATAAACTATTTAGTTACTTCACTTCATATTTTTTACCCTAGTGTGCAGGAGATAGGAAGATCAATTCCTTTTCTCACGTGTGGGATATAGGATTGGGCCCACAACCCTCTTGTGTCCGAGTCGATACGCCACAGCTTATGTGTTACGCGAATCTGTCCCATATGATGTTTAATCTGTCCCATATGATGTTTAATCTGTCCCATGTGATATTTAATCTGTCCCACGTGATGTTTATACAAAGTGATCAATCTCTTTGTCTGTCTCATCCTTCAGTATATAAGTTCTGCATGAAACACAGTGCTGTACCTCTAATATAGATCTCTGTGACTAAGTTCTCTCTGTGACTAAGTTCTCTCTGTGACTAAGTTCTCTCTGTGACTAAGTTCTCTCTGTGACTAAGTTCTCTCTGTGACTAAGTTATCTCTGTGACTAAGTTCTCTCTGTGACTAAGTTCTCTCTGTGACTAAGTTCTCTCTGTGACTAAGTTCTCTCTGTGACTAAGTTATCTCTGTGACTAAGTTATCTCTGTGACTAAGTTATCTCTGTGACTAAGTTATCTCTGTGACTAAGTTATCTCTGTGACTAAGTTATCTCTGTGACTAAGTTCTCTCTGTGACTAAGTTATCTCTGTGACTAAGTTATCTCTGTGACTAAGTTCTCTCTGTGACTAAGTGCTTACTACGTTTGCTGTGATTTCCAAAGATTGTCAGTTCAAATCCAAACCACGCCGTTCTGTTCACTGTTCACTGTTCACTGTTCACTGTTCACTGTTCACGAATGCACTTTTTCACTTTCGTACTTTGAGCACTACTCTTTGGGAGGTGTGGTGCTGTTTCTGCGAAAAGAGACCGAGCATTTGGGATAAAACCCGGTAGGTGTGTAGAGGTATGCAAGCAGGTGAAACATGCAGCCCACATGCAGGTTTGACATACAGGTTTGACATGCAGGTTTGACATACAGGTTTGACATACAGGTAGATGTATAGAAAAATGAAGGCATGCGAGATATTCGTGTTTGCGTGTAAAGAGACATGCAAGCAGGGGAAACATACAGGTAGGTGTGTAGAGATAGGCAAGCAGGTGTGATATACAAGTAGATGTGTAGTGATAGGCAAGCAGGTGTGATATACAGGTAGATGTGTAGAGGTATGTAAGCAGGTGTGATATACAGGTAGATGTGTAGAGGTATGCAAGCAGGTGTGATATACAGGTAGATGTGTAGAGATATGCAAGCAGGTGAGATATGCAGGTTGGTGCGTAAAGGCATATTATCAGGTTTATAGAGGCAGTCAGATACATGATAATGATGTTCTGTAATGGAATGGATATAAAGGTAGATGTATAGAGGCATGCAAACAGGTGAGACATACAGCAGTGTGTCCTTTGTTCATTTACGCATGTCAAACACATTTAATGTGTGTACGTGCATATTTCACTGTGTATATAAATGTGTGTGTGGGTGTATGCGTGCGTGTTTGTACGTACAGGCGTGTGTAAATGTGAGTGTATATGCGTGTTTGTACGTACAGACGTGTGCGTATGTAAATGTGAGTCTATGTGCGTGTGTGCATGCACTCATACACACTCTCTAGACGTCTTGCAATCTCACGACATCTATAATTCAACCAATTATATATCGAGACTTTATTCACCTCTGTACTGTTGATGTTTATATTCCGGAAACTTGACATGAAAGCTACTTGGTGTTCGGTATTTGCTGCCGGATACACATAAATATCCGAGAGGATTTCCGAGACGATTTCTAACAAGAGAAATGATGAGTTTCTTATGATTGTGCAGAGAATGGCATTAACGTTAACTGTCATCTCAGTTCTAGCATGTTTAAGAGCTCTGGCACTTACGTGTACAATACTTCTAACATGTTTATTGCGTGATGCAGTTTGTGAGCGTTATAAAAATATGAAGTGTGGGCGATATAACTGCGTTGTATTTCGTAATATAGTTGTTACAGTTGTAAGTAAGATATCATTGCTGTAGTTGTGATAACAGAAATGTGATATAATTGTTATAGTTGTGATAACAGAAATGTGATATCATTGTTATAGTTGTGATAACAGAAATGTGATATAATTGTTATAGTTGTGATAATAGAAATGTGATATCATTGTTATAGTTGTGATAACAGAAATGTGATATCATTGTTGCAGTTGTGATAATAGAAATGTGATATCATTGTTATAGTTGTGATAACAGAAATGTGATATCATTGTTGCAGTTGTGATAATAGAAATGTGATATCATTGTTATAGTTGTGATAATAGAAATGTGATATCATTGTTATAGTTGTGATATCATTGTTATAGTTGTGATAACAGAAATGTGATATCATTGTTATAGTTGTGATAATAGAAATGTGATATAATTGTTATAGTTGTGATAACAGAAATGTGATATCATTGTTGCAGTTGTGATAATAGAAATGTGATATCATTGTTATAGTTGTGATATCATTGTTATAGTTGTGATAACAGAAATGTGATATCATTGTTATAGTTGTGATAATAGAAATGTGATATAATTGTTATAGTTGTGATAACAGAAATGTGATATCATTGTTGCAGTTGTGATAATAGAAATGTGATATCATTGTTATAGTTGTGATATAATTGTTATAGTTGTGATAACAGAAATGTGATATCATTGTTATAGTTGTGATAATAGAAATGTGATATCATTGTTATAGTTGTGATATCATTGTTATAGTTGTGATATCATTGTTATAGTTGTGATATCATTGTTATAGTTGTGATATCATTGTTATAGTTGTGATATCATTGTTATAGTTGTGATATCATTGTTATAGTTGTGATATCAGTGTTATAGTTGTGATATCATTGTTATAGTTGTGATATCATTGTTATAGTTGTGATATCAGTGTTATAGTTGTGATATCATTGTTATAGTTGTGATATCATTGTTATAGTTGTGATATCATTGTTATAGTTGTGATATCATTGTTATAGTTGTGATATCATTGTTATAGTTGTGATATCATTGTTATAGTTGTGATATCATTGTTATAGTTGTGATATCATTGTTATAGTTGTGATAATAGAAATGTGATATCATTGTTATAGTTGTGATAATAGAAATGTGATATCATTGTTATAGTTGTGATATCATTGTTATAGTTGTGATATCATTGTTATAGTTGTGATATCATTGTTATAGTTGTGATATCATTGTTATAGTTGTGATATCATTGTTATAGTTGTGATATCATTGTTATAGTTGTGATATCAGTGTTATAGTTGTGATATCATTGTTATAGTTGTGATATCATTGTTATAGTTGTGATATCAGTGTTATAGTTGTGATATCATTGTTATAGTTGTGATATCATTGTTATAGTTGTGATATCAGTGTTATAGTTGTGATATCATTGTTATAGTTGTGATATCATTGTTATAGTTGTGATATCATTGTTATAGTTGTGATATCATTGTTATAGTTGTGATATCATTGTTATAGTTGTGATATCATTGTTATAGTTGTGATAATAGAAATGTGATATCATTGTTATAGTTGTGATAATAGAAATGTGATATCATTGTTATAGTTGTGATATCATTGTTATAGTTGTGATATCATTGTTATAGTTGTGATATCATTGTTATAGTTGTGATATCATTGTTATAGTTGTGATATCATTGTTATAGTTGTGATATCATTGTTATAGTTGTGATATCATTGTTATAGTTGTGATATCATTGTTATAGTTGTGATATCATTGTTATAGTTGTGATATCATTGTTATAGTTGTGATATCATTGTTATAGTTGTGATATCATTGTTATAGTTGTGATATCATTGTTATAGTTGTGATATCATTGTTATAGTTGTGATATCATTGTTATAGTGTGATATCATTGTTATAGTTGTGATATCATTGTTAGTTGTGATATCATTGTTATAGTTGTGATATCATTGTTATAGTTGTGATATCATTGTTATAGTTGTGATATCATTGTTATAGTTGTGATATCATTGTTATAGTTGTGATATCATTGTTATAGTTGTGATATCATTGTTATAGTTGTGATATCATTGTTATAGTTGTGATATCATTGTTATAGTTGTGATATCATTGTTATAGTTGTGATATCATTGTTATAGTTGTGATATCATTGTTATAGTTGTGATATCATTGTTATAGTTGTGAGCAGTGGCGACTCGTTGTCATTTTTCTTGGTGGGGCCAGACAGAATTTTCGGAAAAGTCATGATTTTTGAACTATTTACTCATTGCAGGCAGACGTGAAAGGTCAAAGGTCGCAATGTTACATCGTAGATAGGCACATTTTAAAATGAACTACTGACAAAGAGTGATCTACAATATGTGTGACTGTATTCAGACTGTATCTAATATTTTTTATTATATTATATATTATTATGATCGTTATATTATTATGATATAATATTTATATTTTAGTGTTATATATTCAACTTTCCAAGCTAATCAGTGTCAAGTTAAAAGTAATATTTATGAAGAAATAATGTATAACATAATAAGTACACGTTACTCATTTTTGGTAGGGGGCAGACCTTACTGGCCCTTAATGACCAGGTTCGTATACTAATTAGGGAGGAAAGATGCTGAATTTCAGATTTTAGACTGTGTGTTATTTAGCGTTATATATCAACTTTCAAAGCTCATCAGTATCACGTTGAAAGTAATAATTATGAACAAATAATTTATAAAATTAATAAGTACACGTTACTCAAAATTCTTGGTGGTGCCGGGCCCCACTGGCCCTAAATGACGAGCAGTCCCTGGTTGTGAGTGCGATAGTAGAGAATGGATAGACAGTATAATACAAAGTAGAAAGTGGACATAGACTGGACAGACAGTATAATACAAAGTAGAGAGTGGACATAGACAGTAGAATACAAAATAGAGAGTGGACATAGACTGGACAGACAGTATAATACAAAATAGAGAGTGGACATAGACTGGACAGACAGTATAATACAAAGTAGAGAGTGGACATAGACTGGACAGACAGTATAATACAAAGTATAGAGTGGACATAGACTGGACAGACAGTATAATACAAAGTAGAGAGTGGACATAGACAGTAGAATACAAAATAGAGAGTGGACATAGACTGGACAGACAGTATAATACAAAGTAGAGAGTGGACATAGACTGGACAGACAGTATAATACAAAGTAGAGAGTGGACATAGACTGGGCAGACAGTATAATACAAAATAGAGAGTGGACATAGACTGGACAGACAGTAGAATACAAAATAGAAAGTGGACATAGACTGGACAGACAGTATAATACAAAGTAGAAAGTGGACATAGACTGGACAGACAGTATAATACAAAGTAGAGAGTGGACATAGACTGGACAGACAGTATAATACAAAGTAGAGAGTGGACATAGACTGGGCAGACAGTATAATACAAAATAGAGAGTGGACATAGACTGGACAGACAGTATAATACAAAGTAGAGAGTGGACATAGACTGGACAGACAGTATAATACAAAGTAGAGAGTGGACAATAGACTGGACAGACAGTACAATACAAAGTAGAAAGTGGACATAGACTGGACAGACAGTATAATACAAAGTAGAGAGTGGACATAGACAGTAGAATACAGTGGCGATCAACTAGATGTGTGCACCAACATACGGTTTTCAAGTCCTGGTACATTCAATTCTCTTCTCTAACGGGCAAGAAATGGGTGATTGGATTTTCTGAGTAGAGTCAACATTTTGAATCTAGTTTTTGTGTCCGGAGCTACTGTTAATATGATCTGCCGCTAATACTTTAGTTTGCTGGAAGAAGCTAAGCGCCTATATGAACGCTTGACAGAGAAGAGACACTGGTTCTTGTATGGTAATTACGGTGAGTAAAGTCAATCAAGTTTTAACAAAACTGTGGGAATACAATGCGGTGCTATGGAGTTCGTGCACTGTCGTTGAGATCTTCCTGTGTAAGAAAGAGACCGGAGTACACATGATTACTCACCGAAGTGCAAAGATGATGATCCTATTAATCAATCATTCAATTAATCAATCATTCAATTAATCAATCATTTAAGAATACTGTCAGAAAGCCCTCATTTTTCTTTGACCAACTAAATATGATAGATAATGTGATCATTGTCACGTCGGTCATCTTTTCTTGTCATGAAATCTATGCTACTCATGAAATATATGTTTCATGAAATCTATGCTACTCAACTAAAGCTAAGTCGATCTGAGATTCTTTGCTTTCCGAGACAAAAATCCCTTCTTAAGTTGGGAATCTCGAACGTGGGACACTGCATCTACGAAACAAGTGCACTAACAACTATACACCATCACGGATGTGTGTTAAGACTGATGACAAGAGATGACAAACAAATGTAAACAATCGGTTTTGGGATTTTGCTGTTTTAGGAAAAATGTTCTTTGTTCTAGAGATAAATGTGAACACACACAAAAGTCAAAGAGAACAATGGTCAACTTTGAATTGTTGTTTCTTGACAAGCTTTGATTATCTTCGACCGCCACGTCTGCGATGAAGATACAACAGAAGGAAGAAGACGCAACAACTTGCAGACGTGTCCCGCCGAACGAATTCTGCAAGCGACCGTTGTTGGCAGCGCATCGTCCGACCCAGTGCAAAGCAATCAATATGAAATCAAGCTGATTCACAATATGTAGAAGAATCTTGTAAGATGGAGAATAACTTCAGAAATGTGCAGTCATTTTAGTTATAGTATTTGTCAGTTAGATATTTTCTTCAATAAGTTCATTTTAGTTATATTATTTGTCAGTTAGATATTTCCTTCAACAAGTTCATTTTAGTGATATTATTTGTCAGTTAGATATTTTCTTCAATAAGTTCATTTTAGTGATATTATTTGTCAGTTAGATATTTCCTTCAACAAGTTCATTTTAGTGATATTATTTGTCAGTTAGATATTTCATTCAATAAGTTCATTTTAGTGATATTATTTGTCAGTTAGATATTTCATTCAATAAGTTCATTTTAGTTATATTATTTGTCAGTTAGATATTTCATTCAATAAGTTCATTGGGAATGAAGAAAGTACAATTTTATAATTGTTAAACTTCATCTCAAAGTGTCATTAATTTACTTCTTGCATGATTTACACGTTTTATTCCTAGCTTATTTAAGTTGTATTTATAGTGTGTGCGATTTGTATTTATAGTGTGTACGATTTGTATTTATAGTGTGTACGATTTGTATTTATAGTGTGTACGATTTGTATTTATAGTGTGTACGATTTGTATTTATAGTGTGTACGATTTGTATTTATAGTGTGTACGATTTGTATTTATAGTGTGTACGATTTGTATTTATAGCGTGTACGATTTGTATGTATAGCGTGTCCGATTTGTATTTATAGTGTGTCCAAGTTGTATTTATAGTGTGTGCAAGTTGTATTTATAGTGTGTACAAGTTGTATTTATAGTGTGTCCAAGTTGTATTTATAGTGTGAGCAAGTTGTATTTATAGTGTGTACAAGTTGTATTTATAGTGTGTGCAAGTTGTATTTATAGTGTGTACAAGTTGTATTTATAGTGTGTCCTAATTGTATTTATAGTGTGTCCAAGTTGTATTTATAGTGTGTCCAAGTTGTATTTATAGTGTGTACAAGTTGTATTTATAGTGTGTCCAAGTTGTATTTATAGTGTGTCCAAGTTGTATTTATAATGTGTCCAAGTTGTATTTATAGTGTGTGCAAGTTGTATTTATAGTGTGTACAAGTTGTATTTATAGTGTGTGCAAGTTGTATTTATAGTGTGTCCAAGTTGTATTTATAGTGTGTACAAGTTGTATTTATAGTGTGTACAAGTTGTATTTATAGTGTGTGTACAAGTTGTATTTATAGTGTGTACAAGTTGCATTTATAGTGTGTCCAAGTTGTATTTATAGTGTGTCCGATATTTTTGTTTAAGTGTGACAAATTGTATTGGGAACGTGCCCACGTTTTATTTCTCGTGTATCTAAGTTTTATTAGCATGCATATCAGTGGTCTATCTCTAGTGTATCTGAGTTTTATTAGCATGCATATCAGTGGTCTATCTCTAGTGTATCCGATTGTAACTTCTAGCAGAGCCAACTTTAAACGTATAGAGTTGGTTGTGCTTCTAGCTTCTGCTCAGATTGATTTATTCTTGTGTACGGACAATCCATTTTGGATAGCCTGTAGGCTAACAATCTATGTGTGGATAGCCTGTAACCTAACAATCTATTTGTGGATAGCCTGTAACCTAACAATCTATTTGTGGATAGCCTGTAATCTAACAATCCATTTGTGGATAATTGTTGGCAACTTATTGTGTTCTATGAGAACAATATAATATATAGAACATTGTTCTATGAATAATAGAATGTTATTTCAATGTACTTGTTTAATTCATGGAATAAATGACTTTGCCGGAGTTACGCTGTGAGTGCTTTGTTACACATTGAGCAATGAAAGCAAGTAGGGTACTATAGAGCTCAATTAACTCAGTGATGGATACATTCATGCGATTCTTGGGAAATACAGTTGATAATTTTGTTGTCCACAACTTGTAAACACGTAAAAACAAAGTACGTGTTTACCTATTTTCCAAGTTTTACTGCAGTCTCCACCCTTTTTCGATAATCGTGTCCACAACTTGAAATATTGATTGTTACAAAGTCAAATACTAGTTGTTACAAAGTCAAATACTAGTTGTTACAAAGTCAAATATTGGTTGTTACAAAGTCAAATATTGATTATTATAAAGTCTTTTGTTGTCTAGTTTTTCGTAAGTTGTTATTTTTTAGTCAGAATAAGTCAGATTCTGGTGGAGCTGAACGCAAGAGAGAGAGATTGTGAGTGAGTTGAACGCAAGAGAGAGAGATTGTGAGTGAGTTGAACGCAAGAGAGAGATAGATTGTGAGTGAGCTGAACGCAAGAGAGACAGATTGTGAGTGAGTTGAACGCAAGAGAGAGAGATTGTGAGTGAGTTGAACGCAAGAGAGAGATAGATTGTGAGTGAGCTGAACGCAAGAGAGACAGATTGTGAGTGAGTTGAACGCAAGAGAGAGAGATTGTGAGTGAGTTGAACGCAAGAGAGAGATTGTGAGTGAGCTGAACGCAAGAGAGAGAGATTGTGAGTGAGCTGAACGCAAGAGAGAGAGATTGGGAGTGAGTTGAACGCAAGAGAGAGAGATTGTGAGTGAGTTGAACGCAAGAGAGAGAGATTGTGAGTGAGCTGAACGCAGAGAGGGGATTGTGAGTGAGTTGAACGCAAGAGAGAGATAGATTGTGAGTGAGCTGAACGCAAGAGAGACAGATTGTGAGTGAGCTGAACGCAAGAGAGAGAGATTGTGAGTGAGTTGAACGCAAGAGAGAGAGATTGTGAGTGAGCTGAACGCAAGAGAGAGAGATTGTGAGTGAGTTGAACGCAAGAGAGAGATTGTGAGTGAGCTGAACGCAAGAGAGAGATTGTGAGTGAGCTGAACGCAAGAGAGAGATAGATTGTGAGTGAGTTGAACGCAAGAGAGAGAGATTGTGAGTGAGTTGATGGATGTTAATTTTGTTTTGTTTCTCTTCACTCACTGGGAATTTCGGCGTAGTCATAGCGACTAATATGGTATCTCTAACTGATTTTTGCGTGAAGGTTTGCTTTTCTTATCACCAGTGTCCCTCGCCATTCAGGCGAGTCTTACTCTGACTTCAGATGTATTTGTAATTTAGATTTCCAAGTAAAGGAGATGAATTGGAACTGAACCCGGACCACTCGCCTAAGAATCGGATTAACTATAGTTCGTTCCAAAATTCGTAATCACACTAAAGTTTAATTTGTACGAAATCTATCTGATGCATACCAGTGATTTTTGGCAAGCAGTCTTATATATCTCACGACGTTACGAATTCATGTTTAACTAATTGGTAGGTAGCTTAGTTGATGCAAAAACGTTTTTGTTATATAATTTTGCATAAGCACAACAAAATGATAATCAAAGTTTAGAACTTACAGTAATACACAAAATGGTGGCGAATGATTGCAAAGGCGTATTCCTATTACATATTATCAAAAGAAAGGTCACATAGTGAACAAATGATACCTTCCACTTCTATAAATGAAAGTAAACGTTGCGTACATACGCCAATGACAGTCGGTAGGAAACATTGTGAACTGATTAATTCCACGGGATTCCCGATTTTGACATGCACTGAATTGCATTTGGAACACGGAAATGCTTAGTTATAGACAAACTTGACAATCGTACTGTAAAATTTCGACAAGTATACCATATCAACATCGCTGTAATTTTAGTAATAACATATAATAAAAATCTTACAGAACTAAAGGTTTGGGTGGGCAAAAAATACTTTTGAAAAGTCGTCACTGTTACCTATATAAAAATGTAAAATCAAGAATTTCTGTCAGAGTGGATGATTTTATATCGGTCGGTAAAGATGATCAAGAATTTCTGTCAGAGTGGATGATTTTATATCGGTCGGTAAAGATGATCAGGAATTTCTGTCAAAGTGGATGATTTTATATCGGTCGGTAAAGATGATCAAGAATTTCTGCCAGAGTGGATGATTTTATATCGGTCGGTAAAGATGATCAAGAATTTCTGTCAGAGTGGATGATTTTATATCGGTCGGTAAAGATGATCACGAATATTGAAACAAACTATAACAACTACGCTACTGTGGCTCTCAAATCGGGTTTATGGTGGAACATATCTGGTCTAAAGTTGCATGCGAGTTTGAGTTTAAATTAGAGATATCGGTATATGTAACATGCATACAAGTTTGTGCTGGAGAGTTTGTGACGCAGTAATAAACATCTTGTTTTAGTTTTCTTAATAGATGTAATAATGGTGAAAGCAGTCGGAAATTGAGGCAAAATAATCTATCACTGCTAAACGTGGAGGTGGAGGCTCTCTTGAATGACATCATCAATGATACAGATGTGGTTATTTACACAGATGGTTCAGTCATTCGCTAACAACGCTGTGCGTGGGCTTTTCAGCACGCTCAGGAGGAAAAATAATAAGAGAGGCCAGAGGGGCCTACGCAACAACTACAAGTAGCTTGACAATGGAGGTTCGGGCGGTTACGGAGGCGGTGAACTGGTTGGCATCTCACAATTACTCTCGTGTTTTCATACTCAGTGACTCCATGAGCATGATTCGTAAAGTCGAATCAGGAATAGTGAGACGCAACTGGGTGGAGGTACTGGTACAGACAATGATCAGAGAAATCACCTTTATTTTTGTCCCTGGGCATGCAGGAGTTAGGGGTAATGAACGAGCTGATAGATTGGCTGGCTTGGCTACAATATCAGAGGGAGCTGTCATGGATGGAAATGACATTCTTCACGCATTGAGAGAGTCTTTCCGCACAGAGGAGTTTCAGGGCTGTGAATCCCACTCGCTGACCAGATTGAAAGAGATGGGTGTCAATATTGGTGCAGCCCGAAAAGAACGACATACTAAATATGCAAAGAGATTGATTAATCAACATCGAACTGGCGTGTTGGATCGCTGGATGCTGCTAGCTGGATTTGCCGAGGCGGAGATCGGAGCACCTATGGACATGTCCGGAGTGCTATGATGATAGTCCTCATATAACTGATAACTGACAACTGATAGATGATAACTGATAACTGACAACTGATCTTGTTTTAGTAAAAACAAAAAAAAACAACAACAACAAAATAATTTATATTCTATAATCTTCTAGATGTGTATTTGTGTTTGGTCATTCATTGTTGACCGTTATACAAATATCCTACATTTGTAGATGTCGCTAGACAACCAACTTATGTATTAATGTAAAGTTGTAGATGTCGCTAGACAACCAACTTATGTATCCATGTAAAGTTGTAGATGTCGCTAGACAACCAACTTATGTATCCATGTAAAGTTGTAGATGTCGCTAGACAACCAACTTATGTATTAATGTAAAGTTGTAGATGTCGCTAGACAACCAACTTATGTATCCATATAAAGTTGTAGATGTCGCTAGACAACCAACTTATGTATTAATGTAAAGTTGTAGATGTCGCTAGACAACCAACTTATGTATCCATGTAAAGTTGTAAATGTCGCTAGTCAGCCAAATTCTGTATCCATATAAAGTTGTAGATGCTGCTAGACAACCAACTTCTGTATCCATATAAAGTTGTAGATGCTGCTAGACAACCAACTTCTGTATCCATATAAAGTTGTAGATGCTGCTAGACAACCAACTTCTGTATCCATATAAAGTTGTAGATGCTGCTAGACAACCAACTTCTGTATCCATATAAAGTTGTAGATGCTGCTAGACAACCAACTTCTGTATCCATGTAAAGTTGTAGATGTTGCTAGACAACCAACTTCTGTATCCATATAAAGTTGTAGATGCTGCTAAACATTACCGTTGCATGATGTCCTCATCTCTAGTTATGGTATTACCTCTCATATTGTAATTTTATCTCCTGGTTTCATGTTTGCTTCCTCACTTTCCCTACAACCCTGTGAGTTCTACTTAAATATATCTTGCTAAATTTGTTACATGTTAACACACTCTCTATTATTGTCCAGTATTATTAACTTTTCTCTAATACCTGACTTGTTGTCTCAATATCTTCTACAAATCTGTATTCGTGTCTACCTCTAGTCATTATTTAAAATAGACTATGGGATTGAAACAATCATTCTAGACTCTCCTCAATCCCTGTGTAAGATTGTAAATTATTTATTAAATGTCTCGCACAAGTCTTAAGCTCATTACGATTTCTGTTCCAAAATATCTCAGTCGGAGCTATTAGGGAATTCGATAATACGCTTCGCTAGTAACCAAGTGCTGGGCTAATTCTGGAGTTGGAGGCCAATTTGGAGCAAACAAATTTCGGTGTGCACACAGTTCGTGGTTGGGTTATAGATTCCCTGATCCTTTACTTGGAACAAAACAAATTTCGGTGTGCACACGGTTCGTGGTTGGGTTATAGATTCCCTGATCACTTTACTTGGAACAAAACACATTTCAGTATGCAGACGGTGCGTGGTTGGGTTATAGATTCCCTGATCCTTTACTTGGAACAAAACACATTTCGGTGTGCACACGGTTCGTGGTTGGGTTATATCGAAATAGGGGAAGACTGCAGTAAAACTTGGTAAATAGTGAAACACGTACAAACAAAGTACTATAGTTTTACAAAATACAGAAACAGTGACGATAAACAGCAACGTTTCGACCAACAAGGCCAACATGTCCAGGTCACAGCCATCCGATCATGTTCCTCTGATGATCGTAGTCGATTTGCTCTGGAGAATCGGTTGATTTCTTTGTATGGTACCTTGCGACCACGCGGGCTCAACGCATTACATTCTTATGCTTCTTAGTACTTTCTCTTCCCATGCTTTGTAATCTATATGGGTATATGTTGCATGTATTCAAGTTATATATTTACTAGATGTTTCATTGTTTCTTTTCCGTTCTATTTCTAGTTTTTATGTGTGTTTTTGTGTTACATTTATTTCGTTATTCGTTTTTATTCCAGATTTTCCTTAGATACGTTGGTATTTGGTCGTCCATTTGTGTTTCATTTTAATTTGTCACTCCTGTTTGTTCGTTTGCTTGATAAAGGCCTTGTTGGTCGAAACGTTGCTGTTTATCGTCACTGTTTCTGTGTTTTGTAAAACTATAGTACTTTGTTTGTACGCGTTTCACTGGTTGGTTTATAGATTCCCTGATCCTTTACTTGGAACAAAACAAATTTCAGTATGCATACAGTTGGTGGTTGGGTTATAGATTCAGTATGCACACAGTTCGTGGTTGGGTTTGAATTGAGATCTCCAAGTCGGAGTAACGCTCGCCTGAATGGTGAGAGACGCTGATGATAAGGAAAGCTTGCATTCACGCAAAAATCAATCAGAGATACAATATTAGACACCCTGACTACGCCTGAATTCAGAGCTGGGGAACGACCATAAAGAAAAACATCTCAGTTTTTGCTCCGATTCAGAATAATACTATCACCCCTCACGTAGCACCCCTCCCATAGAACCCCTCTGGTAGCAGTTAGTGACCACCTACGTTGTTCTACTTAAGTATGTCTGTCTGTCTGTGAGACTAAACATGTTGTTATTTGATGTTGTTATTTGATGTTATTATTTGATGTTTTACATCGCGCTGCCAGCAATTAAACGTTCACTTCCTGTTGTCTAATATATGTAATATTTCTGTCGTCGAGCCCCCTCCCCTCCTCCCTCCGCCCACCTTCCTTCCCACCTCCTTACATTGAACAGGTGATACCTCAGCCAATGAATGCTTTAACCGATTTGTTTGTCTATCTCAGGTGTGTAGTGTTTATATCCACACAGAAATACAATATTTAATGAGTTCAACAATTTCTTCACTCGACATGACCAGGTTAGGGTTGATTATGAAGAAAGCTCTGCCATGAACTATCTGACAAACTTGACATTTGTCAGCACGCTGAGACAGTGTCATGAACTATCTGACAAATTTGACATTTGTCAGCACCTTGAGACAGTGCCATGAACTATCTGACAAACTTGACATTTGTCAGCGCGTTGAGAGGAAATAATATTCTGGAACAGTTGTGTCTGGGTTTTTTTTAAAGATTTTTATTTTTTTTCTGTGAAATTTCAAGTTAGACAAATTGTTGGACATTACATTTTCAGTTTAAATATCTTCATTGCACTCCAGACATGTGCATAGGTGCTCCGATCTCCTTCGCAATATCTCCAACAGCTTCCAGCGACTACCTGTACCAGTTCGATTTTGATTGATGAGCCTAATCATGTACCTGTTGTGCTGTTCTTTTCTGATCACTCTAATCTTTGAACCTTCTTTGCGTTAACCCTCTATGAGGACGTTGAAAATGCCCAGTTATATCCATTGGCTGGTTAACTGATATTGTGGTTGAACCAGCCAACAACATGTCTGCTATGTGCTCAGAAACGAAGATTAATGTAGTTCTGCGAATTGATCACGCTTGTGTTCAACATTAATAACTCTTTAATGTATTGAGGTGGGGGTGAATAGTTCAAGAAACAAAGGACGTCCCAGGGAAACATTGAAAAGAACTTTGTTGAGAGAGGTGCGATACTGTAAATTTCAACATGCTCCAACTCATTCTTATTTGTTACTCTGTCACTCCATGAGATTCCGAGTACACGTTCTATGGAGCTGCTGCTGCTGCTCATGTGTAATGTATTTCTCTTTTCCTAATGTGATACATGACGATAACTCGACAGAAGATCCATGTGAGATACTTGTATACTCAATGTTACATCTCTTATGTAAATTAACTAGAGATGAGTCAGGAGACAATGGTCTACTTCAGCACTGTCCGACGCGGTGCCTGTGGGCGCCATGGCGCCCGTGACATACATTTATGGCGCCTTTTTTAACCCATCCGGCTTAAACATTAATCAGATGATTTTTTTGTAAAACTATTTTTCAGTTTTTTTTGTTAACACTTCCAGGAGCACGATCTTCCCACTTTAACAATCTTGTTTTATTTTGTAACTTTTCTACTGTCGCTTAAATCTAACACTTTAACAATCTTGTTTTATTTTGTAATCATTGTACTCTCCCTTAACCTCACACTTTGTTTTTGTCACTGGAGAAAGAGTTTAAGTCTCAATTATATTAACTTTACTTGTGTTATTATTAATTATTAATAGTATTGCAATCATCACATGGCGCCCTAGTATTGCAATCATCACATGTCGCCCTAGTATTGCAATCATCACATGGCGCCATAGTATTGCAATCATCACATGGCGCCCTTGTATTGCAATCATCACATGTCGCCCTAGTATTGCAATCATCACATGACGCCCTAGTATTGCAATCATCACATAACGCCCCAGCCTCCACAGACATCAGTCAGATGCGCCCCAATATATAAAAACGTTGGATATCACTGATGTACTTGAAGTCAGTCAATTATTGGATAAATATGTCTTAGACATGAGAATGACGTACACTTCTATTTCATTGGTATGCTGATATCTTAATACTGAACGAATCCCTCCGTTTGTCTGTATGTCTGTCAAGTCTAACATTCAAGGAGACAGACTGTCAAGTGTTGGAACGAAACTGGTCATCAGACAATTTATTGTGCTCTTGATACAACCGTCAACATTTGAAAGTTGGCAAGAATTGTCCAGTAATGGAGACAGAAATGTAAAGATTGATTCTTCAATAATGGAGACAGAGGAAGATGTAACTACTCATTCTGATTGACAAGGAATTTCCAAATCTTAAATCAGAGATTTCCACATGTCTCTAATTTTGTGTGGATGTTCTTTATCTTGGAATCTATTCACGTGAAACTCTAAATCTCATATTATTGATTGTAATGTAGAGAGAGAGAGAGTTCAGTTGTGTAAGTAAGTTAGTCAAATATTCAGTCAATATTTCGTTTACACTTCTAACACACACACACACACACACACACACACATTAAGAAAAGTTGAAAAAGTAGAAAGAATATTTTTGTCAACTGGTTTTACTGTCAGTAATATTGCTTTTTTTATCGCGGTAAAGAACATGAGGGACATAGCCTGTAGAATTGAATAACAACATTGTTGGTACAGTCGTCGCTAAACTGTTCAAGTTATTATTTTTTTCCTTTATGCATCTGACAGAAAAAAGGCATAGGCCTTACTGGGAATCGAAACTGGGTCTCCTGGATAGCAACCCGCGCTCTAATCCATTTGGCCAGATATTTTTATTGCAAGAAAAATCAGCTAAAAAGTTTATTTCATCACTTTTGTATGATCAAATTATCATCAAATATTTTCAAATCTGTTGATTTGTTGTGTTTGTTGATTGTGTTTTATGTTTACATTTTCATTGAGACAATCTATTTAGAAATATTTGCACATGATTTGTTGAATAATTGTCCATGTCATTGACAACACTAGTGACATGAATGAACAATGATTAAACAACATTGGTTTAGATGTTTCAGTTGTGGAGTAGTCTGGTTCTTTGATTCCTTTCTGTACGGTTCTGGAGTAGATATTAGAAAGCAGTTAATAGCCAACACACTTCATGAGTCTTGTATGGCAATAACAAGCTCTCTCTCCATCCCGTCCGATTAGCAGACATTTTGTGTACGGTTTATTATCGATGTTGCTAGGGGTATGTTTCAAGAAACTGGTTGCTAGAGATTGTGGCAACTAGTTGCTGGGGATTGTGGGATCATGTTGCTAGGGATTGTGTGAAATAGTTGCTGGGAATTCTGGGAACTAGTTGCTAGGGATTGTGTGAACTGGTTGCTGGGGAATGTGTGAACTGGTTGCTAGGGATTGTGTGAGCTGGTTGCTAGTGATTGTGTGAGCTGGTTGCTAAAGATTGTGTGAGCTTGTTGCTAGGGACTGTATGAGCTGGTTGCTAGGGATTTTGTGAACTGGTTGCTAGGGATTGTGTGAACAACTGGTTGCTAGGGATTGTGTGAGCTAGTTGATAGGGATTGTGTGAACTGGTTGCTAGGGATTGTGTGAACTGGTTGCTAGGGATTGTGTGAGCTAGTTGATAGGGATTGTGTGAACTGGTTGCTAGGGATTGTGTGAACTGGTTGCTAGGGATTGTGTGAACTGGTTGCTAGGGATTGTGTGAACTGGTTGCTAGGGAATCTGGTGGGCTTTGTCAAAGCATTAGCTTTGTTTTGTTATTTGCTCTAATTTGTAATCATTGTTTGACAACATCTATGTCATGTGATATATCATTGTTTGACAACATCGATGTCATGTGACATATCATTGTTTGACAACATCGATGTCATGTGACATATCATTGTTTGACAACATCGATGTCATGTGACATATCATTGTTTGACAACATCTATGTCATGTAATATATCATTATTTGACAACATCGATGTCATGTGACATAACATTTCCCAGGCAATGTTGTTAAATGAATTGATGATTCTAATTCCTGTTGTATTTATTCAATTCTCGTAATTGTCCCTACTTAATTTTTTGGTGAATATATGAATAAATGTGGCGAGTAATTCTTTCATTTTTTAAAGTACATGTTTTTAATTTGTTGAACTTTGTAACTAGGTCATGACCTGTTGTTGAAATATATTGATGATAAATAATTTTTAATTTTTATTTTATTTCAGAGATGCGATTTGATGACAGCACAGACCATCACACAGAGCAGGGCCTTAATGTGAAGGATTCTGATCTCTTGGAAGCTAGCGCCGATAACCGGCGACTCAGCAACTGCTCGTTTTCTAGAGTACCATTCAACCACTACCAACCTCAGGGAACACAGGTACCTCTGCTGAGCTTGTCTGCCGCTAAAGAAACTGTTGAGATGGAAGCTGTTGGTGGTGACAGTGCGTCTTTGAATAAAGATGGTGATGCTGAGAGCAGTACATGGGAATCTCAAACACAAGCAAGCCCATCTGTGAGAATGAAGATGAAAAATCTGGGTTTATCAAATGTGGCCGTCAACAGATTTCGTTTAACTTTTGATGAGACAGCAGACGCAGCGGATAACAGAAATATCGAACTCCCTATAGAAGTCACACCACATTCTCTTGGAACTAAGAGACCCTCTTGTATCTGTGGTGAACCAGAACTACCACCCGCTCAATACTTTTCGCTACCTCAAGAGAACAGTGACTTGTCACAGTCTGTTGACACTGGCAACTTTGAAGTTAATAACTACCAATCAGGAATGTATCCATACTCTCCCCATGATACTCTGGAAAATACACTCACTGGTCAGCCTGTTACTGCAGTTAGCAACACTTATGCGTACAGTTCAGCCAGTGCTTTCCACTCACCCATTCCGAAACAGGTCCCAACTTACCACTCAGAACTTGATCAAGAATCGACTTTTCTCAATATTCCAAACTTAATGGATTCCAACCAGAAAACGACAAAGGACGATAACTCTACAAAAGTGCAGACACAAACAGAAGTAGGTCATCAAAGGGTGACAATTTGTATCTCTAATTCTCAACAATCTCTGATACCATATTCCTCTGACAGCCCAACCTTTGACCCGGTCACAGATGACCAGTTTCAGATGAATGATTTCCTGAATTACCACCAGAACAACAACCATTACACTAAAGATTCTTGTGGTTATCCAGAAAATATATCGTCCACGGACTACACTAACTTTCTACAGCAGCAACATTTCCACCATTCCAACTACACCGACGACTTAGCTCATGATATTAGTGGTCATGCAGAAGATATTAAACTTATGTCCATGCACGATACTACACGTCCACTTCTTCAACATCAGGACACAGTGTCGGCTCCACCCATACAAGACTTGTACCGTTACCATGTCTTCTTCTCTCACTGTCCAGAGGACAGAGAATGGGTGGAACATATCGTAGCTCATCTGGAAGCTCATCCTTTCAACTACACGTGCGCCTACGCCTCACTGCAGGATGAAGCAGATCCAGGGACCTTACAGCAACGCATTCTCTGTGCAGCCATGTTGAGCGAACGTGTTGTGTTAGTCCTGAGCAAACAATACGTTGAAGATGTCTGGTTTTCTTTTGAGAAAACCCTCAAGCAGCTCACCAAGATGAGCCTACACAATCAGAGAATCATGGGAGTTTTACTGGAAGATTGTCAAATTCCTGAAACTCTTGGAGAACTATATTTTCTAGATTCTTCTGATCCGGATTTCTTTCAAGTATTCGCAAAGCGTTTAAAGACAAGTAAGTCATTATTTCTATATCACTTAATTACAAATTCTTTAATGACGAGATATTGGTTAACGTTCATGTATAAGCAAATCGGTTAATGACAAGTTTGATATTAGCTATCTATCACTTACTCACAAATCGGTTAATGACAAGATTTATTATTTTATTCCTCCCCTACTGTTATACGTTAAATAGAAGTCTGCAAGAAATTTCTCCATACCGCTCTATTATGAGTACAAATAGTTCAATTTGCTATATGAAATTAAGTCTGACATTTCTCTTCTTTCTCATTAAAGTTCATTTGAGAGTTTTCTTGACTTTCTTGAATCCTTTGCCTCAAACTTTAATGCCTGCTTTGCTATTCTTTGATCATTTCTTCTCAGAGTATGTCCAACATATCTCCATCTTCTCTTTCTTATAACAGTTGTTACTAATAGTTGACCAGACATTTCTTCTCAAGGTATGTCCAACATATCTCCATCTTCTCTTTCTTATAACAGTTGTTACTAATAGTTGACCAGACATTTCTTCTCAAGGTATGTCCACCATATCTCCATCTTCTCTTTCTTATAGCAGTTGTTACTAGTGGTTGACCAGACATTTCTTCTCAAGGTATGTCCAACATATCTCCATCTTCTCTTTCTTATAACAGTTGTTACTAATAGTTGACCAGACATTTCTTCTCAAGGTATGTCCAACATATCTCCATCTTCTCTTTCTTATAACAGTTGTTACTAATAGTTGACCAGACATGTCTCTGATTTCATCACTTTTCCTGAATACATCCGATTTTTAGTGCCCATATTGGTGCAGCCCGAAAAGAACGACATACTAAATATGCAAAGAGATTGATTAATCAACATCGAACTGACGTGTTGGGTCGCTGGACGCTGCTGGATTTGCTGATGCGGAGATCGGAGCAACTATGGACGCGTCCGAGTGCTATGATGATAGTCCTCATATAACTGATAACTGATAACTGATAACTGATAGATGATAACTGATAACTGATAGATGATAACTGATAACATCCTATTTTATATTCATTATATTTTCGCAGACATCTATTTTCTTTTTCATCTTCTTCAAACCCCGCGAATGTTATGAGTTTTTACTTTGTTTGTCTATTAAGAGCAGGGGAGAGTAACTAGTGTATTTTGCAGATACAGAATACTTCATCAACTTCAGGCATGTCGTGATTTGCCTAGAGTTCCAGAACTTTCTACTCGGGTAGAGTTTACATATTATATCATATCCATTCAATTTACTTTCTATATCTTTTGTCATTTTACAACTCTCGCTAGCAATATACTAGCATTGATACAATACAACTCTCGCTAGCAATATACTAGCATTGATACAATACAACTCTCGCTAGCAATATACTAGCATTGATACAACACTGAAATTCAACATTCGTAACTTAGTTTTGAAACTATTTAATGTTCTCTCTGCCTCTCTCTCCCTGTTTCTCTCTCTCTCTCTCCCTCTCTCTTTATCTATCTATCTATCTATCTATCTATCTCTTGCTCGTGAGTAGTTGTTATCAGTACATTTTGTTATCAGTTATCAGCTATCAGTTATCAGTTATCAGCTATCAGTTATCATCTATCAGTTATCAGTTATCAGCTATCAGTTATCATCTATCAGTTATCAGTTATCAGTTATCATCTATCAGTTATCAGTTATCAGTTATCAGCTATCAGTTATCATCTATCAGTTATCAGTTATCAGTTATCATCTATCAGTTATCAGCTATCAGCTATCAGTTATCAGTTATATGAGGACTATCATCATAGCACTCTGGACATGTCCATAGGTGCTCCAATCTCTGCCTCAACAAATCCAACTGCGTCCAGCGACCCAACACGTCAGTCCGATGATGATTAATACTATCTTGTGTTCTCCCTCAACTATAATTGACATATTTTGTATGGATTCTAAAATGTATTCACTGCACAGAGATAACAGTGCGACATTGCACAGAGATAACAGTGCGACATTGCACAGAGATAACAGTGTGACATTTCACAGAGATAACAGTGTGACATTGCACAGAGATAACAGTGCGACATTGCACAGAGATAACAGTGTGACATTTCACAGAGATAACAGTGCGACATTGCACAGAGACGACATTGCACAGAGATAACAGTGCGACTGATGGCAAACTTTGTCTAGCTTCTCTGATTGAAATGTCCTATGCGCTTGTGTCAATTTCTCTCCGCCTATAAGGGCGGTTATATTTCGCTTCTGTGGACATCTTTTTTAGTTTGTTGTCTTGACAATTGCATTCTCTCATGCTGACAAGATTTCTCTAGACAGTTACATTCTCTCATGCTGACAAGATTTCTCTAGACAGTTACATTCTCTCATGCTGACAAGATTTCTCTAGACAGTTACATTCTCTCATGCTGACAAGATTTCTCTAGACAGTTACATTCTCTCATGCTGACAAGATTTCTCTAGACAATTACATTCTCTCATGCTGACAAGATTTCTCTAGACAATTACATTCTCTCATGCTGACAAGATTTCTCTAGACAGTTACATTCTCTCATGCTGACAAGATTTCTCTAGACAGTTACATTCTCTCATGCTGACAAGATTTCTCTAGACAATTACATTCTCTCATGCTGACAAGATTTCTCTAGACAGTTACATTCTCTCATGCTGACAAGATTTCTCTAGACAGTTACATTCTCATGCTGACAAGATTTCTCTAGACAGTTACATTCTCATGCTGACAAGATTTCTCTTCCCAGGTTTGTCTGGAGTCATCCTACTCTAGACAGTTACATTCTCTCATGCTGACAAGATTTCTCTTCCCAGGTTTGTTTGGAGTCACTTTAGGTGGTGATTTCAGCCTTCTTCCGGGGGGCTCTCTAACCAAGGCTTTTGTGCAGGGTATTCTCCCTGGACACTATAGTTTATTGCCTTTCTACTTGGGAGAAAATGTCATAGAAGTTTATTGTCTATTTACTTGGGAGAAAGTGTCATAGAAGTTTATTGTCTATTTACTTGGGAGAAAGTGTCATAGAAATAGACTACAAAACACGAAAATACTGTCCTGAATGGAACGAGAAGATTGTTATGTGCCCCATACCTGGGGGATGGGATAGTTACAGCAAGAGCATTTACTACTCGCAGGTGGGTTCTACGCTGTCACCTTATGGTGCCCCATCCTGCTCCCCGCCCTTTGGTCTAATCTTTCACCTTCAGTCTGTCCGACTCGGTTAGATGTGCCAGCAGTTAGACTCTCGCTGACATAGCCTGACGGATCATCAAGACACACAGACAGAACCTGCAACCAGGAAAAGATAGGCTAATAGGGATGGTAATTTTCTTGTTTCTCACTATATGCATTTCTCACACTATATGCATTTCTCACACTATATGCATTTCTCACACTATATGCATTCTGCCACTTGTTGCCAATACAGGTTTTTTTTAATTATTCTTAGATTTGTGCACATAATAACAAAGCGGTTATTGACAAGTTAGCTGCCATGTTTGTTTACATTGTCTATCGTGTACATAGTAAAGGCTGGGCGTGGCTAGATGTTTGTGAGATAAGTGTGTGTAGATGGATGTCAATACACACTACACACACACTACACACATATACACTGTAGGACATATGTGTCTTGTCTTAATGTGTACATCAGTATGTGGGTTAGTCGATGAGTGGGTGAGTTAGTGGGTGTATGAGTGAGTGAGTGAGTGAGTTAATGGGTGTATGAGTGAGCGAGTGAGTGACTGAGTGGGTGAGTGGAATAGTGAGTGAAAGAGTGAATGGATGAGTGAATGGATGAGTGAGTGAGTGAGTGAACGAGTGAGGTGATGGATGAGTGAGGAAGTGCGTGGATGTGAGAGTGAATGAGTAGATGAGCAAGTGAGTGAGTGAGTGGATGAATGAATTGGTGAGTTGCTCGATGAGTGAGTGGGTGAGTGAGTGGGTGACTGAGTGTGTGAGTGAGTGGATGAATGATTTGGTGAGTTGGTCGATGAGTGAGTGAGTGAGTGAGTGAGTGAGTGAGTGAGTGAGTGAGTGAGTGAGTGAGTGAGTGAGTGAGTGAGTGAGTGAGTGAGTGAGTGAGTGAGTGGTGAGTGAGTGAGTGAGTGAGTGAGTGAGTGAGTGAGTGAATTGGTGAGTTGGTCAATGAGTGAGTGGGTGAGTGAGGGAGTTATGTGCACGGCTGGAGTTGAGATCAAATTTCCAGGAGTGTGTAGATGTGTGTTTATCATATACATAAACATAGACAAAATATAGTGTATGTGTGGTTATATTATAACTATTTAACAATGACATATTGTCGCTTACCATAGTTCACACAATTATCAGCAGTACCACCACTACATATACTCTCAGCACCACTCTACAATCATCTTCAGCATCTCTCCACACGCTCATCACCCTCCTCCACAAACACACTCAACACCCCAAGCATCACCGCACAAACGTACTCAGCATCTCCCAACAAACACCCTCATCATCATCATCCCACAATCATCATCAACGTCCCACAAACACCATCATTATCACCCCACAAACACCCACAACATCATCAATATTTATCCTCGCCAGGTCGGATACCACGTAGCAGTGCTTCTGTCAGCAGCGACTTGGGTCAGAATGCTATCAATCCATCAAGTAAGTTACCAAACTTCTTTTATTTCATTTATTTAATTTCTTTACTATATTAGTTAGTTAATGACTAGCTTTTTATCCCTAAAGCTTGCAGCTTTATAAGTTATTTATGTCATATCTTTCTTACTGTTGTGTTCTAATCAAAGCATCCAAGTCGTTATACCATGATATTCACAGACAAAGCTATACCACATAGCTTTGCTGAACTGGTTGGGAGCATGTGTTTAGCTAACTCGTTTCTCCATAATTGATTCCTTGTTTGTTAAATGTATTTAGTACATCATCATCATTAAATTTCACCATGGGCAGAGCTTTGTCACAGTAACTGTCCTTCAAAATTTCTCTCTATCTCTCTCAGGTGCTAAATGTTCTACCTCTGCAGCCGTCATGCTCAAATGCTCAGTCACATCCTGAATCTTTCTTCTCCGTGGTCTGTTTCCTCTATTTGCCGGGAGTTCTTCTTCCATAAAGGTTTGGTTATATTCCAAACCTTCGTTTCTTTTTTTTATGTCGAAATTATTTCAATTTTCTCATTTTTGTTTCCAGCATCAGCCAGTTGTCTAAGATTTTGAATTCTTTCTGGATACATTTATTTATTTGTTAGTACAATATGGTACAAACAGCAGACTATATCAGATTATACAGAATCCTAGTCTCAAACGTTGGATGATATCTCAGTCTAACTACACCACACAGTATAGCCGGCAAATTTCTGCTAGTGTTTAGCTAACTGCAATGTGCAATCAGCTTTTAAAAGTCTAAATAAAATATGCAACTGCAAGTTATATAATATTAAAACTAAATTACGAATTTTCAATTCAAATGTTGTATCAATCCTAACATATGCCAGCGAGAGTTGGAAAATGACTAAAGATATAGAAAGCAAATTGAATGCATTTGAAAATAGATGTCTGCGAAAATAATGAATATAAAATGGAACGAATTCAGGAGAAGTGATGAAATCAGAGACATGTCTGGTCAACCACTAGTGACAACTGTTATAAGAAAGAGAAGATGGAGATATGTTGGGCACACCTTGAGGAGAAATGATCATCGAATATCAAAGCAGGCATTGAAGTGGGATGCAAAGGGTTCAAGAAAAGAGGTCGACCTAAGGAAACCCTGAAACCAACTTTGCTGAGAGAGGCAGGAAATATCGGTCTCAGTTCCATGGAGGAGATTGAGTGAGTTACCTAGAATAGAGCGGTATGGAGAAATTACTTGCAGGCCCTATGTAACCTATAACGGTACGAGAGGAATTATTATTATTAATGTGCAATGTGTAATTGGGATTAATGTGCAATGTGTTATTTGGGATTAACACAGGGTTATCGAGATACACAATAAAAAAAATAACACGTGGTCAATTGTTCTTGAAAATGGCGAAATTCTGGGTTCAGTTTTCGTTTCTTACTTGCCATCGTGTAACTTGCCATCGTGTAACTTGCCATCGTGTAACTTGCCATCGTGTAACTTGCCATCGTGTAACTTGCCATCGTGTAACTTGCCATCGTGTAACTTCTTGCCATCGTGTAACTTGCCATCGTGTAACTTGCCATTGTGTAACTTGCCATCGTGTAACTTGCCATCGTGTAACTTGCCATCGTGTAACTTGCCATTGTGTAACTTGCCATCGTGTAACTTGCCATCGTGTAACTTGCCATCGTGTAACTTGAGACAAATGATTACCAATTTTCAACGCACTCCTTATTTACCAAAGATCCACTAGCACTATAATTTCTTCCCCTTATCATTTATCAATTTCATCCCCTTATCATTTATCAATTCACAGATAAAACAACATCACTCTTTTGATCTCAGAGTCTTGCCGAGACCGTGTAGAAAATACAACTATCTCCTCAGTTTTGGGTGATCAAAGACTCCGACTGTCACTGTCTTCCTATAATTTAGTTAGTTTTCCCCAGCATGCGTTTGAGGGAACCTATGTTTGAGGGAACATGCGTTTGAGGGAACATGCGTTTGAGGGAACATGTGTTTGAGGAAACATGTGTTTGAGGGAACATGTGTTTGAGGGAACATGTGTTTGAGGGAACCTATGTTTGAGGGAACCTATGTTTGAGGGAACATGCGTTTGATGGAACATGCGTTTGAGGGAACATGCGTTTGAGGGAACATGTGTTTAAGGGAACATGTGTTTGAGGGAACATGTGTTTGAGGGAACATGTGTTTGAGGGAACATGTGTTTGAGGGAACATGCGTTTGAGGGAGCATGTGTTTGAGGGAACATGCGTTTGAGGGAACATGTGTTTGAGGGAACATGTGTTTGAGGGAACATGTGTTTGAGGGAACATGTGTTTGAGGGAACATGTGTTTGAGGGAACATGTGTTTGAGGGAACATGTGTTTGAGGGAGCATGTGTTTGAGGGAGCATGTGTTTGAGGGAACATATGTTTGAGGGAACATGTGTTTGAGGGAACATGTGTTTGAGGGAACATGTGTTTGAGGGAGCATGTGTTTGAGGGAGCATGTGTTTGAGGGAACATATGTTTGAGGGAACATGTGTTTGAGGGAACATGCGTTTGAGGGAGCATGTGTTTGAGGGAACATGCGTTTGAGGGAACATGTGTTTGAGGGAGCATGTGTTTGAGGGAGCATGTGTTTGAGGGAGCATGTGTTTGAGGGAGCATGTGTTTTACTTGTACGATCAGAGGTTTGAATAAATAATTCTTACAGTAACCCCTGGTTAATTATTTTATTCATTTTTATGTTGTTTTAAAAAGTGGGAATTGTGTGTGTGTTGGTGTGTGTGTGTGTGTGTGCGTACGTGCGTGCGTTTGTGTATGTGTGCACGCGAGCGCGATTGCCTTTCTTTAATCAGCTTTGTTTAGCTTAGAGGCCAGAGTGCATAGTAACTTTCAATAAATGTTGGACCAGTCAAAATTATTTAGCGGATCGTTTTTAGCCCGCGGGCCGTAGGTTTCCCACAACTGTTTTAGAACTAGATTTGACTGTTACATTTGTCACACCCACAGACAAACACGCTACTAATGTGGCTGTTACATTTGTCACACCCACAGACAAACACATCACATAATTTAATCATAAAAATAGAAGATACTCAGGAGACAAATAAATTGTAGATAATCATAACAGATTAGCAATTCTCACAACAAACACACAAAACTGAATGTTAGTAACAAACACACACAAAACTGAATGTTAGTAACAAACACACACAAAACTGAATGTTAGTAACAAACACACACAAAACTGAATATTAGAAAGCGATACCGATCTCTGAGACATACCTTCATAAGAACCAACTCAAATTTCCTTTTACGACTTCTGATTAATTTCCGGTAGAAAACATTATTATAATGGATCTCATTACGACCAAATAAGAAATGGACATGCTGACCTATTGAGTTAACGAGAGTCTGGATATCATGCTTAAATATGACATGTGGATGTCATGAATGGAACATTGTGACTAAATCTGAATTTAAAATACAATAAAAGAAGTCACCTCCGGTTGGAAATGTCACAAACAAATGTCACACAAAGAACAAATCATTATTCTCAGACTCTGAACATGTCACAACAGTCTCTGAACATGTCACAACAGTCTCTGAACATGTCACAACAGTCTCTGAACATGTCACAACAGTCTCTGAACATGTCACAACAGTCTCTGAACATGTCACAACAGACTCTGAACATGTCACAACAGACTCTGAACATGTCACAACAGACTGTGAACATGTCACAAGAGTCTCTGAACATGTCACAACAGACTCTGAACATGTCACAACAGACTGTGAACATGTCACAACTGTCTGTGAACATGTTACAACAGACTCTGAACATGTCACAACTGTCTGTGAACATGTCACAACAGTCTCTGAACATGTCACAACAGTCTCTGAACATGTCACAACAGTCTCTGAACATGTCACAACAGTCTCTGAACATGTCACAACAGTCTCTGAACATGTCACAACAGTCTCTGAACATGTCACAACAGTCTCTGAACATGTCACAACAGACTATGAACATGTCACAACAGACTATGAACATGTCACAACAGACTATGAACATGTCACAACAGACTATGAACAGATCACAACAGACTATGAACATGTCACAACAGACTGGGAAGTATTATGTGCAGAAAGTTCCAGCTGGGTGGGACAGACTTGTGGAATAAAGCTAAAGACTGTAAAACATATCTTTGATGCATGTCCACGTGACAGTGAAGATAGCAAGAAAATATGACTTAATGGCAGGCTTCTACTTTCAAGCGTAACTTTTAAAGGTTATCGCTTGATGTCAAGTGAATCATACATTTGCTATTAGTGTTGTGATCTGATCACTGACAGCAGATGATTGACAGAAGATGACTATCAGAAGATGACTGACAGAAGATGACTGACAGAAGATGACTGTCAGAAAAACGATGAAATAGAAGATAAATATAAATATTAAGCTTTATTAGTATAGAAGGCTTAGTTTCTTTCTTCTAAGATGAAGGATTCACTTCATTGCACCGGGTGTTACCCCATATGGCTCAGACCCTCTCTGCAGAACTGGTACGCCACCTGCCTAGAATATTGCTCAAACTCCGTCACTCCGGCAACAATTCTAGAAAAAAATATGCGCTCGTGACCAGAATGACGTTGTCCGGATTCGAACTGACAACCTTTTGAACGCATAATCGCTTAGCCAGAGAGATCTGTCAAACAACCTCACAGCTTAGTCAGTGATCAGTCAAACAACCTCACAGTTTAACCAGAGAGATCTGTCAAACAACCTCACAGCTTAGTCAGTGATCAGTCAAACAACCTCACAGTTTAGCCAGAGAGATCCATCAAACAACCTCACAGTTTAGCCAGAGATATATGTCTAACAACCTCACAGTTTAGCCAGAGAGATCCGTCAAACAACCTCACAGTTTAGCCAGAGAGATCTGTCTAACAACCTCACAGTTTAGCCAGAGAGATATGTCTAACAACCTCACCGTTTAGCCAGAGATATCTGTGTAACAACCTCACAGTTTAGTCAAAGAGATCCGTCAAACAACCTCACAGTTTAGAATTATACTCGGCTAAATATGACAAGCTCAGAGTTGACACAAGAGTTTAGCCAACACATGTTATTTATCAAATATTCAAAGTTCCATTCGTCACCATCGATTAACCTCTACTATTTGTCTGGTCCAGGTTACGCCTGTGAGATTTCTTGTGTAATCATTGCTTGCATCCTCCCCACGGTTTCCAAGTCAATTTAACCAATCAGAGATCGAGCTCTGGTCCTCACTAAATACGACACCAGTCTCATAATATTTGTTCATAGTTGCGTTGTCCTGTTCCCGATATTGGTTTATCGCTTGAAGATCAGACCAGGATGATCTGTTGGGTAGTATTGTAGATTAGCTGGCTACAACTTCCGATTGATTCAATCTAAACACACACACACACACCGCACGTCACGTGAGGTCGGAACTCGAGCCTGGTCTGTGTTCTAGATTAGAATCTGGACACTGGATAAACTTGTGAGCATATGTCCATATGTCATGTATCCTGGTTGCACTTGTGAGCATATGTCCATATGTCATGTATCCTGGTTGTCTGGTTGGACGAGGAATATTATCTCACAATACAGTCAAACATGGCCAATAACAGCAGCTAATGAGCGGAAAATCATAACAACAGAGATGATGTGTCTTAGAAGAGCTGCAGGTGTGACAATAAGAGACAAAATTAGAAATGAAGAAATCAGAAGGAGACTGGATGTGAAACCAGTTATGCAATTCATAAAAGAACAACAGATTAAATGGTTTGGACACCTGACCAGAATGCCCTGGTATCCACTACCACAGAGAGCCACACAGAAAAAGTATAATGAGTACAAGGCAAGAGGAAGCTCTTATACCTTCCTCTTATACCCTTGCTCTTATACCTTCCTCTTGCCCTTATACCTTCCTCTTGCTCTTATACCTTCCTCTTGCTCTTATACCTTCCTCTTGCCCTATACCTCTCTTGCTCTTATACCTTCCTCTTGCTCTTATACCTTCCTCTTGCTCTTATACCTTCCCTTGCTCTTATACCTTCCCTTGCTCTTATACCTTCCCCTTGCTCTTATACCTTCCCCTTGCTCTTATACCTTCCTCTTGCTCTTATACCTTCCCCCTGCTCTTATACCTTTCCCTTGCTCTTATACCTTCCCCCTGCTCTTATACCTTCCCCCCTGCTCTTATACCTTTCCCTTGCTCTCCTACTTCCCCTTGCTCTTATACCTTTCCCTTGCTCTCCTACTTCCCTTGCTCTTATACCTTTCCTTGCTCCCTACTTCCCTTGCTCTCCTACTTCCCCCTTGCTCTCCTACTTCCCTTGCTCTCCTACTTCCCCCTTGCTCTCCTACTTCCCCTTGCTCTCCTACTTCCCCCTTGCTCTCCTACTTCCCTTGCTCTCCTACTTCCCCCTTGCTCTCCTACTTCCCTTGCTCTCCTACTTCCCCCTTGCTCTCCTACTTCCCCTTGCTCTCCTACTTCCCCCTTGCTCTCCTACTTCCCCTTGCTCTCCTACTTCCCCCTTGCTCTCCTACTTCCCCCTTGCTCTCCTACCTTATACCTTCCCTTTCAAGATTGTTTACAATAACAAGTCACGTCCTTTAATGTAACCAACATATCTCAGTTGTCTCATTGTCTTCTGTACATCCATGACACTCACTCTACTTTTCTCTCTTCCTGACACTCACTCTACTCTTCTCTCTCCCTGACACTGACTCTATTCTTCTCTCTTCCTGACACTCACTCTATTCTTCTCTCTTCCTGACACTGACTCTACTCTTCTCTCTTCCTGACACTGACTCTACTCTTCTCTCTTCCTGACACTGACTCTACTCTTCTCTCTTCCTGACACTGACTCTATTCTTCTCTCTTCCTGACACTGACTCTACTCTTCTCTCTTCCTGACACTGACTCTACTCTTCTCTCTTCCTGACACTGACTCTACTCTTCTCTCTTCCTGACACTGACTCTATTCTTCTCTCTTCCTGACACTGACTCTATTCTTCTCTCTTCCTGACACTGACTCTATTCTTCTCTCTTCCTGACACTGACTCTATTCTTCTCTCTTCCTGACACTGACTCTATTCTTCTCTCTTCCTGACACTGACTCTATTCTTCTCTCTTCCTGACACTGACTCTATTCTTCTCTCTTCCTGACACTTACTTTACTCTTCTCTCTCCCTGACACTGACTCTACTCTTCTCTCTCCCTGACACTCACTCTTCTGTATATCCACATTTCACAAGCTTCAATCCCTCTCTCCATCTGATTGTACATTAAACATTACCCCCTCCCTTCCTCCCCTTCCCACCCATCCATACAATAATTATCAATAAAAGTTGCACTTGACAAGTCTATATTTTGTCTATTTGTTTGTTTGTTTGTTTGTTAATATACTTTTCTTGTTGTTCAAATATCTTCTTGGCTTTTCCTATTCTCTTTTCTTCTTTCTTTCTGTTGTCTTTCTCTGCTTTTTTGCTGCTAGGCGTAGCAGGTTGAACTGATGATCAGTTTCCAAGATAATGCACGCTCGGTCGCTTGATATGGTATGGTATTGTGGAGTTTTAAGATATCTCAAATAATGCAACATCATTCTCAAATAATACAACTTAATTATCTTCCTTTCTTTCTTCCTTCCTTTCATTTGCTTGAAACATGTGTCTATATATTCAATGTTGTTTATTTTTTAAACTTCACTGTCTTTTGTTGCACACACAGAGGTCCGTGTAGTTTTATGTCTAGTGTTGTTTCGTTAGACCAGTGAGTTTGCCTCAGTGTGTTTTATTCGGGCAGTCTTGAAGTATGTGCTCTGCAGTCTGATGTGCCTGTCCACTTGTACACATGGCTGAATTGCCAATCTTGTATTTTGTATACATGTGGCTGCGGAGCCGATTGTGTCCTGTTCTAAGGCGCAGAATAACAACTTGTTCCAATCTGCTCATATTATAGTAATCGTCTTGTGTTGATATTTGTGGCTTTCTCATTGATTTAATCATCCTTTTCTTTTGGTGGTAGGTAACTGGCACATCCGGTTGCTCTTCTACAGCACCTTCCTTTTGCCAGTCGGTCTGCTGTTTCATTTCCTGGTATTCCAGAGTCAGACGGTATCCATTGCAAGACGACCTTGCGCTGCTTGCACAGTTTGGACAGTAGGTCTGACAATTTTCGGGGCTGGAGTGATTGAAGTGCTGATTTTGCATCTGCCACAAATACAACAGATTGTAGATCACGTCTGGTGTTGAACAGTTTCTCAGTTGCCAATTTGATTGCCTGGATTTCTCCATCACAGTGTTATGACATTATTTTCCCGTTGTACTTTGATTGCACACGTTTATCTCCTTGCACTTGATTGCACAAGTTAGTCCCCGTTGTACTTTGATTGCACAAGTTAGTCTCCGTTGTACTTTGATTGCACAAGTTAGTCTCCGTTGTACTTTGATTGCACACGTTAGTCCCCGTTGTACTTTGATTGCACACGTTAGTCTCCGTTGTACTTTGATTGCACAAGTTAGTCTCCGTTGTACTTTGATTGCACAAGTTAGTCCCCGTTGTACTTTGATTGCACACGTTAGTCCCCTTGCACTTGATTGCACAAGTTAGTCCCCGTTGTACTTTGATTGCACAAGTTAGTCCCCGTTGTACTTTGATTGCACAAGTTAGTCTCCGTTGTACTTTGATTGCACACGTTAGTCTCCGTTGTACTTTGATTGCACACGTTAGTCCCCGTTGTACTTTGATTGCACACGTTAGTCCCCGTTGTACTTTGATTGCACAAGTTAGTCCCCGTTGTACTTTGATTGCACAAGTTAGTCCCCGTTGTACTTTGATTGCACAAGTTAGTCCCCGTTGTACTTTGATTGCACAAGTTTATCTCCGTTGCACTTGACTGCACAAGTTTATCACTAATAATAAATACATATATATATATACAGATGCATACTGCTATATATATTCTCGCTAACCTGACACCCAAGTGTTCTCTGATGTGTTCCAGTCATACGACTGTTTGGTTATACTGGATATTGTATGTGATGATCATTCTTTTCTTATTTATAGAACACGGGTATCATCAGGTATCGTCAGGTGTGGCTACAGTGTACCTGTGAGAGTTATAATAAATAAAAATATTATGGCAGCTGTGAAGTATATTTCTGATGTTTATTATCCTAGTCTGTCTGTCTGTCTGTCTGTCTGTCTGACTGTTTGTCATTTGTTACCGGACACTCTACATTTATATATATATATATATATATATATCATAGGAGTAGGATTTGATCTTTTAGCGCCAGACAACGTGTGTTACAGATAGGACAACTTGTGCTAGAGGTGGGACAACTTGAGCTAGAGCTGGGACAACGTATGCTAGAGCTGGGACAACGTATGCTAGAGGTGGGACAACGTATGCTAGAACTGGGACAACGTGTGCTAGAGGTGGGACAACGTGTGCTAGAGGTGGGACAACGTATGCTAGAGTTGGGACGTTTGGGAAAACTGTAACAACGTGTGTTAGTGTGGTACAGTGCATGCTAAGTAAAACGTGTTCAAGAGTGGAGCAGCGTGTTCTAGAGTGGGGAAGCGTGTGGTGCTAGAGTGAGACAGAGTGAGATAGGTCTTCCTCTCATTCTTCTTCCAAGCACTATTCCCTCCAAAATGATCTTCTCTAGGAACTCATGTTGTTTGATGTGTCCGAAATGCTTAATTTTCCTTGATGTTATGCTCTTTAATAGCTAACTCTCTTTAATATCAAACTCTTGCAGAACTCTTCTTGATTAAATAAATATCTTCTGAGCTGGCACTCTTCACATATCAAGGAGACAGATGAAGCTCGTGATATCTTCTGTTGAGAGAACTAGATGAAGCTCGTGATATCTTCTGTTGAGAGAACTAGATGAAGCTCGTGATATCTTCTGTTGAGAGAACTAGATGAAGCTCGTGATATCTTCTGTTGAGAGAACAGAATGAGATATCCTGATAAATATAGTTAACAATTTCTTTGATATAGACAGTCTTGTTGCTTCGTTACTGTCAACAACTTGTAAATGTGTTTTCTGTCGTTAAGTAAACTTCGAATGTTACCTTTCCTAAACGTCATCTTTGTTTACGTCTTATCATTATTTTCGTTTACTGCATGTAACGATGATATCAGTTGTGTAACTAACTTGTCTTTCAGATGTGACAAATGGCAAGATTTTGACCTTCTGTCGTCTGCAAGTGAAGGTCGGATGGGATTCGTTTCTGATACCAGCAGACGGACCAGATTTGGATATTCCGCCCTCGTTGTCCGCTCATGGTATAGGGGTAAGTAGTGCTAGCCTAGCCCTCCCTGATTGTATACAGTCATATATGCTTCTAGCACATACACTGAGACGCTACAACATACAATAACATACAACAATATACGACAACATACAGCAGCACACAACATCATACAACAACACACAGCCTTGCACACAACAGCACACAACTGCACACGACAACATACAGCAGGACAGAACAGTACACAACACACAAAAGCACACAACAGCACACAACAGCATACAGCAACATGCAGCAACATATAACCACGCAACACAGCACACAATAACATGCAGCAACACACAACAGCACACAACAACACACAACAACATACGACAACATACAGCAACACACAACATCACACATCAACACACAATAGCACACAACAGCATGCAGCAACACACAACAACACACAACAACATACGACAACATACAGCAGCACAGAACAGTACACAACACACAACAGCACACAACAGCACACATCAACACACAACAGCACACAGCAACACACAACAGCACACATCAACACACAATAGCACACAACAGCATGCAGCAACACACAACAACATACGACAACATACAGCAGCACAGAACAGTACACAACACACGACATCACACAAAAGCATACAACAACAACACACTACATACTACAACCACACATGCTGATAGAACAAATAGTGACACCGATCAGACAACAATAACAAGAACAATTGTAAAGAAATACATCAATATAATCAAACAATATTTCGTCAACAGAAGCAGACGATAGAATCACAAACATTACAAGGAGAACAGATGTCAGCACAACATCAGTTAGAGATATTCATTATGTCTCTCTCTCTCTCTCTCTCTCTCTCTCTCTCTATCTCTCTATTCATGTTTAGCTTTTAGTTGTTTTATTTTTGTGATGTTGATTCTTTCATGTAAGGTTATGTCTCCTTCTGTCTCTTCCTCCTTGTATCTCTCTCCCTCATTTTATGTTTGTCTCTTCTATCCCTCCTTCTATCTCCCTTATTCTATCTCTTACCTATCAGCTATATCATTCGTTCCCTGTCTCTAGCACTTTGTCTCTGTACCTCGTTCATTCTCTTTCTTTATGTCTTACTCTCTCTCCCTTTGTCTCTCTCTCTCTCTTTGTCTCTCTCTCTCTTTGTCTCTCTCTTTGTCTCTCTCTCCTCTCTTTGTCTCTCTCTTTGTCTCTCTCTCTCTTTGTCTCTCTCTTTGTCTCTCTCTTTGTCTCTTTCTCTTTGTCTCTCTCTCTTTGTCTCTCTCTTTGTCTCTCTCTCTTTGTCTCTCTCTTTGTCTCTCTCTCTTTGTCTCTCTCTTTGTCTCTTTTCTCTCTTTTGTCTCTCTCTCTTTGTCTCTCTCTTTGTCTCTCTCTTTGTCTCTCTCTTTGTCTCTCTCTTTGTCTCTCTCTTTGTCTCTCTCTTTTTCTCTCTCTTTGTCTCTCTCTTTGTCTCTCTCTTTGTCTCTCTCTTTGTCTCTCTCTTTGTCTCTCTCTTTGTCTCTCTCTTGTCTCTTCTCTCTTTGTCTCTCTCTTTGTCTCTCTCTCTTTGTCTCTCTCTCTTTCTCTCTTTGTCTCTCTCTTTGTCTCTCTCTTTGTCTCTCTCTCTTTGTCTCTCTCTTTGTCTCTCTCTCTTTGTCTCTCTCTTTGTCTCTCTCTCTCTTTGTCTCTCTCTTTGTCTCTCTCTTTGTCTCTCTCTTTGTCTCTCTCTGTCTCTTTTGTCTCTCATCTCTCTCTTTGTCTCTCTCTTGTATCTCTCTTTGTCTCTCTCTTGTCTCTCTTTCTCTCTCTTTCTCTCCTCTTTGTCTCTCTTCCCCACACAGACACATCTCCCTTCCTTACACTCACAAAGTCATTTTCACCCCCACCCTCACATACACACACAATCCCAAATGACCATCACTCATAGTCACCTGCCCCTGTTTAACACTCATTCATAGTCACCTGCGCCTGTCTAACATTCTCTCATAGTCACCTGCCCTTGTCTAACATTCACTCATAGTCACCTGCGCCTGTCTAACATTCTCTCATAGTCACCTGCCCTTGTCTAACATTCACTCATAGTCACCTGCCCCTATCTAACACTCACTCATAGTCACCTGCCCCTAACACTCATTCATAGTCACCTGCCCTTGTCTAACATTCACTCATAGTCACCTGCCCCTATCTAACACTCACTCATAGTCACCTGCCCCTGTCTAACACTCACTCATAGTCACCTGCCCCTGTTTAACACTCACTCATAGTCACCTGCCCCTATCTAACACTCACTCATAGTCACCTGCCCCTGTCTAACACTCACTCATAGTCACCTGCCCCTGTCTAACACTCACTCATAGTCACCTGCCCCTGTTTAACACTCACTCATAGTCACCTGCCCTTGTCTAACACTCACTCATAGTCACCTGCCCCTGTCTAACACTCACTCATATCTCCAACACGCACACGCATATACAGTCACCATTTCCTCACTGACACGAACACACAACCATATATCTATCCATTCGTTTCTCTCACACACACTCTCACACACTCACTCACACGACTCCACATACATAACTCCACACCCACAGCCACACCCATGTTTCGTACAGTGATAGATTCTACTTCATATCCCAGATGGAGAAAACTGAATTCGAAGAGATTGTAACCAAAGTGTCTGGAATCGTCAGCGGATCCAACAAGCTGCCATGGCTGCTGTCTGCTCAGCCGATGTTGGTTCTGCTGCTGGCTGGCGGGCTCTGGCTACCAGCATTTATTGCGGTCCTGGTCATCCATGTTGATGACGACAGCGGAAGTGAGTACACTGCCATCTTTCTATTTGTTCACTGTATCTAAGCTAGTTTAGTCGACAGATCATCTTCACCGCACATCGAACTAATGAGTCTATGAGTGTTTCAACCTTCTCCTCAGTATGTCACTCAACATGTAGCAACTAATGAGTCTATGACGTGTTCCAATCTTCTCCTCAGTATGTCTCTCAACATGTAGCAACTAATGAGTCTATGACGTGTTCCAATCTTCTCCTCAGTATGTCTCTCAACATGTAGCAACTAATGAGTCTATGAGTGTTCCAACCTTCTCCTCAGTATGTCTCTCAACATGTAGCAACTAATGAGTCATGACGTGTTCCAATCTTCTCCTCAGTATGTCTCTCAACATGTAGCAACTAATGAGTCATGACGTGTTCCAATCTTCTCCTCAGTATGTCTCTCAACATGTAGCAACTAATGAGTCTATGAGTGTTCCAATCTTCTCCTCAGTATGTCACTCAACATGTAGCAACTAATGAGTCTATGAGTGTTTCAACCTTCTCCTCAGTATGTCTCTCAACATGTAGCAACTAATGAGTCTATGAGTGTTTCAACCTTCTCCTCAGTATGTCTCTCAACATGTAGCAACTAATGAGTCTATGAGTGTTTCAACCTTCTCCTCAGTATGTCTCTCAACATGTAGCAACTAATGAGTCATGACGTGTTCCAATCTTCTCCTCAGTATGTCTCTCAACATGTAGCAACTAATGAGTCTATGAGTGTTTCAACCTTCTCCTCAGTATGTCTCTCAACATGTAGCAACTAATGACACTATTTCTATATTAGTTTACTATTCTTATTTGACTTCCAGCATAGTTCTGTTGTCTAGCTACGCCATATTTGACTTCCAGCATAGTTATGTTGTCTAGCTACGCCATATTTGACTTCCAGCATAGTTCTCTTGTCTAGCTACGCCAAATTTGATTTGATATTCTTGCAATCATTTCTTGATTCGTTTACACGTTCCTCTCTTCTGTAGGGCATTCAGAATATCATCCTGGTCCATTAATTGTTCACTTTCTACAGTAGCCATACCTGTAAGTATGTCGGTGCATTTATTCTCCTTTACGCCAGCGTGGTCTACGCTAGTGGTCATTCGTGCAGCTTGTTATCAACTTCGCTATTTGCCTGCCGTGTGATTCTTTATTCATATCTTTTCAGAGTACGTCCAACATATCACCATCTTCTCTTTCTTATAACAGTTGTTACTAGTGGTTGATCCGATATTTCTCTGATTTCATCACTTCTCCTGAATCCGTCCCACTTTATGTTCATTACTTTTCACAGACATCTGTTCCTGACATCCATAAAACAAACACGCAAACATGTTAACATACAGACAGAAGTATCCCCAGGCTATCCGTGTACACCAGGTACTTCATATTGTTTGAACTTAAGATTAACATTTTGATTTGCTGACGGTGAGTTTGAAACAAACCAATGCGTCCCTTCCAGCGCTATATTCAGATATTTATTTCTCTGACAAGTGCCGACTTAGCATTGTTTATACGCGAGCCAAGTCTTCTGATGCACGCAAAGAGCTCTTAGCCTGCGTCTGGGAGCTGTCTGCTGGCGAGTACATAAACCTTCAGGGTTTGGCGCCACAAATACAATCTGAATGCTAATTGAAGCTGACGCTTAGAACAATTCTGCAACTCCAACTTATGGAGAATACTTTCTGATGTAAGATTTCGTGTATGTTTAAATATCCCTGCGGCCATAACATTTGGTACATGTAACATAACACTCGGTACATGTGACATAACACTCGGTACATGTGACATAACACTCGGTACATGTGACATAACACTCGGTACATGTGACATAACACTCGGTACATGTAACATAACACTCGGTACATGTAACATAACACTCGGTACATGTGACATAACACTCGGTACATGTAACATAACACTCGGTACATGTGACATAACACTCGGTACATGTGACATAACACTCGGTACATGTGACATAACACTCGGTACATGTAACATAACACTCGGTACATGTGACATAACATTCGGTACATGTAACATAACACTCGGTACATGTGACATAACACTCGGTACATGTGACATAACACTCGGTACATGTGACATAACACTCGGTACATGTAACATAACACTCGGTACATGTAACATAACACTCGGTACATGTGACATAACACTCGGTACATGTGACATAACACTCGGTACATGTGACATAACACTCGGTACATGTAACATAACACTCGGTACATGTAACATAACACTCGGTACATGTGACATAACATTCGGTACATGTAACATAACACTCGGTACATGTAACATAACACTCGGTACATGTAACACAACACTCGGTACATGTAACACAACACTCGGTACATGTAACATAACACTCGGTACATGTGACATAACACTCGGTACATGTAACATAACACTCGGTACATGTGACATAACACTCGGTACATGTGACATAACATTCGGTACATGTGACATAACACTCGGTACATGTAACATAACACTCGGTACATGTGACATAACACTCGGTACATGTGACACACCACTCGGTACATGTGACATAACACTCGGTACATGTGACATAACACTCGGTACATGTGACACACCACTCGGTACATGTGACATAACACTCGGTACATGTGACATAACACTCGGTACATGTGACACACCACTCGGTACATGTGACATAACACTCGGTACATGGGACATAACACTCGGTACATGTGACATAACACTCGGTACATGTGACATAACACTCGGTACATGTGACATAACACTCGGTACATGTGACATAACACTCGGTACATGTGACATAACACTCGGTACATGTGACATAACACTCGGTACATGTGACATAACACTCGGTACATGTGACATAACACTCGGTACATGTGACATAACACTCGGTACATGTGACATAACACTCGGTACATGTATGATTGTACAATGCTCTTGTAGTGTTCATGGTAATATGTTTGCCTTTCTAATAAATTGGTTCCATTTGTTCTATGATTGGATCCATTTGTTCTATGATTGGATCCATTTGTTCTATGATTGGTTCTATTTGTTCTATGATTGGTTCTATTTGTTCTATGTTTGGTTCCATTTGTTCTATGATTGGTTCTATTTGTTCTATGATTGGTTCCATTTGTTCTATGTTTGGTTCCATTTGTTCTATGATTGGTTCTATTTGTTCTATGATTGGTTCCATTTGTTCTATGTTTGGTTCCATTTGTTCTATGATTGGTTCCATTTGTTCTATGCTTGGTTCCGTTTGTTCTATGATTTGTTCCATTTGTTCTATGATTTGTTCCATTTGTTCTATGATTTGATTTGCTTTATTGCTTGTGTGTTTGAAAAATGCTCCCTGAGTACGTATTATTGGTGATTGTTTTGGGTTAGTACGTTGTTTTGTCAGTGATAGTTAATACTTTGTTTTGTCAGTGATATGTAATACTTTGTTTTGTCAGTGATAGTTAATACGTTGTTTTGTCAGTGATAGTTAATACGTTGTTTTGTCAGTGATAGTTAATACTTTGTTTTGTCAGTGATATGTAATACTTTGTTTTGTCAGTGATAGTTAATACGTTGTTTTGTATCCTCATATTACTTGTCTTTATATTCATTTTAAAAAAAAGGTTTCACAAAATGGAGTATATTATTACTCCTGACAACAAAAACCCCAAGTCTAGTTATGTGAGAATGTGAGAGACTTCCGTCTGGTGTCCCTGACGTGTTGTCTCCGAGTTAACAGTTGACATATGTCGGCTATCTTTCATTTCTATTCTATTCTGTCTTACTAGTTAAATATGTCATTTAATCTGACGCTAGATATCTCAGGCTAGAAGTAATCAATAATCAACCTGGCAGCTTCCGTAACCTAGGAAAGTGGTACTTGCTAGTCTTCATATATTTATTATATTCTTTGAATAGTTTTGCTCTATATAACGGCGTTGTTGTTGTTGCTGTTGTTGTTGTTGTTGCTGTTATTGTTGTTGCTGTTGTACATAAACATTACTTGTGTTACGTGTGCTCTCAGACATTGTTTGAATTTGTTTCAATAATATCCTGAAATAAGGTTTTTTAAATAGAGTTGTTTGTAGTTTTAGAATGTTGAAGATGTGTGATTATTGCGTACTTTACTTGTTGCTTAGCGACCGTCTGTTGGATAATCCTGACACATAAATTGATGACGTATCTAATTCATGAGAACTCAAGGGAAGTAAATGAAGATTACAAGGAAGGGTAAAACAGCATTAATCGAGTCTGTAGAACAGCATTAATCGACTCTGTAGAACAGCTTTAATCGAGTCTGTAGAACAGCATTAATCGACTCTGTAGAACAGCATTAATCGACTCTGTAGAACAGCTTTAATCGAGTCTGTAGAACAGCATTAATCGACTCTGTAGAACAGCATTAATCGAGTCTGTAGAACAGCATTAATCGAGTCTGTAGAACAGCATTAATCGACTCTGTAGAACAGCATTAATCGAGTCTGTAGAACAGCATTAATCGACTCTGTAGAACAGCATTAATCGACTCTGTAGAACAGCATTAATCGAGTCTGTAGAACAGCATTAATCGACTCTGTAGAACATCATTAATCGACTCTGTAGAACAGAATTAATCGACTCTGTAGAACAGCATTAATCGACTCTGTAGAACAGCATTAATCGAGTCTGTAGAACAGCATTAATCGACTCTGTAGAACAGCATTAATCGACTCTGTAAAACAGCATTAATCGAGTCTGTAGAACAGCATTAATCGAGTCTGTAGAACAGCATTAATCGAGTCTGAAGAGAAGAACAGGAATTACAAGAAAAACAAATATAGCTTATGACAAAATTACACCAAACAAAAATTAAACAACTAAAAATATAATGGAATGAAACTGATAGCAAAACAAATATCAGAATACTAAGAGCATGCATATTCCCAATGGTAACGTATGGGTGTAAAGCATGGCCATTTAATAAAGCAGTGGAAAAACATATATGTGCTTTTGAATATAAGTGTTACAGAAGAGTTCTCCGTATATCTTGGACAGAGAAGAGAACAAATAGATCTATCCAGAAAGAACTCAAATTCAAAGAAAACTGGCTGATGTTACAAATAAGAAAGAAAACATTGAAGTATTTTGGACATATAAAAAGACATGAAAGGTTGGAGAAGACCATTATGGAAGGAGATATCTCGACAAAGAGGAGAAGAGGAAGACCACGAAGAAGATGGATTCAGGATGTAACTGATGGTTTGAACTTGACGGCTGCAGAGGCAGGACATCTGGCCTATGAGAGAGAGAGAGAGAGAGAGAGAGAGAAATTCTGAAGGACTACTAGTGTGGCAAAGTTCCGCTCAGGACGAGATATGCGATGATGACATGAACAGACAAAGATATGATAGATCAAAGCAGGACATTGAAGTCTCAGAGTAACACAAGAACACAAAATTCATCTCAGAGATATATCTATATATCTATATGACATAAGCAAGCACAAAATGATGTTGTCATATTTTATTGTTTTACTATTCATTTCTGGCTTGTTGATATAATACTATATATAAGTGTCTTTATCTAAGTACGCCCAGTTACTTAGTATTATCATAGTCTCCCTACGGTTTTCTCCAGATCTGATCTGATCTGGTCTGACCACCTCAGATTTGTAGGTTTCCGTGCATCGCCTTGATAAATTGTGGGAAGAATACTGGGAAAAAATATGGAAGACTGGGGAAGAATATGGAAGACTGGGGAAGAATATGGAAGACTGGAGAAGAATAGGGGAAAACTGGAGAAGAATATGGAAGACTGGAGAAGAATATGGAAGTCTGGAGAAGAATAGGGAAGACTGGAGAAGAATATGGAAGACTGGGAAGACTGGAGAAGAATATGGAAGACTGGGGAAGACTGGAGAAGAATAGGGAAGACTGTAGAAGAATAGGGAAGACTGGAAAAGAATAGGGAAGACTGGAGAAGAGTAGGGAAGACTGGAGAAGACTGCAAAAGAATAGGGAAGACTAGGGAAGACTGAAGAAGAATAGGGAAGACTGGAGAAGAATATGGAAGACTGAGAAGAATAGGAAGACTGAGAAGAATATGGAAGATTGGAGAAGAATAGGAAGTCTGGAGAAGAATAGGAAGACTGAGAAGAATATGGAAGACTGGGAAGACTGGAGAAGAATAGGGAAGACTGGAGAAGAATATGGAAGACTGTAGAAGAATAGGGAAGACTGGAAAAGAATAGGGAAGACTGGAGAAGAGTAGGGAAGACTGGAGAAGACTGCAAAAGAATAGGGAAGACTAGGGAAGACTGAAGAAGAATATGGAAGACTGGAGAAGAATATGGAAGACTGGAGAAGAATAGGGAAGACTAGGAAAGACTGGAGACGAATAGGGAAGACTGGAGAAGAATATGGAAGACTGGAGAAGAATAGGGAAGACTAGGAAAACTGGAGAAGAATAGGAAGACTAGGAAGACTGGAGAAGAATATGGAAGACTGGAGAAGAATATGGAAGACTGGAGAAGAATATGGAAGACTGGAGAAGACTGGAGAAGAATATGGAAGACTGGAGAAGACTGGAGAAGAATATGGAAGACTGGAGAAGACTGGAGAAGAATATGGAAGACTGGAGAAGAATAGGGAAGACTGGAGAAGAATAGGGAAGACTAGGGAAGACTGGAGAAGAATAGGGAAGACTGGAGAAGAATATGGAAGACTGGAGAAGAATAGGGAAGACTGAAGAAGAATAGGGAAGACTGGAGAAGAATAGGGACGACTGGGGAAGACTGGAGAAGAATATGGAAGACTGGAGAAGAATATGGAAGACTGGAGAAGAATAGGGAAGATTGCAGACATTCTGTTCTATTCCTGAACTATGCCAGAATAAAAAGCATGGCTGATGGTGATAACAGAAGAAGAGGAAGAAGAAAATGATAAGATATTGATGATTGCCCTACTCGGGAAGTGACCACCAACAGTTCACATCCGATATTGTTTGCCAAGTCATGACGGACACTAGACACGTAGAGATAGGAACATGTCAGATCGACTAGTCAGTGAAAGTCACAAACTACAAGAGTGAATAATGTCTACATTGTTTGTCAAATTGTATTTTATCAACTTCGGGAGAGACAGTAAAGTGACTTGTATCAACAAAGATGAGGCAGACACTATTAACTGGAATTCCTTGTTCAAATTTGTCCAAGATTTCTTCAGAATGTCATCGTTCTAGAAGTCAATGTCTGAGTCAGTGTCTGAGTCAGGTATTGAAGGAGACAGTCAACAAATGACAGGAGTCAATGAATGGTGCAGCTTATTCAACCACAAATCTGGTTAGATTTCGTGAGATCTCATTACCCAGCGCACGAGATACGACTTTGTCAATAAAAGACCAGATTTAGAAGATATCTTCATGACGATAAAACGCTTCACTTACCTTGTCAGTCGCCAGTTCTAGGTCGCTTCACTTACCTTGTCAGTGACCATGTCTAGGGGTCGATATATCTTATTTCCATCTTTTTAGTAGAGAGTAGTCTCCCATCTCGATATTGTTCTATACAGAGTAGTCTCCCATCTCCATATTGTTCTATACAGAGTAGTCTCCCATCTCCATAGTCTCCCATCTCCATAGTCTCCCATCTCCATATTGTTCTATACAAAGTAGTCTCCCATCTCGATGGTATTCTCTATAGATTAGTTTTCTCTGAAATAATTGTATCTCTCTTGTCTGTCTAGTTGCGATATCGTCAAGACAATAAGCTGTAGCAGACATGGCGTAGTAGCCATCTGTCACAAGCAGTTATATGTCAGACATACAAATATGTCAGCAACACTGGTCTGTGAAGAAAGAAGTCATCATTGATACACAACCCCCATACCATGTTGTATAAATCTGGTTATATTCTTCCACCTTGGCCACCTAGTTAATATTGTTTTTACTTGTCAGTGGCTCGAAGAGGAGCAAAGAATAGTACCACTGCGACCTACAAGGCATGTTGTAAGAGGCGACTCAGGTAGGGGCCTAGGGAAGCTTTTAGTAAATAAAAAGCGTCGCAGAAATCGGATTTGATGGCCTACTTGTAGGCGCATAACTGATACAACGTACAATCGCTCTTAGGCTCAGATTACATACAAATCACAAACCACAACAAGTTGTCGATATGGAGCGTTGGAAGAAAAAGAAGAATATTGTTTCTAACTTGACTTGTTGTTTCATCCATATTGTTGTTTCATCCATATTGTTGTTTCATCCATATTGTTGTTACATCCATATTGTTGTTTCATCCATATTGTTGTTACATCCATATTGTTGTTTCATCCATATTGTTGTTTCATCCATATTGTTGTTTCATCCATATTGTTGTTTCATCCATATTGTTGTTTCATCCATATTGTTGTTTCATCCATATTGTTGTTTCATCCATATTGTTGTTTCATCCATATTGTTGTTTCATCCATATTGTTGTTTCATCCATATTGTTGTTTCATCCATATTGTTGTTTCATCCATATTGTTGTTTCATCCATATTGTTGTTTCATCCATATTGTTGTTTCATCCATATTGTTGTTTCATCCATATTGTTGTTTCATCCATATTGTTGTTTCATCCATATTGTTGTTACATCCATATTGTTGTTTCATCCATATTGTTGTTTCATCCATATTGTTGTTTCATCCATATTGTTGTTTCATCCATATTGTAATGAGATTTGAGTTGGCCAAGTTCTTCCTTAGATTGTGTATGTCTGTTTCTGGCAGAGATGTCAGCTCGCCACTTGGATACTCTTCTTTTCCATCTATCCAGCAGATTGCCTATTAATGTTCTCTCTCTCTCTCTCTGTCTCTCTGTGTATCTCTCTCTCTCTCTCTCGCTCTCTTTCTCTCTCTCTGTATCTCTTGCTCTCTCTCTCTCTTTCTCTCTCTCTCTCTCTCTCTCTCTCTCTCTATTATCTGATGTATGCAAACTGTGATTGCTAATATAAATACATATGTGTCTGTGTGTCCCGCTAGTTTATCTTGATTATTTATCTAGTTTACTCTTGTGTTTCTCCTTGCCAGAAATCATCTGTTTTCTTCTCTGTCTATCTGCATCCAATTATGCTATTTTAATGTACCTTCATATCGTCTTATAGTATGTTCTTCTATCTATTCTTCTAGTAGAAGTTATCTAGAACTTTCTTTCAGACAATGTCTGTCTTTTATTTCTGCATTTCTGTGTTTATTAATTAGTCTACATTTGCTTGTTTACCTGTATTCGAAATTGTTCTCAAGAAATCTAATATTTCACTACAGGTTTTTTATTTTACATTTTTGTTTGTTCATGTTGAATTTGCTAATTATCACGTGACGTATTTCATATCTACACTCGCCCGAGTGGTTACCAGGGCCCAAATTGGGGTGTAAAGTATAGAACCACTGTTACCTGCCACGCATGTCGTAAGAGGCGACTAAGGAGTTGGACGTGAAGCTAGTTACCCCACACCGTAAAAACACTAAATGGCTACAGAACGGAGAGCGAACCGAGTAAACGCTGACTGAAACCGGACACATCGCCGAAGGATAAGCACCACAGCTCCAAATGGTACTGAAGATGTGACGTAAAACACACCAATGCTAAGGCTGCATGAACCAGATTTCCACATGAATAGAATTTATGGGGAGGTCTGGTACATCGGTCTGGGCGGTGATCGAGAGAGAGATATGTACACTGTGCAGCTTCTAAGCTATTGGTCTGTCTCTTACATCTTAATACGCTTGTGGGTGTGTGGATGGGTGTGTGTGTGTGCGTGGGTGTGTGGATGGGTGTGTGTGTGCGTGGGTGTGTGGAGGAAGGGATAATTCTACAACATCAGAATCGAACAGGGTTGATTCATACAGGGTCAGTCCTACAGTAGTGAGTCGTGCAGGGTAGTCCTACAGGGCGAGTGCTTCAAGGGTGAGTCCACAGGGTGAGTCATACAGGAGTGATTCCTGTCCTATAGTGGTGAGTCTGACAGGGGTAGTCGTACAGGGGTGAGTCCTACAGGGGTGAAACGTAAAAGAATAAGTTCTACTGGATAAAATCCAAGAGAAGTAACAACTTTATGAGTCATTGTGGACAGCTAAGCTGACAGTCTACATCTCTAAACTGTGGTTGTATCTAAGTCTATCTCCCTATACTTCGCTATTTCCACTATTATCCATCTCTTCCTATGCTCCACACAATCCACCACTCCACCCTACTATCTACCATGTAGGATAATAAATTCCACTCTATAACCCATCCTCTGTGTGCCATCTACACTTGAAACTATCCCCCATCCTCTGTGTGACCTCTACACTTGAAACTGGCAAGGATACAAGAAATGACCTCATATATTTTGGATGAAATATAAATTACTTTTTATTGCAATTCTGCAATGATTTCTATCCGCTGGACCTCCAAGATGGAGAAGTGGGGTGTTTGCTGGACCTCCAAGATGGAGAAGTGGTGTATCTCCTCCCTCCCAAAATACATATTTCGTAAAGAAAATTTGATGACATCCCCTTTCATTGTACAATTTGATGATTACTTCCCCTTGTAAAATGAATTTGACTTGGACGACATTAACTCCCTTAGCACTCTTGCACGGTCTACATTTCATTATGACGTCACACGTTCTATTTTTACATTTGCTTGCGCGTGCAAGTTATCAGCGTCAGTTAATTTGGCGCCATTTTCTAATGGGAAACAGAACATTCTAGAACATATCAGGTGCGGCTACTTTACCAGTTCTGATCAATACAACACAACAGCTTACTCTCTCACTGACTCACTCTCTCACTGACTCACTGACTCACTCTCTCACTGACTCACTCTATCACTGACTCACTCTCTTACTGACTCACTCTCTCACTGACTCTCACTCTCTTGCTGACTATCACTGACTCTCACTCTTTTACTGACTCTCACTCTCTTATTAACTCTCACTCTCCTACTGACTCTCACTCTCTTGCTGACTCTTACTGACTCTAGTTCTCTCACTTACTTACTGACTCATTGACTTTCACTGAGACTCACTGTCTCACTATTTTACTGACTCTGACTATCTTATTGACTCTTTGTTTCCTTGTCACTTGTTCACCAACTCTCCCTCTCTCATTGACTCTCACTATCTTACTGACTCTCACTCTCTTACTGACTCTCACTCTCTTACTGACTCTCACTCTCTTACTGACTCTCACTCTCTTACTGACTCTCACTATCTTACTGACTCTCACTCTCTTACTGACTCTCACTCTCTTACTGACTCTCACTATCTTACTGACTCTCATTTCTTACTGACTCTCACTATCTTACTGACTCTCACTCTCTTACTGACTCACTGTCACTCGTTCACTGACTCTCTTTCTATTACGTACTCCACTTCCCCTCACTTTCTCGCTGACTCTCACTATCAGTCTCTCTCATAACTTTGTCGCTTTACACTCTCCGACTTACGCTCACTGACGCTCTCTCTTGCTTTCTATTTTCCTCTTTATTTTTCTCTCTCTCACCTTATTTCTTACACTTTCACCCCCACCCCCCACCCCACCCTCACTCAACTTACCTTTGAAACACTCTCCGCTTGTCTCCTCTTCCCTTTTACGCTGCTGTCTTCAACGTTCTGTCCCACTCTCATTCCCTGTCCCACTCTCATTCCCTGTCCCACTCTCATTCCCTGTCCCCTTCCCACTCTCTGCCCCCTTCTCACTCTCTGCCCCCTTCTCACTCTCTGTCCGCTTCTCACTCTCTGTCCGCTTCTCACTCTCTGCCCCCTTCTCACTCTCTGTCCGCTTCTCACTCTCTGTCCGCTTCTCACTCTCTGTCCCCTTCCCACTCTCTGCCCGCTTCTCACTCTCTGTCCCCTTCCCACTCTCTGCCCGCTTCCCACTCTCTGTCATCTCAACATCGTTCACTACATTCTCCCTTCCATACTCCTCCTCACTCACTCCCTCCCTCTCAAGACATCGACCTATTTTCTCAGGTCCAGATAGGATTACACCGTCACAGTTCTTCCAACAACAGAGATACAAACATACAAACAGATAACCCAACCATTAGCATTTTAATGACATCAGCAAACAACAAACATGACTCTCCTGTTGAGTCTCCCATCTCATGTTTCTTATTCTTGTATGTCTGTCTGTATGTCTGTCTGCTCATGAGCTGTTGATAAATGTTACCAGTAATTGAACTGTAGGTCAGACACAGCTCTAATGAAGGGTGTCAATGTGGTTCTATGGTTTCTGTCAGTCTGTCTGTGTGTCAGTGACTCATCTGTCTGTTTGTGCGTTAGTGGCTTGTCAGTCAGTTTGCCTGTTTGTGTATTAGTAACTGCTGACAGATTTGAGCAAAGAAAATGCTCTCATTTAAGACCAGACTTAAGAAAGATTGTTCCAACAGATGCCAGGTTGAAATATCATAGTTCCTCCCATATATCCAAGTTCCTATTCTCAGATCTAACGTTACATCTGATCTTGTTACATCTGATCTTGTTACATCTGATCTTGTTACATCTGATCTTGTTACATCTGATCTTGTTACATCTGATCTTGTTACATCTGATCTTGTTACATCTGATCTTGTTACATCTGATCTTGTTACATCTGTTCTTGTTACATCTGATCTTGTTACATCTTATCTTGTTACATCTTATCTTTGTTACATCTGATCTCTGGTTACATCTTATCTTGTTACATCTTATCTTGTTACATCTGATCTTGTTACATCTTATCTTGTTACATCTTATCTTTGTTACATCTGATCTCTGGTTACATCTTATCTTGTTACATCTTATCTTTGTTACATCTGATCTTGTTACATCTGATCTCTGGTTACATCTTATCTTGTTACATCTTATCTTGTTACATCTTATCTTTGTTACATCTGATCTTGTTACATCTGATCTCTGGTTACATCTTATCTTTGTTACATCTTATCTTGTTACATCTTATCTTTGTTACATCTGATCTTGTTACATCTGATCTCTGGTTACATCTTATCTTGTTACATCTTATCTTGTTACATCTTATCTTTGTTACATCTGATCTTGTTACATCTGATCTCTGGTTACATCTTATCTTGTTACATCTTATCTTTGTTACAGCTTATCTTTGTTACATCTTATCTTGTTACATCTGATCTTGTTACATCTTATCTTGTTACATCTTATCTCTGGTTACAGCTTATAGAACTGCTATTGTATTCTCGTGAAACATTGAGACTGTTCCCTAACCCTTAATGCCAGTTTGTCATGGAATATTCTGCAACATAATAATGTTGATAGATTTGGTTGATTATTCCCGAACTAAATCTCCGATAGATCTACTTCTTCTTCTTCATCGAGCTCTCAATATCGACCATTTGTTAAACCACTCTTTGTGATTTGTATGTGATCTAAGCCTAAGAGCAACCATACGTTGTTCCAGCTATGTGCCTACTAGTAGGCAACCAAATCATGTTTCTGCTACGCTTTTTATTTACTAGGGTATCTTCCCTAGGCTCCTACCTCAGCCGCATTTTACTACATCCCGTGTAGGTGGCAGTGTTACTATTCTCTGCTCCCTCTGTGAGCCGTGGCAACACACATTATTTCTTCTCCCTTCTTTATTCATTTGATTTATGTTTTTATGCTATTGCAGCTAACCTTCGATGTGGAGACGGCACCTGATGATGATGATGATGGTATTTTTAAAATGTCAATACAGAGGGAGAAGTTGTTGGATGATGTGACACAAGATTGACGTCAGAACTGATTAACTGCATCAAGACGAGAGAGTAGAGTACAGACATGATCGCCTACGCCGGCATGCATGGCACTTGATTGATTGATTGATTGATTGATTGATTGATTGATTGATTGATTGATTGATTGATTGATTGAATACAGAACAACATACTTCTACTTCTAGTTTCACTACTCATGTTTTGCTTCACAGTTTCGGGATAAGTACAGATTTCTAGAACGAGCTCTTGTGTGCGTTTTGTACGTGGTGGTTGTAACTGCCCTGCTATATATGTGGTCCTTATTTTGCATGGTCGATCGTCTGCCTATTATCCAATATATCTGAATAGCATTTGCTCTTTGAGATGCTTTGTCTGTTTGTCATCTAGACGTCTACTTTACTGTCAATAGCTGGCAGGCAATGTTTCAAACTTTACTGTCAATAGCTGGCAGGCAATGTTTCAAACTTTACTGTCAATAGCTGGCAGGCAATGTTTCAAACTTTACTGTCAATAGCTGGCAGGCAATGTTTCAAACTTTACTGTCAATAGCTGGCAGGCAATGTTTCAAACTTTACTGTCAATAGCTGGCAGGCAATGTTTCAAACTGTACTGTCAATAGCTGGCAGGCAATGTTTCAAACTTTACTGTCAATAGCTGGCAGGCAATGTTTCAAACTTTACTGTCAATAGCTGGCAGGCAATGTTTCCAATTCAGTTCATAACAATGACACGTATCACATTACAATGATAATCCTATCATCTGTCACAGCAGCCGCTGTTCTTACGTTTCATCACCTGGAAGAATGCCAGGCATGGATGGCTAAAAGAGCTAGATGGCGCTGTGATATTACATGTATAAAAAGAAACAGAAATCAATTTAGTCCCCTGAGCTGCCGGTTCCGATTACACATTTTTATCTTGGTTTACGAAATTTTATCTTTTTATTTTTTCCATTTCATTTCTGGCAAGGATTTCTTTCTGTTCCTCTTGTTATCAATACTTTGTTCGTTCTCAGGAAAATCTTGAGTTGTTCAGCAAGAAAAATAAAAGTGTTTGTTATCTCAAGCAAGTAAATATTTTCTCTCCCTCTCTTTCTCAGTGTGTGTCCTAATCTGTCTCTCTCTCTCTCAGTGTGTGTCCTTATATGTCTCTCTCTCTCTCTCAGTGTGTGTCCTTCTCTGCTTCTCTCTCTCTCTCTCTCTCTCTCTTTCTCTCTTTCTCTCTTTCTTTCTCTCACTTTCTCTCTTTCTTTCTCTCACTCTCTATTCGCTCTGATTCAACCTGTGAAGAAGATCAAATCTCCATAAAATAGACCAAATAAATAACGATAGATATCAAAAGTTGATAACATTTGAGGGAAGTTTCTAGTAGAAAATGACCAGTTATAATACTCTGTAAATATAATCATCATCATCAGGTGCCGTGTTCAGAACGAAGGTTCGATGCAATAATCTCCAACATTGCCTGTGTTTTGTCTTAATGTTGCACTCTACCAAGCTGTAATGTGTCCATTTTTGTATTGTTTCCCTCCCTCTTGTGTTTCGATCTGCCTCTTGTTCACAGCCCTTCAGCCTTCCTTTCTAATAATGGTTTGGTCTAAACTAAACACCGACAGCACAACACCGTAGCAAGACTTTATTACATCTTACATATCAGCTGTTAGTGAAATATAATATTACATTTATAATGATTACTTTTATATGATTATAAATATTACTTACGCAACCACAGTAACAAAAACAGTAACAACCAGCAACAATAGCAACGAGGACATCGACGACAATCTGCTGGTAATATTCAAACATATGGTTGCTCTATTCCTCTCTTGTACCGTTATACGTTACATAGATCATGTAAGGAATTTCTCCATACCACTCTATCCTGGCATACTCGTTCAATTTGTTCTATGAAATTGAATCCGACACTTCACATCTCTCTCAGCAACGTTCGCTTCAACGTTTTCCTAAAGTGTCATTTATAAACTCTTTGCATCCTCATTTCAATGCCTGCTTTGATATTCTTTGATCATTTCTTCTCAAGGTGTGTCCAACATATCTCCATCTTCTCTTTCTTATAACAGTTGTCACTAGTGGTTGACCAGACATGTCTCTGATTTCATCACTTCTCCTGAATTCTTTCCATTTTATGTTCATTATTTTTCGCAGACATCTATTTTCAAATGCATTCAACTTGCTTTCTATATCTTTAGTCATTTTCCAACTCTCGCTGGCATATGTTAGGATTGATACAACATTTGAATTGAAAATTCGTAATTTAGTTTTAATACTATATAAACTTGCAGTTCCATATTTATTTAGACTTTTAAAAGCTGATGTTGCTTTGCCAATTCGTATCATAATTTCTTGTTTAACATTTCCTGTGCAATCAAAATTGCTACCTAAATAGGTGAACTGCTCTGTTATTTTTATCATTTTAGATTCCAGTGTGATATCTGCATTACTTGACATAGGTGTCTTCAATATATTTGTTTTTCATAGCTTTTCTGCAGTCCAACTTTTGATGCTATAGATGACAAGTTGTCTGTTTTTCTTTGCATATCTTGGTTGTTTCTACTTAACAAGACAACATTAATAACAAAATCTAAATCTTGTTTAGTTATCTCTAAAATATATGTGTAAATTGTCCTAATATGTTGATAATAAAATGATATTTGATAGTTCGTGCAACTTTTTGTATGACACATATTCCTGCCAGACCTGGACACTAATCAAATCAAATATGGCGCACATCAATGTCTATGAATAGAAATGCTACACAAGAATCCGTCAAAGAACGTGGACACAGACAAGAACAAAAGAAATTCATAAGAAAACAGGAATTAAACATTAATAATGTTTGTTTATTTCATGAAAGATAGGACCAGGAAAAGTGAAATCTTTCTTCTTCTTCTTCTTCTTCTTCTTCTTCTCTTCCCCATTTACTTCTTTATAGAAGTGTTGGGAGGCGTAGTAATCTTGTGTGTGCTTGTTTGAAGTCACTTTGCTAGCGGATATTCCTTTTCATAATGCTGTTCTTGATGCCATCGCTCCATCTTTTGCGTGGTCTTCCTCTTACCTTGTACTGATTATATTTTTTTTTCTGTGTGGCTGTCTGTGGTAGGTGAAATATTTGGGAGACATAAATCGTCTTGTAGTATTGAATCTCCCATGTGTGTGTGTGAATCTCCCATGTGTGTGTGTGAATCTCCCATGTGTGTGTGTGTGTGTGTGTGTGTGTGTGTGTGTGTGTGTGTGTGTGTGTGTTGTCGGGGTTGACAAGGGAGCAAAGAATAGTAACACTGCCACCTACAAGGCATGTCGTAAGAGGCGAATAAGGTAGGAGCCTAGGGAAGATATCCTAGTAAATAAAAATCGTCGCATAAATCGGATGTGCTGGCAAACTTGTAGGCGCATAACTGGCACAGCGTACAATCGCTCTTAGGCTCAGATCACATACAAATCGAAAAGAGTGATTAACAAGTGATCTTTCATTTTGTCCTGTCAGACATTTAGATTCAGGTCTGGTTTCGGGTCCTTTGATATCACATCGGAATTAGTTTACCATTGTTTTTATAAATACTTTTATAATTTATTTTTCTGTTTGAAATGTCAAAGATCATAATATGTCTTCAATCGTTTGAGGATCCCTGTTAGTACCTGACGTAACCTCGGGGGTCCAAGGATCCCGGTTTGAGAAACACTGATCTAGATGACTAACTTTCAGTGCACCCATTTCTTGAACTATGATATTTATGCCGTGGAATGTTTACCTTTGTATTGTTGTTGTTGGCAGTGGAGAGCAGGTTATCTGATTGTTTCATCTTTGATGTGAGTGCGTGTGGCTGTTTATTTCAAGTTCGTTGAGAGTGGGTGTGGCTGTTTACTTCATGTTCGTTGAGAGTGGGTGTGTGGCTGTTTATTTCCTGTACAATTAGAGTGGGTGTGGCTGTTTATTTCCTGTACAATTAGAGTGGGTGTCGCTGTTTATTTCCTGTACAATTAGAGTGGGTGTGTGGCACAGTATTCCTCCATGTTCTAGTCATGTGACCATCATGTGACCATCATGTGACCATCATGTGACCATCATGTTCTAGTCATGTGACCATCATGTTCTAGTCATGTGACCATCATGTGACCATCATGTGACCATCATGTGACCATCATGTGACCATCGTGTGACCATCATGTGACCATCATGTGACCATGTCACTATTTGTCGTCTGACGCTAACACTTATTATATTCTTTTCTCAACCTTGACATTACAGTTGCCCTGCCGGTTCGCCTGGTTATCTTCCTATTTCCTTTGGGTATGGTTGCAGGTGGCTATCTCATCAAATGGCGGCGAGCTTATTGGCTGACTAAGGTAAGTTATTGCCTTATTAAAGGTGAGTTATTGTCTTACTAAAGGTGAGTTATTGTCTTACTAAAGGTGAGATATTGTCTTACTAAAGGTGAGTTATTGTCTTACTAAAGGTGAGTTATTGTCTTACTAAAGGTGAGATATTGTCTTACTAAAGGTGAGATATTGTCTTACTAAAGGTGAGTTATTGTCTTACTAAAGGTGAGTTATTGTCTTACTAAAGGTGAGTTATTGTCTTACTAAAGGTGAGATATTGTCTTACTAAAGGTGAGATATTGTCTTACTAAAGGTGAGTTATTGTCTTACTAAAGGTGAGTTATTGTCTTACTAAAGGTGAGTTATTGTCTTACTAAACTATCTGACTCAATTATTAAGTATACTGACAAATGAAACAAATAATGCGAGCTTGTATATCATCTCAGAAGGATGAATGGGTTAAAGGAATTTAATTAGTAAAAGTAAAAGAACGATGTGATGGAGATTGTGATGTCATGATGTTTACTTTCAGACTGTGCGCCTACTGGTCCAGAACTGCGTAGATGTCAACCAAGCGCTCTATTTCCAGGGCAGACCTTTGTTTGTGACGGCAGCACATGTTAGAGCTAACATTTTTGCTGTATCCTTGTTTCAACGTTAATGATGATGATGTTGTACTACTACCACCATTTGTACATCTAGCTATTACCATTGTACTACTACCACCATTTGTACATCTAGCTATTACCATTGTACTACTACCACCATTTGTACATCTAGCTATTACCATTGTACTACTACCACCATTTGTACATCTAGCTATTACCATTGTACTACTACCACCATTTGTACATCTAGCTATTACCATTGTACTACTACCACCATTTGTACATCTAGCTATTACCATTGTACTACTACCACCATTTGTACATCTAGCTATTACCATTGTACTACTACCTCTGTTCTGATTTCTGTTGACCATGTCTCCATATTTTCTCTGCACTTGAACTACTCCTTTCTGTTGCAAGTTTTAATTATATGCTGTTCCTTATTGTTTTTCTGTGCTCTGTGTCTGTTATGTCTACCATGAGTCAGGACGTACGAAGTTTTCTGACAAATGCTCGTGAGTGCCTCTCGTATATGGCGGTTCCTACAGCCACTGATGTTTCTGCGCTCCATCGTTTACGTGTGTGTTCCTCTTCCTTGAAACATCCTAATATTATTGCTCGTTGTGTGGGATACTGTTGGATGGTAATCATGCTACATATCCGAAACATTTTGGTTTCTTGTTTCTTAAAAGGCTCTAGCACTGGTTTTGTTGCTACCAAGTCTATTAATAGTCAGTCTTATTATTGGTTAGGGTTAGGGTTAGGATGCGTCTGCCTGGAGGGCAGTGACGTCAGTTTAGTAACCAATAACCAAGTGTCTAATTTTGACATTGGTAGTACAAAGTTGAGATGAAGATCGTATTGTATACAGCTTATTTTGTGTGTTTAAAAAATATTTGTAATTGAGAATCGGTGTCATGTAGTCAATGATTTGGTTTGCTTTGTTGAATCTTTGCTGTATTTCTGTGTTGATTCTTCCTTCCATCTACTGTTATCAAACTTCTCAAATATGGAAATATTTGTCACTTGTCTCAGTTGTTGATGTGTGTGATTGATATTTTCTTCTCCTGCGGTTGTCATTATAAGCTCAGTCTTATTGAACATTAATGTTCATATTGTCATCTTTACTTGTGTTTTTTCATTAATGGGTTGTTGTAAATGTTGCAACTGAAGGGGCAACAATTACTTGGTCATCTGCAAAACGCAGTTCATTTAATAATAATTCCTCTCGTACCGTTATACGTTACATAGGGCCTGCAAGTAATTTCTCCATACCGCTCTATCCTGGGCAACTCGCTCAATCTCCTCCATGGAACTGAGACCGATATTTCTTGCCTCTCTCAGCAAAGTTCGTTTCATGGTCTCCTTAGGTCGACCTCTCTTTCTTGAACCCTTTGCATCCCACTTCAATGTCTGCTTTGATATTCGTTGATCATTTCTCCTCAAGGTGTGTCCAACATATCTCCATCTTCTCTTTCTTATAACAGTTGTCACTAGTGGTTGACCAGACATGTCTCTGATTTCATCACTTCTCCTGAATTCGTTCCATTTTATATTCATTATTTTCGCAGACATCTATTTTCAAATGCATTCAACTTGCTTTCTGTATCTTTAGTCATTTTCCAACACTCGCTGGCATATGTTAGCAGTTCATTTAGAAGGATACCAATGATGGTAGCTTCGCATGACTCATCATGGCGCCAATCGTTGCATGAATTGGCTATTTTGCAAATATTGTTGATTCTTCTTCTTCTTCTTTCTTGCGTCCACCGCTATGAGTTCAGGCGTAGTCAAGGCACCTGGTTTGATACTTCTGAATGACTTTCGCGTGAAGGTATGCTTTCCTTTTTATTAGTGTCTCCCGCCATACCGGCGTGCTTTCTCCGACTTGAGCGGTTGTGGATGTATATCTTTAACTGTTAGAATAGAATAGTTTTATCTTTAACTGTTACAGTAGAATAGTTCTATCTTTAACTGTTAGAGTAGAATAGTTCTATCTTTAACTGTTAGAGTAGAATAGTTATGTCTTTAACTGTTAGAGTAGAATAGTTATGTCTTTAACTGTTAGAGTAGAATAGTTATGTCTTTAACTGTTAGAGTAGAATAGTTATGTCTTTAACTGTTAGAGTAGAATAGTTACGTCTTTAACTGTTAGAATAGAATAGTTCTATCTTTAACTGTTAGAGTGGAATAGTTCTGTCTTTAACTGTTAGAGTAGAATAGTTCTATCTTTAACTGTTAGAGTGGAATAGTTATGTCTTTAACTGTTAGAGTAGAATAGTTATGTCTTTAACTGTTAGAGTAAAATAGTTATGTCTTTAACTGTTAGAGTAGAATAGTTATGTCTTTAACTGTTAGAATAGAATAGTTCTATCTTTAACTGTTAGAGTAGAATAGTTCTATCTTTAACTGTTAGAGTGGAATAGTTATGTCTTTAACTGTTAGAGTAGAATAGTTATGTCTTTAACTGTTAGAGTAGAATAGTTCTATCTTTAACTGTTAGAGTAGAATAGTTATGTCTTTAACTGTTAGAGTGGAATAGTTATGTCTTTAACTGTTAGAGTAGAATAGTTCTGTCTTTAACTGTTAGAATAGTTCTGTCTTTAACTGTTAGAATAGTTCTGTCTTTAACTGTTAGAATAGTTCTGTCTTTAACTGTTAGAGTAGAATAGTTCTGTCTTTAACTGTTAGAATAGTTCTGTCTTTAACTGTTAGAGTAGAATAGTTCTGTCTTTAACTGTTAGAATAGTTCTGTCTTTAACTGTTAGAGTAGAATAGTTCTGTCTTTAACTGTTAGAGTAGAATAGTTCTGCTCAGAATAAGCTATTTCTTGATGATGAAGAAATGCATGCTGATGCCAGAATGACGTCATTGTTCTATCGAATTTCCCATGGAAACTAATCTGTACAGAACATTGACGAACAATTAAATGTACTATGTGATTCCAGAATGTTCCCCCTCCTCCCGGTGATATCCGTTTATAATCTGACAGAAGAAACCATGACAACAACAACAAAATAAACACTTCCTGTTGACATAAAGGCATTGACATAATATGTTCATGAAGTGTTTATTTCCTGGTCAAGTGTTTATTTCCTGGTCAAGTGTTTATTTCCTGGTCAAGTGTTTATTTCCTGGTCAAGTGTTTATTTACTGGTCAAGTGTTTATTTACTGGTCAAGTGTTTATTTACTGGTCAAGTGTTTATTAACTGGTCAAGTGTTGATGTTTTCCTCATTTGGTGTCTATCTACTCCGGTCCACTTGCTCTCAAACTGCAATATTTCCTTTCTATTCACAAATATCCATTCTATTTATTGTGTGTCTGAGTGCAAAGATTACATCCCAACAACTTGAGTTCTTTGGTAATCGCATTTTTTGTGTTTAATGTAGCTGGGATTCCATGATTAACCGTAATCTCTTGGACAAGATTTTCTAGAATATTTTTGTTTGTATGTTTTAGAAACGATTTTTCTCTGCACTTAATCTACAGTCTGTTTTATTGTCTTTCTTTGTTTTGTTTTTCAGTTGGTTCTTAGATTTTCTTAGCTTTCTCTCTCTCTCTCTCTCTCTTTCTCTCACTCTCTCTCGCTCTCTCTCTCTCTCGCTCTCTCTCTCTCTCTCTCTCTCTCCTGATTTGTTGTGTTTAGTTTCTGTATTTGACATCTTCATTGTCTATTTATGTCTACTTTTATTATGTCCTCTTTATGATTTATTTATTCATTTTGTTTACTTATGTGATACCATACATGTCTATGCCCTAAAACGCTGTCCACCGCATCCACCCCACGGTTTTCTCCAGATCTGATCTGATCCGCTCTGATTACCTCCGATTTGTGGGTTTATGTATAACGTCTACAGTAGATATCACATTTCATTTATATATATATATATCAATCATTCAATCCTACTATCACTATATACAATAATTGCACTACTTATAACTATAAGAGAAACTTTGTAAGGTTTAGTATTAATCAAATGAGAGTACTCTATGGGGGAATACAACTACAGTGAATTGTCGTGTGGCGTGCGCGCCACTATAGCAGTTAATGGTACGGAACGGGTTAACCTGATAGGAATAATTCTCTCAATGATTGGGTTGTAACTAAATAGTGCTGTATAGATATATATAGATATCTTTACACATCACCATGTATCTCTTTGGAAGTGATCATAATTTATGCATAGGTAAATTGAAACTGAAATTGAAAATTCACCATACTAAAAAGAACAACTGCGAATAGACAGTCAAAGACTACAAAATAAAGAAGTAAAAGGAATATCAGCTCGAACTTAAGAATAGGTTCGAGTTACTCAATGGTGAAAATGAACAGAACATTGAAGACAAATGGACTAAGATAAAGGACACACTATTGGGGCAGCAAATAGTAGCGCAGGATTAAAGACGAAAGACAGAAAACCCTGCATAAGCGATGACACCTGGAAATGTATTCAAGAAAGAAGAAAGATGAAACTAGCAATATTTAATACTAAGGATGCAACAGATGAAATCCAAGCTAAAGAGGAATATAGACTAAAAGACAAGGAAGTGAAAAGAGCGACTAGAAGAGATAAAAGAGCATATGTCAATCGACTACTGAAGAAGGGGAAAAGGCAGCTAAGACTGTAAACAGTAAAATGCTAGACAATACACTAAAACAACTTACTGGAACTTTTGTTTCAAAGGGTGGCCCAATCAAGAGTAAAGATGGTAAAGTTCTAACATCAGATACCGAGCAGAAGAAAAGATGGGCTATAGTTTATGGTTGAAACTGGAGTAAAGCAAGGCTGTATTCTATCTCCGCTATTATTTGGAGTGGCCATTGACTGGGTGATGCGAAAATGTTGCAGGGGTGAAACTGGCATCGATTGGGTAGAAAATAGTCAACTAGAAGATTTGGATTTTGCAGATGATATTGCCTTGTTAAGTAGAAACAACCAAGATATGCAAAGAAAAACAGACAACTTGTCATCTATAGCATCAAAAGTTGGACTGCAGATAAGCTATGAAAAAACAAATATATTGAAGACACCTATGTCAAGTAATGCAGATATCACACTGGAATCTAAAATGATAAAAATAACAGAGCAGTTCACCTATTTAGGTAGCAATTTTGATTGCACAGGAAATGTTAAAAAGAAATTATGATACGAATTGGCAAAGCAACATCAGCTTTTAAAAGTCTAAATAAAATATGGAACTGCAAGTTATATAGTATTAAACTAAATTACGAATTTTCAATTCAAATGTTGTATCAATCCTAACATATGCCAGCGAGAGTTGGAAAATGACTAAAGATATAGAAAGCAAGTTGAATGCATTTGAAAATAGATGTCTGCGAAAAATAATGAATATAAAATGGAATGAATTCAGGAGAAGTGATGAAATCAGAGATATGTCTGGTCAACCACTAGTGACAACTGTTATAAGAAAGAGAAGATGGAGATATGTTGGGCACACCTTGAGGAGAAATGATCAACAAATATCAAAGCAGGCATTGAAGTGGGATGCAAAGGGTTCAAGAAGAGAGGTCGACCTAAGGAGACCCTGAAACGAACTTTGCTGAGAAAGGCAGGAAATATCGGTCTCAGTTCCATGGAGGAGATTGAGCGAGTTGCCCAGGATAGAGCGGTTTGGAGAAATTACTTGCAGGCCTTATCTAACGTATAACGGTACGAGAGGAATTATTATTATTATTATTTATCTCTTAGTTATCATAATTTATTTCTTTAGACATCACCATTTATCTCTTTAGACATCACCATTTATCTCTTTAGACATCACCATTTATCTCTTTAGTTATCACAATTTATCTCTTTAGTTATCACCATTTATCTCTTTAGACATCACCATTTATCTCTTTAGTTATCCCCATTTATCTTTTTAGACATCACCATTTATCTCTTTAGACATCACCATTTATCTCTTTTGACATCACCATTTATCTCTTTAGACATCACCATTTATCTCTTTAGACATCACCATTTATCTCTTTAGACATCACCATTTATCTCTTTAGTTATCACAATTTATCTCTTTAGACATCACCATTTATCTCTTTAGACATCACCATTTATCTCTTTAGACATCACCATTTATCTCTTTAGACATCACCATTTATCTGTCCAGACACGATTTATGATCAGTCGCTTTCACGTGAACCACCTTGACTGCAATATTCTCAGATTTATTTTGTTTATTTCGATGCTACAGACTGTGTGGTAAGTCATCAGTCATTTCTTAGATGACTGAGAGAACATTCACTAAATAGATGACTGAGACAACATTCACTAAATAGATGACTGAGAGAGAGAGAGAGAATATTCACTAAATATATGACTGAGGGAGCATTCACTAAATAGATGACTGAGAGAGAGAACATTCACTAAATAGATGACTGAGAGAGAGAGAGAGAACATTCACTAAATAGATGACTGAGAGAGAGAGAGAGAACATTCACTAAATAGATGACTGAGAGAGAGAGAACATTCACTAAATAGATGACTGAGAGAGAGAGAGAGAACATTCACTAAATAGATGACTGAGAGAGAGAGAGAACATTCACTAAATAGATGACTGAGAGAGAGAGAGAACATTCACTAAATAGATGACTGAGAGAGAGAGAACATTCACTAAATAGATGACTGAGAGAGAGAGAACATTCACTAAATAGATGACTGAGAGAGAGAGAGAACATTCACTAAATAGATGACTGAGAGAGAGAGAACATTCACTAAATAGATGACTGAGAGAGAGAGAGAGAACATTCACTAAATAGATGATTGCGAGAAAGAACATTCACGAAATAGATGACTGAGAGAGATAACATGACTGATATTCTCTTGAAACACATATTTTGACTTAATGTTGTCTTCCTATTGTGTTACCCTACCTCCACCCACGCCCTGCTCCCACACAAATGTCGTTCCCCCATGTTAACAATAAAAGAGAAGCGTGGATCTGCTACTCTTCACTTGCATGGAGGAAGACTGGGAGAAGCTAATCAAGCTAATTACCTTCTACACACGAGATGAGAACTATCTCAGTCGGGTAAGTGTGGGGTAGGTGTGGGGTAGGTGTGTGTAGTAGTGTATGGTAAGTGTGGGGTAGGAGTGTGGGAGAGTAAGTGTATCATGAAAGGGTGAGAGTGTATGGTTAGTCACGTGACAGTTGATGCAACGTGACAGTTTATGGCCACATCACTGATCACATCACTGACAACATCACTGACAACGTCACTGACAACATCACTGACAACATCACTGACAACACCACTGACTATATCACTGATCACATCACTGACAACATCACTGACAACGTCACTGACAACATCACTGACAACATCACTGACTACATCACTGACTATATCACTGATCACATCACTGACAACATCACTGACAACACCACTGACAACACCACTGACAACATCACTGACAACACCACTGACCGATATGACTAGAGAATGTGTGTATGATCGCTGTTTGACAAAGTATGTGTGTATGTGTGAACGTGCATGCGTACGTGCGTCTGTGTGTATGTATACTCCACCAGTACACCTCCAACATAACACAAGTAGTATCAGCAACACTGATTCCAAGCATCATCATCATGATCAGTGGCGGCTTGTGCTCATTTTTGTTGGTGGGGCCAGACACAAATGTTCGGAAAAATCATGGTTGTGGGCTAGGTTATATTTTAATGGACATGCTCAGAAGTAGACGACTAAGATGGTTGGGACATATGAGAAGAATGGAAACTTGCCGCATACCAAAACAAATGTTGTTCTGTGAACTTTCGGAGGAAGAGGCACCAGGGCAGACCACTGCTCAGATATAAAGATGTCTGCAAAGCCTCAATGAAAAACTTTTCTATAGGTCCCAGCACATGGGAAAAACTAGCTGATGACAGAGTTGCGTGGAAAGCCAAATTACGGAAGGGCGCAGAATCTTTTGAGAAGAGACTTATATACGAGCTGAACGACAAGAGAGAAAAGCGAAAACTCAGAAGTTGTCACAGTAAAACACTTGCCAATTGACAGTCTGTAAAGATGAAAAAGGTCATATATATTTTAATTTATAAAGTAATAAATACACGTTACACTATATTATTGGTGTGGCACGGCTCAGTGGCCCTTAATGACGAGCCGCCCCTGATCATGATGTATGGTACACAATCTCTGCCCACAGATGTCCATCTCTGAACGTCTGACTGTCATGATGAGTGCTCCGTACCTGGTCAAGCTGGTCAAGCAAGTACTACCTCACCCACCGCAGCAACGACACGTCACTCGATTGTTGTGTTTATGCCAGTTCACAGAAGAGTGCATCTCCAGGTAATGTCATTTCTACGTGTGGCTGTTAGTTGTGTGGCTGTTTGTTAGTTGTGTGGGTTTTAGTTGTGTGTGTGTTAGTTGTGTGTGTGTTAGTTGTGTGGCTGTTAGTTGTGTGTGTGTTAGTTGTGTGGGTGTTAGTTGTGTGGGTTTTAGTTGTGTGGGTTTAAGTTGTATGGGTGTTAGTTGTGTGGGTGTTAGTTTTGTGTGTATAAGACATGAGTGTACCAGTTCTGTGTCTTTCAGTCCTAGGTATGTGAGTAATGTGGGTGTCATCTGTGTGGGTGTAAGTCATGTGGATTGAGGAGGTGTTTGTTTAACCAGCGAGACACGGGAACTATCACTATGCATATCCGTCGTCTTCTATTGCGGGAGAAATGTGTACCTGTGTGTCTGTCATAAGTGTTATGACGTCAGTTTAGTAACCAATAACCAATCAGATATCTCGTCATGACGCAACTGTGCTAGAACAAGATCATCTGGTCATCTTCTACGACGCTTGAAGTATGGTTACAACATTGAAGTAATGATGTTGTCAAAGCATCCCTAACGAGGAAAGACAGTATCAGCTGCAACCAATCAGAATATATATATTATACCTGGACAAGTTTGTAGACTTGGTCGCATGCAGGACTTTGCGATATATTTTCTCAGTATGATGCAAGTCTTCGAAATGCCGACCCTAAAGTGTTTTTTCTCTTTAAAATAACATTCAATTGTAATTTTGATTTCGCTGTTTAAGCCGCCTTCCTTATGGCCCCGCCTGATGCGACCGCCTCTCTGTATCATAGTACAGCACGGCCCTGGTCGCATCGACGTCCACATCATTTTTCCCAATGGATGACCAAAATAAATTTACACTTTGACTTGGTACTTTACTTTGAGTTGGTACTTTACTTTGAGTTGGTACTTTACTTTGAGTTGGTACTTTACTTTGAGTTGGTACTTTACTTTGAGTTGGTACTTTACTTTGAGTTGGTACTTTACTTTGAGTTGGTACTTTACTTTGAGTTGGTACTTTACTACAAGGCAATGGAGAAGGCCAGATTCACATACAACTGTGTTATTTTTTAAAAAGTCATTTTCCAAGGCGTGCCAGTCCGTCTCCCCCACCCTCCACCCTACCCCTTCCTTGCTTTAACGTATGGACGCCCATGCTTGGTCACGAAATTAAACTTGATAATATTTACTCTGATCACAGAAGAAAAACTTGATAATCTTTACTTTGATCACAGAAGAAAAACTTGATAATATTTACTCTGATCACAGAAGAAAAACTTGATAATATTTACTCTGATCACAGAAGAAAAACTTGATAATATTTACTCTGATCACAGAAGAAAAACTTGATAATCTTTACTCTGATTACAGAAGAAAACTTGATAATCTTTACTCTGATTACAGAAGAAAACTTGATAATCTTTACTCTGATTACAGAAGAAAACTAGATAATCTTTACTTTGATCACAGAAGAAAACTTAATAATCTTTACTCTGATCACAGAAGAAAAATATGATGTACTTTATTTATCTGTGATGTATTTACGTTATTGGATCACTTTACCAAGAATATTGGATCACTTTACCAAGAATATTGGATCACTTTACCAACAATATTGGATCACTTTACCAACATTATTGGATCACTTTACCAAGAATATTGGATCACTTTACCAAGAATATTGGATCACTTTACCAAGAATATTGGATCACTTTACCAACAATATTGGATCACTTTACCAACAATATCTTCATCTGAATTGTTTATGAACTGATAGATCAGTTTACCAATGTTTTTAATCAGATATCGGTGATTTCTCTGTTTGTAGATTTGCACATGGCCTTGACCGAGAAGATGTTCCTGGACTAGCCGAACTCTTCACGCGCCATATGCCAGGCAAGGTGTCTGGAAGCGCAGCCAGGCGTGTTCAGGAAGAATTGTTTCATGCAAACCATGGACTTGTACCTTGAACCAGATCATGTGTATAGTACATGTCACAAGTCTGCTGGTTTTTGCCCAACTTACCTAGGCCTGATGACCACTGTTCAGATGTTTAGTGACACCAAGAATTCTCAAAAATGATACGTTAGCAAACTGACTGGTTAGCTTGTGGATTCAAATATAATACACCAGTAACTGACGGGTTAGCTTGTGGACTAAATAAATCCAGAGTAGATTGTTCCATTATTACTGTCAGATCATGTACTAGCTTGATATTCAACAATTTCCAACATAAGTTTCTCATAGATTTGAGATGTCTTACTTGAGTGCTGCCAAATATCATTTAGCACACCAACCAGTCTTGTTGATAATGTACACACCACAGGGGCATATTACTTTTGCAGGTCACATGGTGGATGTTGGCATGTTTTATTTGTCAAAAATGAGTCTGCTATGGTGGGTGCCGGGTATTATTTGACCTGTGACATTCGACAATTCCCACTTGAGGGCGCAAGTTGTTCACGGAACCTGACACTGGCTTTATTATTTAAGATTTGCTGCACTGTTCTAATTAAGAATTCACAACTTTGTGATCAATGCATTGTGTATGGTTGCTCGGATACGGGATCAGACTGCAAATAAGAAAGTCACACGGATGTGCCATTTGATTTGGAAATTGCAAATGTTCTGAGGACTGTTAAATCAAACTTTCTCCTTGTGTTTTTATTATGAATGAATAATTTAATGACGTTTTCTGCACTTGATCTCGTCGACCTGGTTTCAGATTGTCTATTTACGACTTGTTACCTCAGCCAAGTTTGTGATATATTTAATCATATCAGAAAGTTTGTTTATAATATTCTCCTAGCTCCATATCATAACGACAGCTAGTTGTCATTTGATTCATGTTTGGCCAACATGTTGTTGCTATATTTCTGTTCCAGAATTGATTGCATTATTTATTTATTGTTGTTGCCGTCAAACTTCCTGTACAAATCTGCGATATACTTTCTCTACGTTCATTTTGTGATACAACTGTTTGAGATAAATATATACATCAGCATGTAACGTGTGTGGGCACCTGGAGGTACCCTGTCTGTACCTACGCCAATGGTTTGTAAGTAAACCGATAAACAAAAGTGGCACACTGATAACTTATTATGTCTAATTAAATATGTCGTTTTTCTTTCCATTTTGTGCACAAACATTTCATTTTGAAATGTATTAACATACTCAAATATTCTTGTATATATGTGCGCATGTATGCTCATTCATGTACATGTGTTAGTATGTGTTGTCTGTGTGTGCGTCCGTCTGTTACGCACATGCCCAGAAATGATTCACCTGGTCTGACTAGAATCCATTTGACGTTTCCGTAAGCTTGTCTTTGAACTTTGTGTTGTATGAAGTGTTTATGTCTGTTCCAGACATTTCTAACAATACTTAGTCTTGTCTAAGCCAACTGTTTACATTTGACAACACTCAGAAATTCTCTTGGTATCTTTACTTATGACTAATGTTGAGGTGTTGAATGAGGTCAAGACACAGAGAAAGCTTATCATCAATATAAGAAAGAGGCAGTCATCATTCTTCGGACATGTGATGAGAAAGGAGGTTTAGAACACATTGTGACAACCGGTAAAATCGAGGGTATATGAGACAGAGGAAATTTTGGATAGCTTGACTTCATGGCACGGAAGAGCCTCAACATCTGAGATGATAGCAAACACTAGAGATTTGTGGAGATCCATGATCGCCTACACCAGCTGGCACGCACCTGATGATGATGATGATCTTTACTTACCAACATTTACACACAAAAACTCACCTTAAAGAGAGAGTGGTGATAGCAAGAGTGAGAGAGTGGTGATAGCAAGAGTGAGAGAGAGTGGTGATAGCAAGAGTGAGAGAGAAAACAAGTAAGAAATAATTAGCACAATATATCCAGGCATTTGCTGTCATGGACACACCCACATTGTTCAAATGTTATTTATAACTGTCATGAAAACAAGCAGACATTAGCTCAATCTTAGGTAAGACATTAGCTCAATCTTAGCTCAGATGTACAAGTAACATCTCAAGAAATTAGTTTCATGTTTTATTGACAAGCGTTACATTGTGTCAATAGTTGACAAGAGTTAGCATATTTCATTTCTGCTACTCAAGACAGTTTATCTGGTGTCAGACAAGCAAATGTCACCATGAACACTAAAAGAGAAATGTTCAACACAATCTTTCTCCCAACATTATGCTATCAGTGCCAAACGTGGACACTGACATCAAATGATAGAAGAAAACTAGTTGTAACAGAGATATAGTATCTATGCAGAATGCTGGGAGTATCAAGAAGAGACCAGTTTGGAAATCACAATGTTACTCTGATACAGTGGATACAAAGCAAAAGACCATCCACGCATAAGGTGGACCTCAGAGAAAACAGAGGTGATGAAAATCACTTTATGAAGAGTACACAAAAGCCTGTTCTAGAAATCTCTTCTTACCCTGATGCTGTGAGACAAAACAAGATTTGAGAACAGAAAGAAGAAAATGAACAAATCTAAAGTCTAAACTGAATTGTTCATTTGAGATTTTATTTTAAAACATGTATGTCATCTGGAAGACTGTGAAACAACTAACAGAAGAAACTTTGTTACTGTCATCTGGAAGACTATGAAACAACTAACAGAAGAAACTATTGTTACTGTCATCTGGAAGACTGAAACAACTAACAGAAGAAACTATTGTTACTGTCATCTGGAAGACTGAAACAACAGAAGAAACTATTGTTACTGTCATCTGGAAGACTGTGAAACAATTAACAGAAAAAACTATTGTTAAAGTTTATCAGTTTTAAAAATGTTGGAAACTTTTTCATAATTTGTTGTTGAACTTGTTTTCTTTATTGTTTGCATTTATGATTTCCTTTCTTTTTATAAATTTCTGTTCTGCAACCAACAGTCAATGATGTTGTTCAGTCAGTGATGTTCAGTCAATGATGCTTTCTTATACAGATCGATGCATCTTTGTCACATCTCATCTACATCTCTTTCTCCTACTTGTATCCATGCATGTTTACTCAGCAACTCAATGAGTACGCTCAGGAAGATTGAAATAGGCTGGGCTCGGAGACAATGATTGAAGTCGCTGAGGAGGTCTTGGCTGACAAAATTTAGTTTTATTTTTGTGCCAGGACATGCAGGTGTAAGGGAAAATAAATGTGCCAATAGTCTTGCAGGTGTGGCTTGCAGGTGTGGCTGCTGTACAATAGGCTTGCAGGTATGGCTGCTGTACAATAGGCTTGCAGGTGTGGCTGCTGTACAATAGTCTTGCAGGTGTGGCTGCTGTACAATAGGCTTGCAGGTGTGGCTGCTGTACAATAGTCTTGCAGGTGTGGCTGCTGTACAATAGGCTTGCAGGTGTGGCTGCTGTACAATAGGCTTGCAGGTGTGGCTGCTGTACAATAGTCTTGCAGGTGTGGCTGCTGTACAATAGGCTTGCAGGGGCTGTGAAAGCTTGCAGTGGCTGCTACAATAGGCTTGCAGGTGTGGCTGCTGTACAATAGGCTTGCAGGTGTGGCTGCTGTACAATAGGCTTGCAGGTGTGGCTGCTGTACAATAGGCTTGCAGGTGTGGCTGCTGTACAATAGGCTTGCAGGTGTGGCTGCTGTACAATAGGCTTGCAGGTGTGGCTGCTGTACAATAGGTCATTGTGACACTAGGTGTGGCTGCTGTACAATAGGCTTGCAGGTGTGGCTGCTGTACAATAGGCTTGCAGGTGTGGCTGCTGTACAATAGGCTTGCAGGTGTGGCTGCTGTACAATAGGCTTGCAGGTGTGGCTGCTGTACAATAGGCTTGCAGGTGTGGCTGCTGTACAATAGTCTTGCAGGTGTGGCTGCTGTACAATAGGCTTGCAGGTGTGGCTGCTGTACAATAGTCTTGCAGGTGTGGCTGCTGTACAATAGTCTTGCAGGTGTGGCTGCTGTACAATAGTCTTGCAGGTGTGGCTGCTGTACAATAGGCTTGCAGGTGTGGCTGCTGTACAATAGTCTTGCAGGTGTGGCTGCTGTACAATAGTCTTGCAGGTGTGGCTGCTGTACAATAGGCTTGCAGGTGTGGCTGCTGTACAATAGGCTTGCAGGTGTGGCTGCTGTACAATAGGCTTGCAGGTGTGGCTGCTGTACAATAGGCTTGCAGGTGTGGCTGCTGTACAATAGGCTTGCAGGTGTGGCTGCTGTACAATAGGCTTGCAGGTGTGGCTGCTGTACAATAGGCTTGCAGGTGTGGCTGCTGTACAATAGGCTTGCAGGTGTGGCTGCTGTACAATAGGCTTGCAGGTGTGGCTGCTGTACAATAGGCTTGCAGGTGTGGCTGCTGTACAATAGGCTTGCAGGTGTGGCTGCTGTACAATAGGCTTGCAGGTGTGGCTGCTGTACAATAGGCTTGCAGGTGTGGCTGCTGTACAATAGGCTTGCAGGTGTGGCTGCTGTACAATAGGCTTGCAGGTGTGGCTGCTGTACAATAGGCTTGCAGGTGTGGCTGCTGTACAATAGGCTTGCAGGTGTGGCTGCTGTACAATAGGCTTGCAGGTGTGGCTGCTGTACAATAGGCTTGCAGGTGTGGCTGCTGTACAATAGGCTTGCAGGTGTGGCTGCTGTACAATAGGCTTGCAGGTGTGGCTGCTGTACAATAGGCTTGCAGGTGTGGCTGCTGTACAATAGGCTTGCAGGTGTGGCTGCTGTACAATAGGCTTGCAGGTGTGGCTGCTGTACAATAGGCTTGCAGGTGTGGCTGCTGTACAATAGGCTTGCAGGTGTGGCTGCTGTACAATAGGCTTGCAGGTGTGGCTGCTGTACAATAGGCTTGCAGGTGTGGCTGCTGTACAATAGGCTTGCAGGTGTGGCTGCCTAGTAGCTAATAGGCTTGCAGGTGTGGCTGCTGTACAATAGGCTTGCAGGTGTGGCTGCTGTACAATAGGCTTGCAGGTGTGGCTGCTGTACAATAGGCTTGCAGGTGTGGCTGCTGTACAATAGGCTTGCAGGTGTGGCTGCTGTACAATAGGCTTGCAGGTGTGGCTGCTGTACAATAGGCTTGCAGGTGTGGCTGCTGTACAATAGGCTTGCAGGTGTGGCTGCTGTACAATAGGCTTGCAGGTGTGCTGCTGACAATAGCTTGCAGGTGTGGCTGCTGTACAATAGGCTTGCAGGTGTGGCTGCTGTACAATAGGCTTGCAGGTGTGGCTGCTGTACAATAGGCTTGCAGGTGTGGCTGCTGTACAATAGGCTTGCAGGTGTGGCTGCTGTACAATAGGCTTGCAGGTGTGGCTGCTGTACAATAGGCTTGCAGGTGTGGCTGCTGTACAATAGGCTTGCAGGTGTGGCTGCTGTACAATAGGCTTGCAGGTGTGGCTGCTGTACAATAGGCTTGCAGGTGTGGCTGAACTGCTAAAAGTGGGGAGCACTGGACCAGGCTGATATTATAAATTCCCTGAGGGAGAGAGAGGACATGTACATGATTCAAGTAATAGTGAATCTACAACACTAACCAGCCTGCAAAAATACCAAGACAAATTTGGTGTAGTTAGACAAGAACACTATACTGGTAGCCAAAGAAGAATAGTAAAACAAAAAATAACTGGTGTTGCCACTCGCTGAGAGACATACTGAGTAGGAGATCAGAGCACTTATGGACTAATTGGTTCGATGTGCAGTGATGATGATCCGACGACTAAACGAAACTTTCTCACACAGCTCAACACTTCTCACACATACCTCACACAGTTCATACACAGCTTAGATTTCATTCATGCACTAGTTATAATCAGAATCAAAGAACCCACCAAATATATCTCAACATTTTGTTTAATAGAGAAATGCTTTCAAGAATTATTTGATCAATGTCTGACAACAGTAACATCAACAATCAAGAACAGTGGATTCGTTTTTGAATCAATAATACACAATCATTTGGTGATTTATCATCAACAAAAACTGTCAACCCGTGTCATAGTTTAATATAATAATACATAACAAAACAAGTGTGTAACACACCACACACACATACACGTGTTAGTAGAACAACTCATGGTACATTATCTGTTTAGTCAGATCAACATCACACACAGGAAAGCTTGCAGTCATAATGGACACACACAGATGTGTCCCTGTTCTTAGTCAATACAGTCATACAGAACAAGATTTTGTTTAAACTTGCATTTATCTGTGATCTAGACTGTGTACATCTTGTGTGTCCTGATTGTCTCGCATACATGTATCCTGCCTGAGCTGTCTCGCATACATGTATCCTGCCTGAGCTGATACACTTCAACCAGATGTTTATGTTGCACCATCTTCCTTCATCTTGTGTGTCCTGATTGTCTCGCATACATGTATCCTGCCTGAGCTGTCTCGATACATGATCCTGGAGCTGATACACTTCAACCAGATGTTTATGTTGCACCATCTTCCTTCATCTTGTGTGTCCTGATTGTCTCGCACACATGTATCCTGCCTGAGCTGTCTCACATACATGTATCCTGCCTGAGCTGTCTCGCATACATGTATCCTGGAGCTGATACACTTCAACCAGATGTTTATGTTGCACCATCTTCCTTCATCTTGTGTGTCCTGATTGTCTCGCACACATGTATCCTGCCTGAGCTGTCTCGCATACATGTATCCTGGAGCTGATACACTTCAACCAGATGTTTATGTTGCACCATCTTCCTTCATCTTGTGTGTCCTGATTGTCTCGCACACATGTATCCTGCCTGAGCTGTCTCGCATACATGTATCCTGCCTGAGCTGATATACTTCAACCAGATGTTTATGTTGCACCATCTTCCTTCATCTTGTGTGTCCTGATTGTCTCGCACACATGTATCCTGCCTGAGCTGTCTCGCATACATGTATCCTGCCTGAGCTGATACACTTCAACCAGATGTTTATGTTGCACCATCTTCCTTCATCTTGTGTGTCCTGATTGTCTCACATACATGTATCCTGCCTGGAGCTGATACACTTCAACCAGATGTTTATGTTGTACAATCTTCCTTCATCTTGTGTGTCCTGATTGTCTCACATACATGTATCCTGCCTGAGCTGTCTCACATACATGTATCCTGCCTGAGCTGTCTCACATACATGTATCCTGCCTGAGCTGTCTCACATACATGTATCCTGCCTGAGCTGTCTCACATACATGTATCCTGCCTGAGCTGTCTCACATACATGTATCCTGCCTGAGCTGTCTCACATACATGTATCCTGCCTGAGCTGTCTCACTTGATGATGAGATCAGAGCACTTATGGACTAATTGGTTCAATGTGCAGTGATGATGATCCGACGACTAAACGAAACTTTCTCACACAGCTCAACACTTCTCACACATACCTCACACAGTTCATACACAGCTTAGATTTCATTCATGCACTAGTTATAATCAGAATCAAAGAACCCACCAAATATATCTCAACATTTTGTTTAATAGAGAAATGCTTTCAAGAATTATTTGATCAATGTCTGACAACAGTAACATCAACAATCAAGAACAGTGGATTCGTTTTTGAATCAATAATACACAATCATTTGGTGATTTATCATCAACAAAAACTGTCAACCCGTGTCATAGTTTAATATAATAATACATAACAAAACAAGTGTGTAACACACCACACACACATACACGTGTGTTAGTAGAACAACTCATGGTACATTATCTGTTTAGTCAGATCAACATCACACACAGGAAAGCTTGCAGTCATAATGGACACACACAGATGTGTCCCTGTTCTTAGTCAATACAGTCATACAGAACAAGGTTTTGTTTAAACTTGCATTTATCTGTGATCTAGACTGTGTACATCTTGTGTGTCCTGATTGTCTCGCATACATGTATCCTGCCTGAGCTGTCTCGGATACATGTATCCTGCCTGAGCTGTCTCGCATACATGTATCCTGCCTGAGCTGATACACTTCAACCAGATGTTTATGTTGCACCATCTTCCTTCATCTTGTGTGTCCTGATTGTCTCGCATACATGTATCCTGCCTGAGCTGTCTCACATACATGTATCCTGCCTGAGCTGTCTCGCATACATGTATCCTGGAGCTGATACACTTCAACCAGATGTTTATGTTGCACCATCTTCATCTTGTGTGTCCTGATTGTCTCGCACACATGTATCCTGCCTGAGCTGTCTCGCATACATGTATCCTGCCTGAGCTGTCTCGCATACATGTATCCTGCCTGAGCTGTCTCGCATACATGTATCCTGGAGCTGATACACTTCAACCAGATGTTTATGTTGCACCATCTTCCTTCATCTTGTGTGTCCTGATTGTCTCGCACACATGTATCCTGCCTGAGCTGTCTCGCATACATGTATCCTGCCTGAGCTGATACACTTCAACCAGATGTTTATGTTGCACCATCTTCCTTCATCTTGTGTGTCCTGATTGTCTCACATACATGTATCCTGCCTGGAGCTGATACACTTCAACCAGATGTTTATGTTGCACCATCTTCCTTCATCTTGTGTGTCCTGATTGTCTCACATACATGTATCCTGCCTGGAGCTGATACACTTCAACCAGATGTTTATGTTGCACCATCTTCCTTCATCTTGTGTGTCCTGATTGTCTCACATACATGTATCCTGCCTGAGCTGTCTCACATACATGTATCCTGCCTGAGCTGTCTCACATACATGTATCCTGCCTGAGCTGTCTCACATACATGTATCCTGCCTGAGCTGTCTCACATACATGTATCCTGCCTGAGCTGTCTCACATACATGTATCCTGCCTGAGCTGTCTCACATACATGTATCCTGCCTGAGCTGTCTCACATACATGTATCCTGCCTGAGCTGTCTCACATACATGTATCCTGCCTGAGCTGTCTCACATACATGTATCCTGCCTGAGCTGTCTCACATACATGTATCCTGCCTGAGCTGTCTCACATACATGTATCCTGCCTGGAGCTGATACACTTCAACCAGATGTTTATGTTGCACCATCTTCCTTCATCAACAGCTAGAATTGTTACTAAAAGTGACATGCTTCACTCTACTATATATGTCTTGTTCTTCACTCTACTATATATGTCTTGTTCTTCACTCTACTATATATGTCTTGTTCTTCACTCTACTATATATGTCTTGTTCTTCACTCTACTATATATGTCTTGTTCTTCACTCTACTATATATGTCTTGTTCTATGGCTCAGAGGTAACATGTACCAAGAGTATGATATTAACACTGCACACAACACAATATCATCAGTAATTATAAATGTCTGTCAGTTATACTTGAGTGTGCCTACAACATTTGCTTACAAGTTCGGTCCACTGTCTACAGTCTACTATACAATCCAAGAGCTGAATGTCTACAGCAGGAAGGTGTCTAGTCAACATGCCCACTGAGACAACTGCTGACTGGCTTATTCAGCAAGGTCATCACCGGACGACTTTTTATAAGTCAGTTCCAGTGCCAGCTCTCTAATCTACTGGTCCACTGTTAAGTCAACAAGTCCACCTTCCGCTGGGCTGTCTATAAGTCCGGTCCACTACCAAGTTGCTACATATTGATGTAGCAAATATTATCAACAAACATTTTCTAGAAAATATCTAATGACTAAACAAAAACGAAGATGAGAATCCAGAAATCATATTATTCTCAGAGTTGGTTTGTATCATCAGAGATGACATGTAAGTAGAATGAAAGTCAAACTCTGCTGGTAATCTCATTATTAGAACATCAAGATGCTCAACAAAAGACACAGATACACAATAGGAAAGTCATGCACAAGATTATACAATTCAACAACATCATCATGATGGACAGTTATCCAAACATTTTGTTGCTGTTTACACATGAGGAAATCAAACTAATTTAATAACAAATCAAAGCTAATAACATCTTGTCTTCTCTGTGTACTTGCTGGGATGCCTCCTTCCATGATGGTCTGTCTTCTCCAGCCCTTCGTATCCCTTTATATGTCCAACATGGTCAGTTTTCTTTGATGTTGAGTTCTTCCTAGATAAATCTATTTGTTCTCTTCTCTGCTCATGATAAACGGAGGATGTCTAGTACACACACACAAAACATATCTAGTACAACAAATTAATACAAACAAAGAAAGTCAAAATAAAATGATTAGTAATGGCAGAATATCAGCACATGACCAAGAAGTTAAAAAAAAAAAAAAAAATGTACACACTAGATGTTCGATATTCAAGATAATTCACATGGTCTACAAGGTCATTAAACAGTACTGACAGGTGTGTCCACATCTTCTAGGTGTTCACATTTGTCATGACAAGCATCACCTTTAGCATCAGGTACCTGGTCGTCATCCTTGATTCTCTCCGAGAAGACTGATGTTGTATCCTGCAAGAAATGAGAAATTATAACTGATAACTTGAGCAGAGAATGAATGAATGGATGCAAATGTTGGCACTAGATAGAGAAATCATCATGTTTAACTCTCTATCTCCTTCCTTACATGTCACAGAACACATACATGTAACTTGGGGAATACATGCTGGGAGATGATACATACAGCAATAGATGATACATGCTGCAACAGAGGGAGATGATACATGCTGGGAGATGATACATGCTGCAACAGAGGGAGATGATACATGCTGGGAGATGATACATGCTGCAACAGAGGGAGATGATACATGCTGGGAGATGATACATGCTGCAACAGAGGGAGATGATACATGCTGGGAGATGATACATGCTGCAACAGAGGGAGATGATACATGCTGGGAGATGCCACATACTGGAACAGAAGGAAATGATATATAGAGAATTTCTAGAGAAAATTAAAATCAAACAAATAAAAATGTTGACACATACAAAGAGAAAACACACTGAACAACACATTATTGGAGGGACAGATTGAGACACTAGTAGAAGAATAATGTCCGAAGATGGACAAATTACAGTCCAGCACAGGGGGAGAGAGAATGTTGGAAGTCCATTAGTCAACCTATGATGCAGAGATGGCACCTGATGATGATGACAATACAAAAACTGAAGATATCTTGAGAAAACTAAATAAAACAAAACAAAATGTTTGAGTAGAAACTTACATCAATATTGCTTTGATGGTAAGATGTTGGTGGTGGCGGTTCCTCTGTGGTAATAATAGTTGTCACATCTTCTGGTTGACACAGACAGAGAGAGATAAAAAATATGATTATTGTCAAGTTGATTAGAGAAAGATAATCAAGTTAGCATAGAACAACATTGTTATCTGGTCTGTGATTCATTCAATGATGACAACATGTACACAATGACAACAACTTGTACACAATGACATGTACACAATGACATGTACACAATGACAACAACTTGTACACAAAACTTGACACAACAACAACCACAACATGGCAATAAATACATTCAGCAAATGTAAATAGTTGTTGCTGCTGCAAGAGAAAACTATCTCATCTAAATAAATACTGCAAACTGTTTTGACTATCTTATGTTCCATCACAGAGATCTAACACTATGCTACTAGCTAGATGTGATACTATCAATGTGTTTTATTATTTCTAACTGTTCCATCAGTCACAAAGTACTGTCCTAGTATAGAATATTACTGCATGTTATCTGACAGTGTTGAGTGACAGTGTTGAGTGACAGTGTACTATCTAAACTCTAGAAATATAACTTTGTCTAACCAAACTATACATAAACAAAACTGAAACAAGTTAGCCACAATTTCAACACTTTATCTTTCATTAGTAATGCTGAATTGACCAAAATTACATAAATATTAGTGATAAGCTGCAACCCTTTGTTACATTGGGAAACTTTCAACTGTCACATTATTCATTTGTGCTGGTCAACCTTACATGTGCTGGGTCAACTTTACATGTGCTGGTCAACTAAACATATCATTTCAATGTTGACATTATATACAAGACATGATGTGTTTCTCTAAACAATAGTAAAATGTTAGTAAACAAATTTTAAAAAACCAGCACAACAAATTGTGTAATGCTTGTATAATGAAACAGACATGGATAATAAACCATTAGGAGTCCAGACAGACAAGTTTCCTCAGGTAATCTCCCCCTTGGTGATCACATGTGGGCTTCAAGGAAAGTTCTTCAAGATCTAGAGCAACAACAACAAGAAACACATGTATGCTGAAGCCCCAACAATAGCAACATAACAACAAACGTATGCTGAAGCCCCAACAATAGCAGCATAACAACAAACATATGTATGCTGAAGCCCCAACAATAGCAGCATAACAAACACATGTATGCTGAAGCCCCAACAATAGCAACATAACAACAAACACATGTATGCTGATGCCCCAACAATAGCAACATAACAACAAACGTATGCTGAAGCCCCAACAATAGCAGCATAACAAACACATGTATGCTGAAGCCCCAACAATAGCAACATAACAACAAACGTATGCTGAAGCCCCAACAATAGCAGCATAACAACAAACACATGTATGCTGATGCCCCAACAATAGCAACATAACAACAAACGTATGCTGAAGCCCCAACAATAGCAGCATAACAAACACATGTATGCTGAAGCCCCAACAATAGCAACATAACAACAAACGTATGCTGAAGCCCCAACAATAGCAGCATAACAACAAACGTATGCTGAAGCCCCAACAATAGCAACATAACAACAAACGTATGCTGAAGCCCCAACAATAGCAGCATAACAACAAACACATGTATGCTGAAGCCCCAACAATAGCAACATAACAACAAACGTATGCTGAAGCCCCAACAATAGCAGCATAACAACAAACACATGTATGCTGATGCCCCAACAATAGCAACATAACAACAAACGTATGCTGAAGCCCCAACAATAGCAGCATAACAACAAACACATGTATGCTGATGCCCCAACAATAGCAACATAACAACAAATGTATGCTGAAGCCCCAACAATAGCAACATAACAACAAACATATGTATGCTGAAGCCCCAACAATAGCAGCACAACAACAAACACATGTATGCTGAAGCCCCAACAATAGCAACATAACAACAAACATATGTATGCTGAAGCCCCAACAATAGCAGCATAACAACAAACGTATGCTGAAGCCCCAACAATAGCAGCATAACAACAAACATATGTATGCTGAAGCCCCAACAATAGCAGCATAACAACAAACGTATGCTGAAGCCCCAACAATAGCAGCATAACAACAAACATATGTATGCTGAAGTTGGATGTAGTTGGATGGTAGGTTCGGTTCACTTTACAATATTGACATCCTCAAACATTGGGCCAGCCAATATTTTCTCCATCCTCTAATGCAAGTCATCTCAATGTTCCCACACTCACTGTACCCAAGTGATGCTTCCCTCACACCCACGTGGTGTTGGTTGGCTTATCTTCTATCTTTATCCCACAGACAGCACCGACATACTTGTCCACACTTAACTTCTGGTTCAATGTCTGTGATTCTACTTCCACATGATGTGAAACAGAGAACATTTATCCTTGTCTGTCATGTCCATAGGTAAGGGACAACCAAGACAAAGGTAGCAGCAGGACATCAAAGAAACCTTGAACATGACGCTGAAAGAACTTGCTGGAGACAAATAGTTTATCAGGTGGGCTGTGATGAAAGCCATGTTCCACAACGGACATGCTACTACTTGATGTCATGTCCATATTGCCTCCACACTTGCAATGAATATCATTCCAGCACATGTATCCACCCTTACATTCCCCTTCACTCCTGTATGTTCAGATGTATCACATCAATACTGTGTCATGAACCAGATAGATAGAACAGCTGAATGCTGTCTACACACACACATATATATATATATATATATATATATATATATATATATATATATTAGTGCAAAGTTTAACGGTATCAATCTTACTCAGTTATACTCATCCAAGTCTCTTACATATTTTCATTTTAGGACTTCGGAATTGATTGTCTGATTCGCGGTCTGGTGCCGGGCCCACAAGGAAGCAAAGAATAATACAAGGCATATCGTAAGATGTGACTGATGTAGGAGGACATAGGGAAGTAGACATAAAAAGCATCGCAGAAATCTGATGTGCTGGCCTACTTGTCGGTGCATAACCGCACAACGACAATCGCTCTAAGGTTCAGATCACATACAAATCACAAAGAGTGGGTTGACAAGTGGTCGATATGGAACGTTGGAAGTAGAAGAAGATTGTTATGAATATATATGTTATGTTTGTGGTATCAGAAGTCTGAATTTCTTCACTTCTGTTGAATCATTTGCTTAAGACCTTTTGCTTGAAACATCGCTGTGTATTGTTTTTTTGTACTTTGGAAAACTGTAGTACTTTGTTTGTACATAGTTTTACCATTGCTACATAGTTTTACCATTGCTACATAGTTTTACGTGAATAGGAAGTCCATTCATTGAGGATCTTCGCGGTGCTACGGAGTTTCGTGCATCTGTGCTGGAATTTTCCTCAGTGTGTGTTATTTGCGTGTGGTGACGGTTTGTTTTGGTTTTCAATCAGTTCAAGATGGCTGAAGTCGATTACAATAACGTTACGATCAAACGTAGAAACAAAAGAGGACGAAGGCCAAGGCAGGGTCGCGAGCAGGCGCACGACAGACACAGCTTAAATACGTCCGCTTGGGACTCAATAATATTTGCATTGTCTACTGGAACTGTGCAAGTGCGCATCAACGCCGGCTAATTCTTGAAACCCTTGTGTACAGAGCAGACATCGTAGCTCTTCAAGAAACGCGACTAGGCGATGGTGGTGTGCTACGCATGACTGGCTTCCAATGTTTCTACAACAGAAGACATATGGGTCTAGCAATTCTAGTCTGTAATAGCATTGATGTGTCAGAAGTAGACATGTCTCGATGGGATGATGACGAATTGCAACTTCAGGCGATTAAAGTCCAGTCTGAAAAATCGTTTGTGCTGGTCAACGTGTATGCCTGTAATGCGAAAGTGGACACACAGAAATGGCAGTGTTTGAGTGATATTATAAGTCATGAGAGCAATAATGTCATTTTCTGTGGTGATTTCAACGCAAAGGGTAGGTCATGGGGCAACATTTCCTCGAATACACAGGGAGAAGAGCTCGAACTAGCACTTGAGACCACGGAATTGTTGTGCATCAATACCAGCGGTGTCACTAGAAGTGCGAGTCGCCCAGGAGATGAGGATAGTGTTATTGATTTGGCACTTGTATCCCCTACACTCACTGCTATGTGCAGATGGGGGATTTTAGGGCACCATGGCAGTGACCACCGTCCGTGTATCATACTGGTGAACAAAGGTAGATTTAAAAAAACACAGGCCAGTAACGCACTCTTTCCAGTACGACACCACAGGGCAAGACGTCAGTAGAATAAGGTGTGTCAAACGAGGCAAGCACACCAACAGTAGTAAACGTTGGGAACAGCCACCCTGGTGGGATGACGAGGTCGAGAAGCGTGGGTAGACAAGCGGTGTGCTGTTAGGAGGTGGCAAACTGCCAGGAAAAATGGAACTACCCATCATGATCACATCTTGCAGTTGAAACAAGATATGAATAATAAAACAGAGTGTTTCAAAGCTATTGCAAGGATGGTAAAAAGTGAGAAGTGGGCTGAGTTCTGTCAACGGGTGAGCAATGACAAATCGTTGAATCTGTTCTGGCGATTGCACAGAAGTATGAATAGTACAGTAAAGAATCGGTGTGTTCTTGACTTCCAGAGCTTGGATCTTACCTGGCAGAGGACAGATGAAAACAAGGGTAGGGCTCTGTTTGAGCAGTATTTAGAGCAGAGTGACCAGCAAGACATTGTAGGCGAAACACTGCAAGACAATCCATTGCAGCTAAATGTAAGAACCAGGAATTAGATGTAGATGATTTGGTGATGGTGGAGGAAATCAAGGATGCTGTACGGAGAGCAAAAACAGTGCACCTGGTCCAGATGGCATACGATATGGTGACATTGGCGAGTTGTCTGATAGGGAGTGGGAAGAACTGGCTGGTATCTACAACAAAAGCATTACGACTGCAATAATCAACGAAGAATGGTTGCACAGCTACCTGGTACCTCTGCCGAAGCCTGGCAAAGACCACACCAAAATTCAGGGCTATCGGGTAATCACCATGCAGAATACAATAGGCAAGTTGCTGGAGAAAATAATTGTCAGGAAAATATCCTGCCAACTAGAGAGGTTACGTCTCCTTCCACCTACCCTTGGAGGTACCGTCCATATAGAGAGACATGGCGTAACGCAGCGGTGTTTGCCTACGATGTCTATGAGGGTTTTCACTCGGGCATTGAGACATGTGCTGCTGCAATTGACCTTGAAGATGCCTATAATAGAGTGCCGTTGCATTTTTAATGGTACAGCTGACGGAACTCAATATCAGCCCATTCCTCCTCAATTGGAATTTTGTGGCCCTCTTCCAGCGAAAGATAGTTTAAATGTGGCAGTTTGGCGTCATCACCAACAACAATCCACCCTGGCTTACCACAAGGGTCACCATTATCTCCGGTGTTGTTCAATGCCTATACTGTGAGCATCACAGAAGAGCAGATCAAGGTAGAGGAAGGACAATGTCATATGCAGATGATGTGTTGGTGTATCGTCAGGGCAAGGATAGAGAACAACTTGTGGAGGAACTTCAGTTAGAACTCGACCGCATAGGTAGATGGTGCGTTGAAGCAGGAGCATTGGTCAACCCCACAAGCAGCAGTGACATGGTTCTCTTTAAACAACCGCATCGTCAACACTCCAACACCATCTGTGGTTTTGTGTTCAGAGGTAGTGGAGCGATCTCAGTCTATGAAATACCTGGGGTTGTGTTTTGATCGTAGTCTAGCTTTACGGAACACATAGCTCATGTGATAATGAAGGCGAGGAAAGGTTTGCTGGCGATGGGGGTAATGGCTGCGGCGGATTGTGAACAGCGCCATCTTTGTCTTTTATGCCAGGATCTGGTCCTTTCTGTGCTTGAGTATGAGCTGGCGATCCTGACTCTCAGTTATAGTCAGATAGAACGACTGGAAAGAATACAGAATGAGGCGATGCGCATTATACTTGGGTGCACTAAAGACACGTCGTGCAGGGTGATGCGCTATCTCCTTGACTATCCTACTATGGAGTATAGAATACTGATGAGCCGTGCACGAGCATACCTTTGAGTCAATGCTGACACACAACATCCCTTGCACATGGAAATAAAGAGACAAAAGGAAATAGGTTAAAAAGAGGAAAATCTTGGATGGGTCAAGCCGAGGACTGTATTGAACAGGTGTGTACACTTGAAGACATTGATCCGGTGAAGAATGGATACCAGTGCCAACAGGAATCAATACATCATTTTCAGTATGCATCAAACTTGATAAAGAATGCAGACAAGACATCCCACTTGTCGTGGAGGCAGAGGTTCAGGCATTAGTTTCTGAGAAGCATCTGAGCATGATGTAATCATTTATACGGATGGTTCGGTGATTCGACATGTGCGAAGCTCGTGGGCTTTCACTGCTCAGGTCGGAGGTGATGTTGTGAAGGAAGAGAGTGGTGGTTTTGCCGTGACTACGAGCAGTCTCACTATGGAAATCATGGCGGTTACCAAAGCGATGATTTGGCTAGAATCACAGACTTTTATCCATGCATGTTTTCTCAGTGACTCAATGAGTATGCTCAGGAAGATTGAAACAGGATGGGCTAGGAGACATTGGATAGAGTCGCTGGGAGGTCTAAGCTGACAAAGATCAGTTTTATTTTTGTACCAGGGCATGCAGGTGTAAGGGGAATGACGTGCAGGTTAGGCTTGCAGGTATGGCTGCTGTCCAAAGCGGGCGAGCAATGGACCAGGCTAATATTATCAATTCCTTAAGGGAGAGAGGGCGTGTACATGATTCACGTAATAGCGGCAAATTCACAACACTAACCAGACTGCAAGAACTCAAAGTTAAGTGTGGTGTAGCTCGACAAGACGCTATGCTGGCAGACAAAGAAGAATTGTAAACCAACAAAGAACCGGTGTCGTTAGTGCCACTACGCTGATGGACATACTGAGGGAGAGATCAGAGCACTTATGGACTAATTTGTTCGACGTGCAGTGATGGTGGTCCGACGACTAAACTAAACTGTAGTACTTTGTTTGTACATGTTTTACTATTGCTACATAGTTTTACTGCAGTCTTCTCTGATATCAAAGTATGACTAACATATAAAGTGAGACACACATACACACGTATTAGAAGAATGATATCTGTCAGAGATGTTGTTGAAGAATGAAGCAACTCATGCAGCAGTAGTATAATAAATGTTAACAAAGTGTTAGAAACATCTCAAACTGAAAACACTATTAGAGAATCAATAAATGGAGATATCCCAATCTCCTCAAGAGTTATTGATGTTAGAAACATCTCAAACTGAAAACACTATTAGAGAATCAATAAATGGAGATATCCCAATCTCCTCAAGAGTTATTGATGTTTGAAACATCTCAAACTGAAAACACTATTAGAGAATCAATAAATGGAGATATCCCAATCTCCTCAAGAGTTATTGATGTTTGAAACATCTCAAACTGAAAACATTATTAGAGAATCAATAAATGGAGATATCCCAATCTCCTCAAGAGTTATTGATGTTTGAAACATGACAAACGTGTTATGAAATATTCATACCACAATTGAGTTCCTCCTTTCTAGTTCTTTCCATGCCAGCGAGTATATGTTGTATATGATCTTTGTGACTGTCTGATCTCCACATGCCATGCAACAGATCACTATCAACATTATGTTCCAACATTGTTTCCTGGATATGTTTCTCGAACCTTGTAACATCTTCCACACCCTGACCCATCACATCTATCAGCTGAGGATGTGCTGTAGATGACAGACCTTGTAGACACATGTTTCTGTCAGGATCTCTGCTTCGGACAAATCTAATGCTACGTCCTTCACAAAAGTCAGTAACCTTTGAAATAGATTCCTGTAGACTGAGCACCCTGTTTGTCAACGGATCAGACAAACATGACAGTGAGACTGTCATATCACTTTCTCTGACATTCTTTGTCTCAAGTTCAACAATCTTGCTTCTGTCACTAGTGCCATCTTCAGTAGCAAACATATCATCAGGAAGGGAATCACAAGTGAATACACCCATTGCTGCTTGGCCAGAAGGATTGACAATACTGCAAGAGGTTGAACTAAGGAGGGCAAATTCCCTGCTACACTCAGTCAGGGACTCTGCCATTGACTTGTCATTGGAAGGTGAACTAGATGATGCGTCTATCTTACATGAAGATACTGAGGATCTATCCTGGACATCAGTGCTTGAACTGTTATTGCCAGCAAATGAGTTTTGACTAATTCCATCATCATCAGACTCAAGTGTGGATGCTTCTGTACTGAGCACTAAGTATGAGTTTGAGATATCTGTTTGTGAGTCATCTCCAAAGATATCAGAAAAGACTAAACTAGAAGTGTCATAGCTACTTTCATGAGGCTCATGTGAGGAGTAAAGTGTCAAGAAACTGTTCATACTTCTATTGGTTTCTTCCAAATCTTGCGATGAAATTTCACAGTAACTCTGATATTCTTCAGTGCTAGTTTCTATAGAAGATGGCTCACAAATTGAGTCAGCTTTTGCAATCTCAAAAGGAGCATCTATTGACAATTGCCTGATGACATTAGGTCTCTCTCCCAGATTTGTCAGCAGTGATCTCTCCTGACTGGGATATATGAAAGCACAACCGTCATCATGGGAAGAAACTCTTACCATTGTACTGTCGTCCACTTTCTGCTGCTTTGCAAATGTTAGTTCTAATCTCTGTTGCTCACAGCATACTACATCTCTATTCCTAGATTGTTTCTCTTGTTCTTCTTCTTCCCATGTTTCTTTATTACAAAGTTTCCTGCAAATGTCTTGTGCTGTCAGGTGTGTGCTGCCTTCAGTGAAATCTTGAACTTGCACTCTAGTATGAACATTTTCTTCTGAGCATAATGCTACCAAATCAACATCTGTGTTAGAAGCTGTTGCAGCAACTATCTGCCTGGAGCATGTCTCTACACATTCTACAGGTGATATTTCTTGTCTCATCATTTTATCAGATCTGTCTGTTTTGTAAGAAGATATGAATCTGACACAAATTGTGGGTCACAATCATCAACATCATAATCACCAACAGTACAACAACCAACATCATAATCACCAACAGTACAACAACCAACATCATAATCACCAACAGTACAACAACTAACATCATAATCACCAACAGTACAACAACTAACATAGTATCATACTTCAAACTAAATGTACAGCATACAACAAAGTGTTATCATTGAAGTCCATCATCAAAAGATGAAGATAAGAGAGGGTCGGGTATATACAACATATCAGGCATTGTCTAGGACATATCAGGCATTGTCTAGGACATATCTCTGATGAAAAGTGCATGGGGAAATGAAGGCATGGATGTTCAAATGAAACATGAAGAAGGTGGGAAAAATAAGAGTTGAAAGATTGTGGCTTGACATGGAGAGAAGTTACAATAAGAGTTGAAAGATTGTGGCTTGACATGGAGAGAAGTTACAATAAGAGTTGAAAGATTGTGGCTTGACATGGAGAGAAGTTACAATAAGAGTTGAAAGATTGTGGCTTGACATGGAGAGAAGTTACAATAAGAGTTGAAAGATTGTGGCTTGACATGGAGAGAAGTTACAATAAGAGTTGAAAGATTGTGGCTTGACATGGAGAGAAGTTACAATAAGAGTTGAAAGATTGTGGCTTGACATGGAGAGAAGTTACAATAAGAGTTGAAAGATTGTGGCTTGACATGGAGAGAAGTTACAATAAGAGTTGAAAGATTGTGCTGACATGGAAGAAGTTACAATAAGAGTTGAAAGATTGTGGCTTGACATGGAGAGAAGTTACAATAAGAGTTGAAAGATTGTGGCTTGACATGGAGAGAAGTTACAGAACTGCTGACTTTGATCAGAAACTCTTCTAGGAAGCACTGGAACAGAATATCAAGATGAGACAATAAGATAGTCATGGGAGAGGTCAATACAAAACACAACTACAAGAAAGGTTATCAAAGAGGCAAGTGCTGTATGTGCAACTACTACCTGATGGGAGAGGTCAATACAAAACACAACTACAGGAAAGGTTATCAAAGAGGCAAGTGCTGTATGTGCAACTACTACCTGATGGGAGAGGTCAATACAAAACACAACTACAAGAAAGGTTATCAGAGAGGCAAGTGCTGTATATGCAACTACTACCTGATGGGAGAGGTCAATACAAAACACAACTACAAGAAAGGTTATCAGAGAGGCAAGTGCTGTATATGCAACTACTACCTGATGGGAGAGGTCAATACAAAACACAACTACAAGAAAGGTTATCAGAGATGCAAGTGCTGTATGTGCAACTACTACCTGATGGGAGAGGTCAATACAAAACACAACTACAAGAAAGGTTATCAGAGATGCAAGTGCTGTATGTGCAACTACTACCTGCAGCATATCTATGAAGGTCATGACGGTGACAAAATCCCTGAATTGACTAAGCGCTAAACATTCACTCATGCATGCATGCTCAACGGCTCTATAGTCACGATACATAATATAAAGACTGGTTATGTGAGATGGCATTAGATACAACTAATACAAAACAAGACATTCACTCCTGCATGCATACTCAACGGCTCTATAGTCACGATACATAATATAAAGACTGGTTATGTGAGATGGCAGTAGATACAACTAATACAAAACAAGACATTCACTCCTGCATGCATACTCAACGGCTCTATAGTCACGATACATAATATAAAGACTGGTTATGTGAGATGGCAGTAGATACAACTAATACAAAACATTCCAGACACTAGCCTTTATCTTTAACCCAGAACTTTCTGAATAGAACAAAGGGATTGCTAGAGAGAGAGAGAGAGAGAGAGAGAGAGAGAGAGAATAGAACAACAATGAGAAAGTAAATGCACTGGCAAGTAATGCTGCGGTCGAGAATGGACCTTCTATGGTAAAAACAAAAACCAACACCATCAATGCTGTAAGAGAAAACACACACTTTGAAGATTTCAACGAAGAAGATAAAGGGTAACCTCTATCTTGGCTATGCAAATTATGCATATTGATAGGTGCAACAAGATGGGGGGGTGTGTGTATATATATATATATGACAGTATGGACATTTGTATGTGGGAAGTTGGTTTATTCTTCATTTGAGGATGTTCATCGCACATGTCTATAATTGCTTCAACCTCATTCTAAACATGTCCATCATTGCTTCAACCTCGTCTTAAACATGTCCATAACTGCTTCAACCTCGTCTTAAACATGTCCATCTTATATATATATATATAAAATATATATATATTTAATTTAGGAGGAGGTTGAAGCAGTTATGACATGTTTAAGACAGTTAAGCAATATATATATATATATATATAAATGAGCATCTGTGATGGTATTTGCAATTGAAGCAATATGGGCACATGTGATGGGATTTATTCTGTTCAAGTGTTTGTCAAGTCTGGTATTTCCTATTCTGAACGTGCAAAAACCAGAGAAAGTATTGATACATTTAAATAAATTTGACAGAAATATCTCTTGATATTAGATAGGTAGACCACTGACCAGAAATGTTGGGATAGTAAACATGGGGTGGTAAGTCAAGAAAATAAATTGCAAGTGAAATGTAATAGTTGACCAACAGTAACTTGGAGAAGTCATGTATTTGTTAGCACTGTACTGTTTGAACACATCTAAGTTAGTACACACACAACAAACTGACTATCTACTGTTACAAGTCTGTCACCCCACATCTAAGTTAGTACACACAACACATCTAAGTTAGTACACACACCACATCTAAGTTAGTACACACAACAAACTGACTATCTACTGTTACAAGTCTGTCACACACCACATCTAAGTTAGCACACACAACACATCTAAGTTAGCACACACAACATCTACTAACACACACACATCTAAGTTAGTACACACAACACATCTAAGTTAGCACACAACATCTAAGTTAGCACACACAACACATCTAAGTTGCCACACAATACATCTAAGTTAGCACACACAACACATCTAAGTTAGTACACACAACACATCTAAGTTAGCACACACACAACAAACTGACTATATCTGTCACACACCACATCTAAGTTAGTACACACAACACATCTAAGTTAGCACACACACACATCTAAGTTAGCACACAAACATCTAAGTTAGTACACACAACACATCTAAGTTAGCTACACACACATCTAAATTAGTACACACACAACAAACTGACTATCTACTGTTACAAGTCTGTCACACACCACATCTAAGTTAGCACACACACAACAAACTGGCTGTATCTACTGTTACAAGTCTGTCACACACCACATCTAAGTTAGTACACACAACACATCTAAGTTAGTACACACACCACATCTAAGTTAGTACACACAACAAACTGACTATCTACTATTACAAGTCTGTCACACACACATCTAAGTTAGTCATCATCATTAATCCTCTCCGCTCCTCGTGGAGCATAGGCCTCAACAGTTGTTCGCCACTCTTCTCGGTCTCTGGCTGTTCTTTTATGTTCTCCCAGGTCAATTGAGCACTCTTCAGCTCCTCGGTAAGACCTCGTCTCCAAGTCTGCTTAGGCGTCCTCTTTTGTTTTCCTGTGGGTTCCACTCGAGCACCTGTCTAGTGACACTCGACTGTGTCTTCCCCAAGGTATGGCCTATCCATCGCCATCTTCTCCTCTTGACCTGTGTCATCATAGGTTCCTGCCCTGTTCTTATCCACAGATCCGTGTTTGTAACTCTATCATACCATCTCAATCTGAGAATCCGCATAACATCCGTTGACAAAGGTCTGGATCTTATTTGTATTTGCCTAGTGACTGCTCAAGTTTCCGAGCCATACAGCAACACCGACTTCACATTTGAGCTGAAAATCCTGAGCTTTGTTTTCGTGGAGATGGCAGCGGACTTCCACACCATGTGCAGGATCGCAAAGGCCTGTCGGGCCTTCCTAATCCTAGCATTAATGTCCTCATCTGTACCTCCTGATCTGCTGATGTTACCACCAAGGTAGACAAATTCATCCACATCTTCTATGTCCCTTCCCTCAATCAGTATTGGATCTTGCTGTATGTTGTTCTACGCATTCTTTAGTCTTCTCTTGACTGATTTTAAGGCCGACTCGTTTTGCCGTTTGTGCCAGAGCATCCACTTTTTCCTGCATGTCTTGTAGTCTATGCTGAAAGCAAGCGAGATCGTCCGCAAAATCCAGGTCTTCTAGCTTTGACATAAGTGTCCGCTGTATGCCTTTTCCAGACCTGTCGTAGGCTGTGCGTGTGACCCAATCAAGTAGCACCAAGAACAGGAGGGGGACAGCATGCATCCCTGTCTAACACCAGTAGTGACCTGGAACTCCTCTGACAGTCTTCCATCATGAATAACCTGGCAGGCAAACCCCTCATACAGCTGCCTGATGATGTCGACAGTCTTCTCCAGCACCCCATAGTTTCTTAGGATCCCCACATTGATTTCCTATCTATGCTGTCAAACGCCTTCTCAAAATCAACAAAGCACACGTAGAGCGGAGCCTGCCACTCCATTGTTTGTTCCACTATGATTCTTAAGGTGGCTATCTGGTCATTGCAAGATCTATCTTTCCAGAATCCCGCCTGTTCGTCCCTAAGCCTCTGGTCTATAGCGTCTTTCATCCTGTCCAGAATAACCCTAGTGAGGACTTTGCTGGGAATGGAGAGCAGCATGATCCCTCTCCACTTGTCACAGTTTGACAAATTGCCATTCTTTGGCAGTTTCACGAGGAGGCCTTTCTTCCAATCTGCTGGTATCTCCTCCTGTCCCCACCAAGCTGAACAATATGTGGAGTTGGTTTACCATCTCTTCTCCTCCCTCCCTCAGAGCTTCCGCTGGGATATTATCAACTCCTGCCGCCTTGCCCTTTCTCAAGTTTTCAAGGCATTGCGGATTTCCTGTTTGTGATCTCCCTACGTTTATGTCCAGCGGGTCTCCTTGCCCTAAATCTAGTGGGTTTAGTGGGGAGGTCTATTTAACACTTCCTGGAAATGCTCTTTCCAGCGCCCCAGTTGTTCATCAATTTTAGTCAAAAGTTTTCCAGTCTTATCTCTCACTGGCCTGCTCTGCTTATTTTCCTCCACTCAACAATCTGGTTGTCTCATAGAGAGCCTTGAGGTCACCTTTGCTAGCTGCTGTCTCTGTCTCTTCTGCTATCTCATTTATGAATGATCTTTTGTCGTTTCTCAGCTGTCTTTTACCTCTCTAGCCATCTCGTTATATCTAGTTGCTGCCGCCTGTTTTGCTGTCTTGTTCGTGACTGGTTTACTTCTTGTTTCAGCTTCTTCCTCTCCTCCACCCTCTGCCATGTTTCGTCCAGTGATCCAGGGTTTCCTGATTGATGATGGTCTCCCAAGTATTTCTTCACAGGCTCCAACCGTCGCCTGCTTTAAGGTGTTCCACCTACTCTCCACTGTACCTTCCTCTTCTGTTGTCTGTAGTGCCTCAAAGCGGTTCTTTAGAGCAATCTGGAAGACTTCCTTTGTGCCTCGATTGGAGTTTCTTGACATCAAACTTGATTCGTGTACTTTGTTGTTTCTTCTTTGCCGATAGTTTCATTTTTTAATTTTACAGTTACCAGATGGTGATCAGATCCTATGTCTGCTCCTCTCTTCACTCTAACATCTTGTAGTGATGCTCTCCATCGTTGGCGATTGCCACATGGTCGATCTGGTTTTCCGTCCGATGGTCTGGCGAGATCCATGTTGCCTTATGGCATCTTCGATGCGGAAAGAGTGTACCCCAATGACAAGCTCATTGGAGGCACAGAAGTCTGCAAATATCTCACCATTTTCGTTCATGCTTCCAAGACCATTTACTCCCATCTCTTTTTCCCTGCCAGTGTTTTCGTTGCCCACCTTGGCATTTAAATTCCCCATAAGAATCATCATGTCGTGCTTTGGTACTTTGTCCACAGTTGCCTGTAGTTGTGCATAGAAATGGTCTTTTCCACCTCCTCTGCATCGTTCGTCGGTGCATAACACATAATTATGTAGGTCTTCTGGAACTTAGATACGAACCTTGCACTAATAATGCGGTCCGACACTGGTTCCCATTCCATCAGACTTTTGCTTGCTTCCTTGGTCAGCATCAAGGCCACCCCGGCTTTCCGAGGATCATCTTCATTTTCTTTGCCCGAATGGAGCAGCGTTTCTTCCGTCTGAAGTCTTGTTTCCCCAAAAGCATTCCACCTTGTTTCACACATTCCCAGCAACGTAAGCTTGTACCGATGCATCTCCTTCACCACTTGTGCACATCTGCCTGTCTCTAGCAGTGTCCTTACATTCCACATCCCTACAAGGGTGGACTTCTTCTGTGTAATCAACCTGGGTGCTTCTATCTTTGTTGTCTGCGGCCGAAAAGGGTCGTCAGCACATCAGCTTCCTTGCGGGTTTGGCTGCTGCGGTCATCTGTCTCCTGCATGGAGCCCTAGTCCTTCCGAGACTCGAGTTAGTTTTGAACAATTTGTTTTTGGTTTCTGTAACTACTGTATCTAAGTTAGTACACACAACAAACTGACTATCTACTGTTATAAGTCTGTCACACACCACATCTAAGTTAGCACACACACAACAAACTGACTATATCTGTCACACACCACATCTAAGTTAGCACACACAACACATCTAAGTTAGCACACACAACACATCTAACTTAGCACACACAACACATCTAAGTTAGTACACACAACACATCTAAGTTAGCACACACAACACATCTAAGTTAGCACACACAACACATCTAAGTTAGCACACACAATACATCTAAGTTAGCACACACAACACATCTAAGTTAGTACACACAACACATCTAAGTTAGCACACACAACACATCTAAATTAGTACACACACAACAAACTGACTATCTACTGTTACAAGTCTGTCACACACCACATCTAAGTTAGTGCACACACAACAAACTGGCTGTATCTGTCAAATAGTTGCAACATGACCACTTTCAACTTTCTTATTGATTAACCTAATCTAATATTATACCTGTTATGTTGCTATCTTCCCCAGACTCGGTGTCCTCCAGATCAATAGAAAGACATCCCTCAGAATAGTTCTCTATACATCCCATTTCATCAATTCTGTCTACTGCTAGTGCACAATTGAACTCAATCTTGGATATCTGTGCATCATCTGTACGCAATGCTTGGTTCTCAGATTGTGGTTCACCAACAACATCAGTTCTAGAGATGTGAGATTGGTCTGCCTCAGTGTTAAACATCTCACAGTCACCTTCAGATGCTGGTTGTAACAATGGGTTGTCAGAACTCAATGTGCTGGTTGCAATGACTGGAGAACAAAAATGTCCATATAATCAAAATGTGATCAAGCAATTCTCTTACAAGATACTTTGTTCAACAATAGCTAACAATAACTCTCTCACTCTCCAGCCTGTGACGCCCTAGGCACTTAATACAGCAAGAACATGCATACCATTCTTCTTTGTTCTTGGGTGTTCTCTATATTATGTTCCAGTTGTGATTATTTTTTTTAACAATAACTCTACATGCTTTCAATATCTAAATATGTCTAAATGCTTTCATACACATACAGAAACACATACACAAGTTCTGCCAAGACTTTAGTATCCAACAGCTGGACTAGAACACACTTGCAGCTATGTACATGAGATGCTAAATGTGTACAGATGGTAAGCATGTACAGGAGATGGTAAGAACATACCTTTCATGTTTAAATCATTACGTCCGTTACACTTGAACTGAGAAACTTCATTGAATGACTTTTCTGTAAAAATGAAACATTAATTGAGATTAAGAGGCAAATATTCTCATCTCCCTGCACTAAACAACATCTACAAGACTCGACTATCTCCCTCCACTAAACAACATCTACAAGACTAGACTATCTCCCTGCAGTAAGCAACACCTACAAGACTAGACTATCACCCTGCACTAAGCAACATCTACAAGACTAGACTATCACCCTGCACTAAGCAACATCTACAAGACTCGACTATCTCCCTCCACTAAACAACATCTACAAGACTCGACTCTCTCCCTGCACTAAACAACACCTACAAGACTCGACTACAACTGACCAGCAACAAAAATTGCTACAAAAGATGTGTTTTCACAGACTAACCATGCAGGAAATAATGAATGAGAAATAAGAAGACTACAAGAAGCAGTTCTGTACAAGAAACTCAAAACAGTCAATGATGTATATAACAGAGATCACATTATACAGAATAGAGACAATCTTATTTGAAGACAACAAATAGAAAGCATCACCAACAAACAAACATACCTGTATCATGCATAGAATGTGATGTGTGTACACAACAATAGATAAGTGACATGAAATAGAACTTGTAGCAGATAAGATGTGTGTACACAACATTAGATAAGTGACATGAAGTAGAACTGGTAGCGAATGTGATGTGTGTACACAACATTAGATAAGAGACATGAAGTAGAACTGGTAGCAGATAAGATGTGTGTACACAACATTAGATAAGAGACATGAAGTAGAACTGGTAGCAAATGTGATGTGTGTACACAACATTAGATAAGTGACATGAAGTAGAACTGGTAACAAATGTGATGTGTGTACACAACATTAGATAAGTGACATGAAATAGAACTTGTAGCAGATAAGATGTGTGTACACAACAATAGATAAGTGACATGAAGTAGAACTGGTAGCAAATGTGATGTGTGTACACAACATTAGATAAGTGACATGAAGTAGAACTGGTAGCAAATAAGATATGAGTTTTCTAGAGAAACTAGACACAAACTCTGACCTAAATCTTCTAGGCCGTCAGTATCCAGAGTTTTCTCCATCTCAATTTGAACTTCAATATTAGAGCCAGATACAACCTGCAAAATTCAAACATCAACAAATACTTGATCACTGCTGCTAGTTACAGTCTGATGTACATTCTACACAGATTCTGTCACACTTTGCAATCACATACAACATACAAGTCACATTCTTCTACATTCTGTCACACTTTTTGCAATCACATACAACGTACAAGTCACATTCTTATACAGATTCTGTCACACTTTGCAATCACATACAACATACAAGTCACATTCTTATACATTCTGTCACACTTTGTAATCACATACAACGTACAAGTCACATTCTTCTACATTCTGTCACACTTTGCAATCACATACAACATACAAGTCACATTCTTATACATTCTGTCACACTTTTTGCAATCACATACAACGTACAAGTCACATTCTTATACAGATTCTGTCACACTTTGCAATCACATACAACATACAAGTCACATTCTTATACATTCTGTCACACTTTGTAATCACATACAACGTACAAGTCACATTCTTCTACATTCTGTCACACTTTGCAATCACATACAACATACAAGTCACATTCTTATACATTCTGTCACACTTTGCAATCACATACAACGTACAAGTCACATTCTTCTACATTCTGTCACACTTTGCAATCACATACAACGTACAAGTCACATTCTTCTACATTCTGTCACACTTTGCAATCACATACAATATACAACTCACATTCTTCTACAGATTCTGTCACACTTTGCAATCACATACAACATACAAGTCACACTCTTCTACAGATTCTGTCACACTTTGCAATCACATACAACATACAAGTCATATATTTATTAGTATACATACAAACAAGAATGTTCAGATTGATGCCCAAGTAGAATAGATATAATAATAATAATTCATCTCGTACGTTATACGTTACATAGGGCATGCAAGTAATTTCTCCATACCGCTCTATCCTGGGCAACTCGCTCAATCTCCTCCATGGAACTGAGACCGATATTTCTTGCCTCTCTCAGAAAAGTTCTTTTCAGGGTCTCCATAGGTCATCCTCTCCTTCTTGAACCCTTTGTATCCCACTTCAATGCCTGCTTTGATATTCGTTGATCATTTCTCCTCAAGGTGTGTCCAACATATCTCCATCTTCTCTTTCTTATAACAGTTGTCACTAGTGGTTGACCAGACATTTCTCCTCAAGGTGTGTCCAACATATCTCCATCTTCTCCTTCTTATAACAGTTGTCACTAGTGGTTGACCAGACATTTCTCCACAAGGTGTGTCCAACATATCTCCATCTTCTCTTTCTTATAACAGTTGTCACTAGTGTACAATAGACTTATGTAGAATAGATATACCAACTCAAATATACAATCTTTCTTCCACCGTGTCATCTGTATGTGCATGCAATGCTTTCCTGTTTACTTATATAGAAATATATCAAATAATTCGAACCCACATGCATACAGTGTGTTCAGCTATAGATAACTGACAACTAGGTGCACAGTCATATAAACAAGATACACCTACCGGTAGAGAGATAATAATTGAAATATGTGTAGGCATTGTGTGCGCTAGTCACAATTCTTGCAACAGATGTTTAAGAGACAATCGGACCAAATTTAGGTCAAAGAATAAAACCCAATAAAATATCATTAAAGGAGAAACCTGATGGTCTTGACTGACAAACAAACAAACTAAAGAACAGTTAACAAAAACAAAGGCTAGATTAGACAATGCAAACAAGCGTGTGCTGAAGAATAATGCACTGTCACCCTGTAGATGTAACAAATATGACAAACATCACTTCACACAATGTAGACTTAAGAAGAATGGTCTTCCTTGTGATAACTGGTTCAGATAACTCATCTTGCACATACAACCTTCTTCAAGTGATACTATGATCACAATTCAATGAAGAGACTAGAACTCAAATATTTCTCTGTTCTCAACAGCAAGGTCTGACCACTAATAAAACTATGATGTCAAGCTTTGATGTGTAGATTCTAGGGACGCTACCCTAGTAAATAAAGTGTCAGAGAAATTGGATGTGCTGGCCTACTTGTAGGTGCATAACTGGCACATCGTACAATTGCTCTTAAGCACAAATCATATATAAATTACAATTGAGTGGTTTAACTCATGGTTGATGTGGAGCATATGATGGAGAAGATGTGGAGTGTGTGTGTGGAGCATATTATGGAGAAGATGTGGAGCATATGATGGAGAAGATGTGGAGCATATGATGGAGAAGATGTGGAGCATATGATGGAGAAGATGTGGAGCATATGATGGAGAAGATGTGGAGCATATGATGGAGAAGATGTGGAGCATATGATGGAGAAGATGTGGAGCATATGATGGAGAAGATGTGGAGTGTGTGTGGAGCATGTGAAAATATTGAACAATCTGTTCTCCTTGCTGTTGCTGCTATGCAAATGTTAGACAGTTGCTAGTTCTCGAACTGCTCTAAATACAAAAATCTATAGATAATATTTAAAAAAAACAGAATACAGCTTACCTCAGCATAACCTAATTCTACCATTGCTCGATTGATGGACTGAAAACTGCTGGTGTTTAAGTCACTGAGGTAGACACCACACTTGCCATCGTCTGTGTTCTCTAGAATGTACATGCACAGTTGAGCATCTTGGATGCATTCTGAGGATGGATAAATATGTCAAACTAGTGTCATGATTGTAGGATGCATGATTGTAGGATGCATGATTGTAGCATGAATAAATATGTAAAACTAGTGTCACGATTGAAGGATGCATGATTGTAGGATGCATGATTGTAGGATGCATGATTGTAGGATGGATAAATATGTCAAACTAGTCACGATTGAAGGATGCATGATTATACGATGCATGATTGTAGGATGCATGATTGTAGGTTGGATAAATATGTCAAACTAGAGTCAATTTGATACATACAACTTGACAACATACAGCACTGCAGTCTAAAAATGAAGGATTAGCGCTATTGAGTTTGACTACATATGGCTTGATCACTCTGAGCAGAAATGGCATGTCCCTTGCCGAGAGTATTGCACGCAGCATCAACTATGTAGCCCCATGTCCCTTGCCGAGAGAATTGCACACATCAACTATGTAGCTCTGGAAACAATCTGATGGATATCTGGACAAAATGAACCCATAAACAGAACGATGTCTGGATTCGAACCCGCAACCTTCAGAGCACAAAGCAACAGCTTAACCACAGTCAATGTCTAGTCAAGTACAAACAGAACAAGTTACATATATTGTCTGAGGAAGATCAGCAATGCTTCTCAAGAAAAGAAGCGTACACTGGCAGTGTGGGGTTGATGAGAAAATCTGTGGCAAGAGTCTGGAAAGAAGACTTATAAAGATCAAGCTGCTCAGACTTGGTTTCAGAGGACATTTATATAACTAGATATCTCATTGTGTGGGGAAACAGTTATATCTGAGACTTGGTTTCAGAGGACATTTATATAACTAGATATCTCATTGTGTGGGGAAACAGTTATATCTAAGACTTGGTTTCAGAGGACATTGATATAACTAGATATCTCATTGTGTGGGGAAACAGTTATATCTGAGAAACGTGGACAGAAAAGTGCATATGAACACAAAATTACAAGAAGACTTACCTGAGCAAGCTGAGACTATCATCCCAACACAATAGAACACAATACAATGCAATACAATAGACTACAACACAATAGAACACAATACAATAGAAAGTGGGAAAAACACAAAGCAGAGGATGGATATTACTCTATTACAGAAGAGACCATGTGGCCAACCATACTTTGTTCCAGAATGGGACACAACACAATGAGACACCAGCTGTACATCAAATTAAAGAAAGGCAATTCTAGCTGATGTCACTGATAACTGGCAGATTTGACAGTAGGAAATAGTTTTAAAAACTGTCCACTACAAGTGAACCTAGGTAAGAATGTGATCCACTCACACTCACTACCTTCACAGCAAGAACTATTTAGTCGAAATCCTGAACCAGACTGCTGCAGACTGTATCAAAGTCTGATATAAGAGATGATCACAACAACAAAAGAAGAATGTGTATGGTATAGAACTTGATCATCATTGACTGTACTCATGGCACATGACTTGATGACAACGGGCACATTACTTGATGACAACAGGCACATGAACAGAACAGTTGAGGATACTGACAACACATCCGTGTCTGACCTACTGACCAATAATTAAAAGTGACCTGACCTACTTATCAATACACATAGTGACCTGACCTACCTTACCAATACAGTGACCTGACCTACATACCAATACATACAGTGACCTGACCTACTAACCAATACACATAGTGACCTGACCTACTTACCAATACACATCGTGACCTGAAATACTTACCAATAAAGAAAGTGATAGCTTCTAATGTCCACTCTGACTCCACAGACACAATACCTGCCAGACAGCAAGGCACAGCCTGAGCAGGTAAGTGTCTTAACCGACTGGGTAAAGGTCTGAGCTCCTTGGAGGACACCTGTACCACCCAGCCACAATCCACAGATTCTACCTACAAATTTTAAACATTTGTTAGTTGTAAATATCAAAGCACTGAAAGCTAATGTAGAATGTAGTGATGAGGTGGAGGTAACAACAAGAACAAGTTACATCAGTTCTATCATTAGTAGAAAATACAGCTCTTAAACAATCAGGACTATTGGGACGGCAGAATACAGGTACATTCATGAGATTGAAAGTGGGTACACATATCTGCAAGTGTGTTGTCTAAATACAAGTGTGTTGTCTAAATACAAGTGTGTCTCTAATGTACCAATGCGACTGACAAGACCTTCAGTGTACTTTTCTTAGTCCCTAAGTAAAGGATTAGGGTTTCATGTAGTCACACCGCATACCATGTGGTTACTCTCTCTCTCTCTAGGCTGTGATACTCTTGATTACTTAGGGCAGAAATAAATGCATATCATTCTTCTCTATTCTTGGTCATCCTCTATATTGTGTTCCAGCTGCGATTCATTTTTTGTTCTACTGTTCTCCTCCAGGTTGTTTTGGGTCTTCAACATTTTCAGTTACCCTCTCGCGTCCATTTCAGTGAAGTTTTCATGACAGAGTTAGTCTGTATGCACATTGCATGTTCAATCTATCTATTTTGGACAATAGTGTTCATTATGTGTGCACACCGAGAATTGTTGGCCAATCTGGTTTTCAAACCCTGAATATCCCAGTAACATGATCAATAGTGTAGCATGTTAACTTTTCTATAGATGACCCCTGAACTGTACTAATGATATGATCAATAATGCAGCATGTTATCAAATTTTCTATAGACGAACCCTGAACTGTACTAATGAGATGATCAATAATGCAGCGTGTTATCAAATTTTCTATAGACGACCCCTGAACTGTACTAATGAGATGATCAATAGTGCAGCATGTTATCAAATTTTCTATAGACGACCCCTGAACCGTACTAAGATGGCAAGTGTACAATGACAATATAAAAAGTCTATATAAATCTGTTTCAATTATTCAGTCTTACATTCCATGAGCTGGAGTCATCCTTGGCTGTGACTTGTCCACGATACCAAAGTCCACAATGTTTGACCAGACAAACATGACCAGGATCTGGGAGGAAAGTAGGCTGGTCCTGGCTACAATCTGAAGCAACATGGTCTGCAATCTCAGACATCAGGGACATATACTGATCTCTGAGTTCTACTAGCTGGACATGGAAGGCATTGGGCAGCTCATTGTTGCTGACCACTACATCATATTCTGTATGCATACTGAGTCGTACTGACCTGTTGTTAAACAAGAGAAACTTTGTTGTTCAGCAATAACACAACACACATACAAGTACAGATCACATACAAGTACAGACCACATACAAGTACAGACCACATACAAGTACAGACCACATACAAGTACACACCACATACAAGTACAGACCACATACAAGTACACACCACATACAAGTACACACCACATACATGTACACACCACATACATGTACACACCACATACATGTACACACCACATACATGTACACACCACATACATGTACAGACCACATACATGTACAGACCACATACAAGTACAGACCACATACAAGTACAGACCACATACAAGTACAGACCACATACAAGTACACACCACATACAAGTACAGACCACATACAAGTACACACCACATACAAGTACACACCACATACATGTACACACCACATACATGTACACACCACATACATGTACACACCACATACATGTACACACCACATACATGTACAGACCACATACATGTACAGACCACATACATGTACAGACCACATACATGTACAGACCACATACATGTACAGACCACATACATGTACAGACCACATACAAGTACACACCACATACATGTACACACCACATACAAGTACAGACCACATACAAGTACAGACCACATACATGTACAGACCACATACATGTACAGACCACATACAAGTACAGATCACATACATGTACAGACCACATACATGTACAGACCACATACATGTACACACCACATACATGTACAGACCACATACATGTACAGACCACATACAAGTACACACCACATACATGTACACACCACATACAAGTACACACCACATACATGTACAGACCACATACAAGTACACACCACATACATGTACACACCACATACAAGTACAGACCACATACAAGTACAGACCACATACATGTACAGACCACATACAAGTACAGATCACATACATGTACAGACCACATACATGTACAGACCACATACATGTACACACCACATACATGTACAGACCACATACATGTACAGACCACATACAAGTACACACCACATACATGTACACACCACATACAAGTACACACCACATACATGTACACACCACATACATGTACACACCACATACATGTACACACCACATACACAAACAGATAATAAGATCATTACTCTAATATTCTTCTTTCTTCAAATGCTCCATATCGACCACTGTGTGATTTGTATGTAATCTGAGTCATTACAAGAGCAATTGTATGTTGTGCCAGCTATGCATCTACAAGTAGGCCAGCACATCCGATTTCTGCGACGCTTTTTATTTAGTAGGGTAGCTTCCCTAGGCCCCTACATCAGTCACCTTTTACAACATGCCTTGTCTGTCACAGAAGTACTATTCTTTGCTTCCCTTGCGGCCCTGGCACTACACGGACGATTACTCTAATAATAATCATTACTCTAATAATAAGAATCATTACTCTAATAATAAGAATCATTACTCTAATAATAAGAATCATTACTCTAATAATAAGAATCATTACTCTAATAATAAGAATCATTACTCTAATAAGAATCATTACTCTAATAAGAATCATTACTCTAATAATAAGAATCATTACTCTAATAATAAGAATCATTACTCTAATAATAAGAATCATTACTCTAATAATAAGAATCATTACTCTAATAAGAATCATTACTCTAATAATAAGAATCATTACTCTAATAATAAGAATAATTACTCTAATAATAAGAATCATTACTCTAATAAGAATCATTACTCTAATAATAAGAATCATTACTCTAATAATAAGAATCATTACTCTAATAATAAGAATCATTACTCTAATAATAAGAATCATTACTCTAATAAGAATCATTACTCTAATAATAAGAATCATTACTCTAATAATAAGAATCATTACTCTAATAATAAGAATCATTACTCTAATAATAAGAATCATTACTCTAATAAGAATCATTACTCTAATAATAAGAATCATTACTCTAATAAAGACTAACTGATCTAATAAAGACTAACTGATCTAATAAAGACTAACTGATCTAATAAAGACTAACTGATCTAATAAAGACTAACTGATCTAATAAAGACTAACTGATCTAATAAAGACTAACTGATCTAATAAAGACTAACTGATCTAATAAAGACTAACTGATCTAATAAAGACTAACTGATCTAATAAAGACTAACTGATCTAATAAGAACATTTGATGACTGTACTAATAAAAACCTATTGCTCTAGAAAGTGTCTAGTAAGTTGAATATGTCTAATGAAACAGTGAACATATTTATTGCTTGTGCTAAAGTTTCTAGAAATCTCTTCTTATCCTGACTGTGTGAGGCAAAAACAGGATTAGAAAAAAAGAAAGAAGAAGCAGCAAAAGTTTCCATAAAGAAGAACAACTGGTGACCCTCCCACACAAGACAGTTTCATGATTATCATACGAGTTCTGTGTGTTTTCTAATCTGATAAATATGAGCACAATCAGCCGTCAACAGTAATATAATATACACAAAACGTTTTCACTTAACGAAGTCAATACTCACTTGAACTGTCTGTCATCTGCTGCCTCATAGATGAATGTTCGTACTCTGTCCTGTGTGACATCTACCACAGAGGCTGTCGATTCCATGATAGGTTGTGTCATCTCCAGAGACTCAATCTCAGAAATGTCCATGGTCTTCATCTCTGACATTGGTGTCCTTGTTTGAGAGAGTGTAACCTTGGCAAGTCCTGAGTTCAGCATCGCAGAGTTTACAGACTGACTTGTTTCTTTGACCACCAATTCTACTAGTACAGTTCCTCCATCCTGTTCTCTGCCTACCATCTTCAGAAGCAACTGCTGACCAGTAACAATTTCAGAGAACTTAAGACATGCTTCTAGCGACCATGTTTCATCTAAAGGCTGTACTTTGTCCAGACAACAAGAGAAAGCTTGAGCTGGCCATCTGCACAGACTTGCATCCATCTCAAACACTTGACTATTGGATACTTCACTCTCATTACCATAGTCCACAAATCTGACCACCGTTTTTGGAGTGGATTCTACACCAACAGCTGAGTGCACATTTACCACCCTAGCTCTGTACAACTCTCCATCATCAGAATATACTGCAACAACAACATCTCCAAGATGAAGAGAGTCTCTGACTTTGTTTCCTGCTGGCTTGCTGTTGTATATTGTAGCCATTGAGTGATTGATATCTGATAAAACATCAGAAGATGATGACAACTGACACCAGAAATGTGACGGGCTGACTGTGTGACTGACAAACACATCAATCTCTTCCAGTTCCTTTAGACTACTGGAAACACACCTGCAAGTGACACACAAGAAGCAAACATATTATAAGCAATTATAGATGGAACATGTGCTCAAACTACTTTAATCATCTCCAGCAGACATTTTCTCTAGTCATTCTACTCTTCTTCTTCTTCTTCTTCAACCATTACATGACAGATAAAACTAGTTCAGAAACAACTATCTATTAAGATAATGGAAGCATTTGGGGGATGTTCAGGGATCTAGGGGTCAGTGGCTGCCTATGGAAGAAATTAATAATATATATTTAAAAATAAATTATTGTTGTGATATTGTGATTGAATAACTGTATTCAAGATGAAGCATCTGACCGCTACTTTTTCAATACTTTAACAGCATAAGCAGTAATAAATCAGTTGCTATTTACTTTGAAAATATGAAATTAATTGAACACAGAAAACTGTTATAATGGGTGTAGTGTGTTATAAAATCTATGTCTTGCAAAGTGGGAGGTGGCCCGAAACAGTGTTGGGGAACTTATGTTGTAAAGTAAAGAGCTTACCCTAGTTTCAGATCCACATTTGTGACATGAGTTATCATTGTTTCTTGAGCTGTTTCACTATCTCCCTCTAGATGTGTACTCTCCAGACATGGGCTGTACTCCTCGGTCTTTGTTTCAACACAGGAACTCTCATTGTCCGAGAAGAAGTGTTGAACACATGTGCTGACTGCTATATCTCGACCAGCAACTGCATGTCCTATCATCATCATCAGACAAATCAAGTAGAGAATGGTTAATAAATGTGCTTCACAAATATACTCATGACATGGTGAATCTTGTCAATAAACTTTGTAATTATAACCACACAAAAACTGGTTAACTAGAGCAAAGTACCTGGTTATTATTGTCAAAACTATTTGGACAATTTAGTCAAACTAGCTGGTTAATTTTGATTGAAATGATAGAAAGTATTGTGATACTAAAGTTATCAATGTCTTGAAGATCAAATGATCTTATAACAAGTATATGGAGCGTTCGAATGTTGATTGAAATGATAGAAAGTATTGTGATATACTAAAGTTATCAATGTCTTGAAGATCAAATGATCTTATAACAAGTATATGGAGCGTTCGAATTTTGATTGAAATGATAGAAAGTATTGTGATATACTAAAGTTATCAATGTCTTGAAGATCAAATGATCTTATAACAAGTATATGGAGCGTTCGAATGTTGATTGAAATGATAGAAAGTATTGTGATATACTAAAGTTATCAATGTCTTGAAGATCAAATGATCTTATAACAAGTATATGGAGCGTTCGAATGTTGATTGAAATGATAGAAAGTATTGTGATATACTAAAGTTATCAATGTCTTGAAGATCAAATGATCTTATAACAAGTATATGGAGCGTTCGAATGTTGATTGAAATGATAGAAAGTATTGTGATATACTAAAGTTATCAATGTCTTGAAGATCAAATGATCTTATAACAAGTATATGGAGCGTTCGAATGTTGATTGAAATGATAGAAAGTATTGTGATATACTAAAGTTATCAATGTCTTGAAGATCAAATGATCTTATAACAAGTATATGGAGCGTTCGAATGTTGATTGAAATGATAGAAAGTATTGTGATATACTAAAGTTATCAATGTCTTGAAGATCAAATGATCTTATAACAAGTATATGGAGCGTTCGAATGTTGATTGAAATGATAGAAAGTATTGTGATATACTAAAGTTATCAATGTCTTGAAGATCAAATGATCTTATAACAAGTATATGGAGAGTTTGAATGTTGATTGAAATGATAGAAAGTATTGTGATATACTAAAGTTATCAATGTCTTGAAGATCAAATGATCTTATAACAAGTATATGGAGCGTTCGAATGTTGATTGAAATGATAGAAAGTATTGTGATATACTAAAGTTATCAATGTCTTGAAGATCAAATGATCTTATAACAAGTATATGGAGAGTTTGAATGTTGATTGAAATGATAGAAAGTATTGTGATATACTAAAGTTATCAATGTCTTGAAGATCAAATGATCTTATAACAAGTATATGGAGCGTTCGAATGTTGATTGAAATGATAGAAAGTATTGTGATATACTAAAGTTATCAATGTCTTGAAGATCAAATGATCTTATAACAAGTATATGGAGCGTTCGAATGTTGATTGAAATGATAGAAAGTATTGTGATATACTAAAGTTATCAATGTCTTGAAGATCAAATGATCTTATAACAAGTATATGGAGAGTTCGAATGTTGATTGAAATGATAGAAAGTATTGTGATATACTAAAGTTATCAATGTCTTGAAGATCAAATGATCTTATAACAAGTATATGGAGCGTTCGAATGTTGATTGAAATGATAGAAAGTATTGTGATATACTAAAGTTATCAATGTCTTGAAGATCAAATGATCTTATAACAAGTATATGGAGAGTTTGAATGTTGATTGAAATGATAGAAAGTATTGTGATATACTAAAGTTATCAATGTCTTGAAGATCAAATGATCTTATAACAAGTATATGGAGCGTTCGAATGTTGATTGAAATGATAGAAAGTATTGTGATATACTAAAGTTATCAATGTCTTGAAGATCAAATGATCTTATAACAAGTATATGGAGAGTTTGAATGTTGATTGAAATGATAGAAAGTATTGTGATATACTAAAGTTACCAATGTCTTGAAGATCAAATGATCTTATAACAAGAAAGTGATGTACTCGTGATGTACTCTATAATAATAATAATGATGCACAAACATTAATGTTTGCTTCTCTTCTTCTTCCAACACTCAATATTGATCACTTGTTAAACCACTCTTTGTGATATGTATGTGATCTGAGACTTTGAGCGATTGTATGTTGTGCCAGTTATGCACCTACAAGTAGACCAGCACATTCGATTTCTGCGATACTTTATATTTACTAGGGTATCTTCCCTAGGCCCCTACCTCAGTCAGTTCTTATGAAATGTCTTGTAGGTTGCAGTGTTACTTTATATTGACTAGGTAGCTTCCTAGGCCCCTACCTCAGTCACTTCTTATGAAATGTCTTGTAGGTTGCAGTGTTACTCAACGTTGCTCCCCTTGCAAGCTCCAACAACATATGGGCGAATATTTGCTCTAAGTTACCTAGCACATCGTTAATGAGTACCTTACCTTTCCTGATCAACTCCTCATGAACATGAATACCTAGGCACAAGAGATGAACAACACAGTCTAAGCCAGCATTGTTGACTTCCAGAATGTCAGCTAGCACACATCTGAAATGAATATTTCATCACATTCTTATCTGGAAACCAAGACAAGTAGCACAAAGCAAACACAAACTGGGCAACTACATGCATACATACACACTTGTTTATTGTTCATTTGAAGATCATCTTCATCTCATATCAGAAATCTCCATAATTGCTCAAATCTCCTCCTAAGCATGTCTTTCAAAGCATGTCTTTCAGTGTGTTTAGACCAACTTCTCCCATTCTGTGCTAGTTGATGTATCTACTGGGATTTCTCTCATGGTTTTCCTGCTTTGCCACACCTAGCTTGTACCCCCAAGATCAAGAATATGCTTGGTCTCTTTGTTGATATCTTCAGAGCGTATATTTTCTATTACAACATTGATGCTGTCGCTTTGTCCATAGAGGCCCCCAGTGCATCCGCTCTCTCATTGTTGTTTGCCCCCCTACACAATGATGAAGGAGTATCACATTTTGTATTCACACCTTTCACACATATAATTGGTCTTGTATTAGTTGTATTCACACCTTTCACACATATAACTGGTCTTGTATTAGTTGTATTCACACCTTTCACACATATAATTGGTCTTGTATTAGTTGTATTCACACCTTTCACACATATAATTGGTCTTGTATTAGTTGTATTCACACCTTTCACACATATAATTGGTCTTGTATTAGTTGTATTCACACCTTTCACACATATAACTGGTCTTGTATTAGTTGTATTCACACCTTTCACACATATAACTGGTCTTGTATTAGTTGTATTCACACCTTTCACACATATAACTGGTCTTGTATTAGTTGTATTCACACCTTTCACACATATAATTGGTCTTGTATTAGTTGTATTCACACCTTTCACACATATAACTGGTCTTGTATTAGTTGTATTCACACCTTTCACACATATAATTGGTCTTGTATTAGTTGTATTCACACCTTTCACACATATAATTGGTCTTGTATTAGTTGTATTCACACCTTTCACACATATAATTGGTCTTGTATTAGTTGTATTCACACCTTTCACACATATAATTGGTCTTGTATTAGTTGTATTCACACCTTTCACACATATAATTGGTCTTGTATTAGTTGTATTCACACCTTTCACACATATAATTGGTCTTGTATTAGTTGTATTCACACCTTTCACACATATAATTGGTCTTGTATTAGTTGTATTCACACCTTTCACACATATAACTGGTCTTGTATTAGTTGTATTCACACCTTTCACACATATAATTGGTCTTGTATTAGTTGTATTCACACCTTTCACACATATAACTGGTCTTGTATTAGTTGTATTCACACCTTTCACACATATAACTGGTCTTGTATTAGTTGTATTCACACCTTTCACACATATAACTGGTCTTGTATTAGTTGTATTCACACCTTTCACACATATAATTGGTCTTGTATTAGTTGTATTCACACCTTTCACACATATAACTGGTCTTGTATTAGTTGTATTCACACCTTTCACACATATAATTGGTCTTGTATTAGTTGTATTCACACCTTTCACACATATAATTGGTCTTGTATTAGTTGTATTCACACCTTTCACACATATAATTGGTCTTGTATTAGTTGTATTCACACCTTTCACACATATAATTGGTCTTGTATTAGTTGTATTCACACCTTTCACACATATAACTGGTCTTGTATTAGTTGTATTCACACCTTTCACACATATAATTGGTCTTGTATTAGTTGTATTCACACCTTTCACACATATAATTGGTCTTGTATTAGTTGTATTCACACCTTTCACACATATAATTGGTCTTGTATTAGTTGTATTCACACCTTTCACACATATAATTGGTCTTGTATTAGTTGTATTCACACCTTTCACACATATAACTGGTCTTGTATTAGTTGTATTCACACCTTTCACACATATAATTGGTCTTGTATTAGTTGTATTCACACCTTTCACACATATAATTGGTCTTGTATTAGTTGTATTCACACCTTTCACACATATAATTGGTCTTGTATTAGTTGTATTCACACCTTTCACACATATAATTGGTCTTGTATTAGTTGTATTCACACCTTTCACACATATAATTGGTCTTGTATTAGTTGTATTCACACCTTTCACACATATAATTGGTCTTGTATTAGTTGTATTCACACCTTTCACACATATAATTGGTCTTGTATTAGTTGTATTCACACCTTTCACACATATAATTGGTCTTGTATTAGTTGTATTCACACCTTTCACACATATAACTGGTCTTGTATTAGTTGTATTCACACCTTTCACACATATAATTGGTCTTGTATTAGTTGTATTCACACCTTTCACACATATAATTGGTCTTGTATTAGTTGTATTCACACCTTTCACACATATAATTGGTCTTGTATTAGTTGTATTCACACCTTTCACACATATAATTGGTCTTGTATTAGTTGTGTTCACACCTTTCACACATATAATTGGTCTTGTATTAGTTGTATTCACACCTTTCACACATATAATTGGTCTTGTATTAGTTGTATTCACACCTTTCACACATATAATTGGTCTTGTATTAGTTGTATTCACACCTTTCACACATATAATTGGTCTTGACAAACATATAACTGGTCTTGACAAACATATAACTGGTCTTGACAAACATATAACTGGTCTTGACAAACATATAATTGGTCTTGACAAACATATAACTGGTCTTGACACACATATAACTGGTCTTGACACACATATAATTGGTCTTGACAAACATATAATTGGTCTTGACACACATATAACTGGTCTTGACAAACATATAACTGATCTTGACAAACATATAACTGGTCTTGACACACATATAACTGATCTTGACAAACATATACATACACAACTGTGTTCCAATAAAGTGTTTCATGTGTGTACTTACTATCAACAATACTTAGTTTCATAAAAACTTGTTAAATGAAATGTCAGGGAGATAACAACAGCAAAACAAATATAATAATGGTTTAAAATAACATGCACTTTACAAATGAACACAACATAATCTAGGTTGAATGGGGGAAAAAATTAAGTGAGCAAATGGAAGACCATCATGGCATGACAACTGAGTCAAGGATGATTCTCTAAACCAGTGCTATCCAACGTTTTGATATACTGGGTTACATCTGACTGTGGATGTTTTGATATACTGGGTTACATCTGACTACTGACTGTGGATGTGCAGGCGCCATGTAGCAATTGCAATAATACTACTAACAAAAATAACATTATTTTTTTATTTAAAAATAACAAATCTAATCCTGACATTTTATTTTTTTTAAATATTGTGTGAAGAAAAAATTGAAATATAGTGATATTCACAAATACTTTATTTCTTGCAATTCTGATTATCATTGAAGCTGACGGAGTAAAATGGGGTGCTAAGGATTTAGCTACTAAGATCAATGGCGCCCGTAGGCATCAAGTTGGACAACATTGCTCTAAACTCTCTTCTATAATTAACTATCAGACAACAACCATCTATACATGCTTCCTCTTCTAACTTACTTGTTCTCTACCATATTCTTGAACTCTTGCAATGCCTCTTCTGTCCAGCTTTCTTCTTGAGGACTAACTCCTGCAAGTTTTGCTTGCAGTGCAAATGGTGAGACAGATGTCAATTTCTCGGGTAACTGTCGCAGACTAGCCAGTTCCACAGACTCTGTATTACCATAGTCTATATAGAAGATCTGTTGAAATATGAAATTATCTATGACATGTAGAAGATGGTTTAGTTTGCACAAGCTAACAAGTGATAGCTACAGATATGTCTAGACATGTAGAAGACGGTTTAGTTTGCACAAGCTAACAAGTGATAGCTACAGATATGTCTAGACATGTAGAAGACGGTTTAGTTTGCAAAAGCTAACAAGTGATAGCTACAGATGTATCTATTTAATTAATATCAATAAACAACAAGGCCAATAACAGCAGCTAATGAGCGCAAAATCATAACGGAGATGAGGTGTGTTTTAGAAGAGCTGTATGAGCAACAATAATAATAATAATTCCTTTCGATCGTTATACGTTACATAGAGCCTGCAAACAATTTCTCCATACTTCTCTATCCTGGGCAACTCGCTCAATCTCTTCCATGGAAATGAGACCGATATTTCTTGCATCTCTCAGCAAAGTTATGAGCGACAATAAGAGACAAAATTAGAAATGAAGAAATCAGAAGAAGACTGGATGTGAAACCAGTCATGCAATTCATAAAGGAACAACAGATTAAATGGTTTGGACACCTGACAAGAATGCCAACTGATCTTGGCAGAAACTGCGCAACTGATCTGTTTTAAAATCAGAGATAAGAAGACAAAAGTACTCTGAACAACAACTTCGACCTGATATTGATTAAGGGAAGGGCTGTAGAAGATGATGGTGAATTTGTCTACCTAGGAAGTAAGATCAGCCAATTAGAAGATACAGATGAGTACATTAATGCCAAGATTAGGAAACTCTGACAAGTCTTTGCTCTCGTGTACATAGTGTGGAAATCTACTGCCATCTCCACTAAATAAAAAGCTCAGGATATTCATCTCAAATGTGAAACCTGTCTTGTTGTTTGACTAGGAAATGGTGGCAAGTCACCAAGTTAAATACAAATAAGATACAATTTCCCCTTTTCCAACTTTGGAAACACATTATTTGAGCTGGTTGACTAGAACATTGACTCTACATATAAATGTACACTGTGACTGAGGTAAAAACCACCTGGTTGACTAGAACATTGACTCTACATATAAATGTACACTGTGACTGAGGTAAAAACCACCTGGTTGACTAGAACATTGACTCTACATATAAATGTACGCTGTGACTGAGGTAAAAACCACCTGGTTGACTAGAACATTGACTCTACATATAAATGTACGCTGTGACTGAGGTAAAAACCACATATAAAATCAGTCATTAGTATGCAGCTTTTGTTTACAATGTGAATTATTTTCAATGATACCGACCAGTTATCAAATTATGACTTATGACACCAACTATTATTACAATTATAATTAAGTGCTAAAATCACAAGAAATAAACTACAAAAATTATTACCAGATACTATCACTACAGCAACTATAACTATAATCACAAGAACTAACATCACAAGAAGAACTAATATCACAAGAAGAACTAACATAAAAATCACAAGAAGAACTAATATCACAAGAAGAACTAACATAAAAATCACAAGAAGAACTATCATCACAAGAAGAACTATCATCACAAGAAGAATGAACATTCAAGAACTATCATTACAAGAAGAACTATCATTACAAGAAGAACTAGCATCACAAGAAGAACTAGCATCACAAGAACTAGCATCACAAGAAGAACTAACATCACAAGAAGAACTAACATCACAAGAACTAACATCACAAGAAGAACTAACATCACAAGAAGAACTAACATCACCAAGAAGAACTAACAACATCACAAGAAGAACTAACATCACAAGAAGAACTAACATCACAAGAAGAACTAACAACATCACAAGAAGAACTAACATCACAAGAAGAGCTAACAACATCACAAGAAGAGCTAACAACATCACAAGAAGAACTAGCATCACAAGAAGAACTAACATCACCAAGAAGAACTAACAACATCACAAGAAGAATGAACATTCAAGAACTATCATTACAAGAAGAACTAGCATCACAAGAAGAACTAGCATAACAAGAAGAACTAACATCACAAGATGAACTAACATCACAAGAAGAACTAACATCACAAGAAGAACTAACATCACAAGAAGAACTAACATCACAAGAAGAACTAACATCACAAGAAGAACTAACATCACAAGAAGAGATAACAACATCACAAGAGCTAACAACATCACAAGAAGAACTAGCAGCATCACAAGAAGAACTAACATCACAAGAAGAACTAACAACATCACAAGATGAACTAACAACATCACAAGAAGAACTAACATCACAAAAACTGACATCACAAGAAGAACTAACATCACAAGAAGAGCTAACAACATCACAAGAAGAGCTAACATCACAAGAACAGCTAACATCACAAGAACTAGCATCCCAAGAAGAACTAACATCACAAGAAGAAATTATGAAAGTTATAATTTTCTTACTGTGCCAACAGATCCATCATCTGTTAAACTCTCAATCTTCACACGGTACCAAGACTCATCTTCATAAAGTGCAGCACACACATCTCCAATTTTCCATGCTGGTACCGGCTCAACATGCTCAGGCAGGCTGGATAAATGTTCATAGATAGTATCCATCATCTCATTAAGACCAGCTTTGCTGTCCTCCAACTGAATGTAAAATCTGTCTGGACTGTAAACATAGGAAATGCTGGCTGCAGCTCGATGAATGGAAGCGACATCATCAACTTGAGCGACATCTGTTGAAACCACTTCTAGAACACTGTTATTTGATTTCATTGTATCCATGCCATCTCTTATAGTAGCAGCTGGTGTGTCTGGAACTACATCAAACTGTTCTTCATTTCTACAAGCTTCGGAACAAGTACTCTCCTTCTCACTGTCCATGTCTGTCATAATCAAATCTGAAAAAGAGTTTCTAACTTTCAATTTGAATTCTTGTCATGTTAAACAGGGTCCAGGACCCCCTCAAAGCACACAGATGCAGTGGTAGAACAATTTATTTAAGGGGGCAGGCCTACCCAAAAGGTGTACTTCTGTTTATTTGTGTCAAACAGTCCATTTTGCACAGATTTAATGAAATGATATATAAAGGAGCACTACACTGGTAACCAACAAAGAACTGGCGTCGCTAGTTGCCAAACTGTGAGAGACATACTGATTGGAGCATGTATGAAATAATTGTTTCGGTGTGCAGCAATGATGAACCGACGACTAAACTAAATGAAATGACGCCCAGTTATAAAATAGACCTTGTAAACTTGGGAGGATTAAATATGTTCCTATTAAAAAATGCAATATGTAATTAGCTGAAATAATTATTTATGTTATCAAAACAAATTGACATCAAAGAAAAAACTGCAGATTTTGACACTGTTTTATCATTCAGTCTAAAATCATACAGTTTGAGCTAGCGGCGCAGCATGCATAACTAGAATGTGAGACTATCAAATAGATTTATGTGAGAAACTTTTCTCCAAAGAATATCTTTCAAGTTCAACAAATAATTTCACAAATCCTCTGAGTGTTATCAAATTGTTTTAGTCAAAGTCAACAAAATGAAAGTTGTTCACATTCCATCCTTGCTAGACATATACTTCCATGAGAAATTAGTCTGATATTACACATAGAAGTTATTGTGAACAAATCACAGCAATTGCTAATTTTGTGAATAAAACATCACACAATCCAAGTATGTTCATCAAATCAAATGATCATTTTTATATTTTCTTGACAAATGGGCATAGGGAAAAAAAGGGTAAACTTTCATTGTTGACTTTTCTACAACATTTTGTTTCCCCGGATTGTAATGACAACTACTATATACTTTACATTGCAAACATTGGAACTAATAAGTATAACATTGAAACTTTCTTGGAAAATAGGTAACTGCAGTTTTTAAAACTAGTTTCTTGTCATAAATTCAAGTGATTTTTTTTCTCTTCAAAATCTAGAGTATGTCTGCTGCATCTTTTAACGTGACTAGTTCAAGTAACATAAGTCTCAGCAATGTACAACAAGTACATCATGCCATATTTATTACTCCTTAATGCAAGATTCTACTCATGTGTACATCATACCATATTTATTACTCCTTAATACAAGATTCTACTGTGTACATCATGCCATATTTATTACTCCTTAATACAAGATTCTACTCATGTGTACATCATACCATATTTATTACTCCTTAATACAAGATTCTACTCATGTGTACATCATGCCATATTTATTACTCCTTAATACAAGATTCTACTCATGTGTACATCATGCCATATTTATTACTCCTTAATACAAGATTCTACTCATGTGTACATCATGCCATATTTATTACTCCTTAATACAAGATTCTACTGTGTACATCATACCATATTTATTACTCCTTAATACAAGATTCTACTGTGTACATCATACCATATTTATTACTCCTTAATACAAGATTCTACTGTGTACATCATGCCATATTTATTACTCCTCAATACAAGATTCTACTCATGTGTACATCATGCCATATTTATTACTCCTTAATGCAAGATTCTACTCATGTGTACATCATGCCATATTTATTACTCCTTAATACAAGATTCTACTCATGTGTACATCATGCCATATTTATTACTCCTTAATACAAGATTCTACTCATGTGTACATCATGCCATATTTATTACTCCTTAATACAAGATTCTACTCATGTGTACATCATGCCATATTTATTACTCCTTAATACAAGATTCTACTCATGTGTACATCATGCCATATTTATTACTCCTTAATACAAGATTCTACTCATGTGTACATCATGCCATATTTATTACTCCTTAATACAAGATTCTACTCATGTGTACATCATGCCATATTTATTACTCCTTAATACAAGATTCTACTCATGTGTACATCATGCCATATTTATTACTCCTTAATACAAGATTCTACTCATGTGTACATCATGCCATATTTATTACTCCTTAATACAAGATTCTACTCATGTGTACATCATGCCATATTTATTACTCCTTAATACAAGATTCTACTCATGTGTACATCATGCCATATTTATTACTCCTTAATACAAGATTCTACTCATGTGTACATCATGCCATATTTATTACTCCTTAATACAAGATTCTACTCATGTGTACATCATGCCATATTTATTACTCCTTAATACAAGATTCTACTCATGTGTACATCATGCCATATTTATTACTCCTTAATACAAGATTCTACTCATGTGTACATCATGCCATATTTATTACTCCTTAATACAAGATTCTACTCGTGTACATCATGCCATATTTATTACTCCTTAATACAAGATTCTACTCATGTGTACATCATGCCATATTTATTACTCCTTAATACAAGATTCTACTCATGTGTACATCATGCCATATTTATTACTCCTTAATACAAGATTCTACTCATGTGTACATCATGCCATATTTATTACTCCTTAATACAAGATTCTACTCGTGTGTACATCATGCCATATTTATTACTCCTTAATACAAGATTCTACTCATGTGTACATCATGCCATATTTATTACTCCTTAATACAAGATTCTACTCATGTGTACATCATGCCATATTTATTACTCCTTAATACAAGATTCTACTCATGTGTACATCATACCATATTTATTACTCCTTAATACAAGATTCTACTCATGTGTACACTATGCCATATTTATTACTCCTTAATACAAGATTCTACTCATGTGTACATCATGCCATATTTATTACTCCTTAATACAAGATTCTACTCATGTGTACATCATGCCATATTTATTACTCCTTAATACAAGATTCTACTCATGTGTACACTATGCCATATTTATTACTCCTGAATACAAGATTCTACTCATGTGTACAGGTTTACCTTAGATGCAGCTATCTACATATTGACATTCTCATGTTATGAAAGCCATTAAATTTATTATACAAAGATCATGATACCATCCATGTTGCTCATCAACGACTGCATGACCATGAGAATAGTTCTATTATCAGTTTTATATACAACCATATGTAACACAGGCCTGGTCTCCTCAACATGGACAAGGTATCATGAGATAACTATATATATGAGTATGTAACACAGGCCCGGTCTTAACATGGACAATGTGACACCTCTATATAACATCTATCTATGAATAGTTTTCAAGTTGAAATGCTGGACACACATTTTGTTTTATACAGAGATTGTTGTCAATTCTCTAATACAATAGTTTGTGTTTCTTCATATACATATATAAGCTTGACAAGCTTTGGAAGCTATACATCGCTTCTTGAAACACTTGGAAGTTGGGTATAGTTTGATGGATACACCTATAGGTCATTCATAGTATGTAATGATACAATCATGATTGATGAAGACATCTATATGATACTACCATGACATCTGAAATGTTCTGTTAAGTTAATAACATCATCAGTCTAGATGTGAACACATCAAACCTGGAGTCTATATGATACTACCGTGATATTTGAAATGTTCTCTCCAGTTAACAACATTATCAGTCTAGATGTAAACACATCAAACCTTGAGTTTGTCGCTGAAATCCTCACTTGAACACAACAGACATTGCTTAAACAGGAATCTTACATAGTATGTCCCACCACAGTTTGGAAGTGAACAAGAAACATGAGTGACATTTGTTATCAGTGTCACCTGGTCTTCAGATGTGACAACAAACATTCTGATTGGTCTGAGCATTCATGTGTGTAATGTCTACTCACTTTAATAACATTCATTTTTTCAGCTGATATTTTTTTTTACTTTGAGGTGAGGATTGGGAGGAGGTGAGAAAGTAAGGTAACTGAAAAGGTACGAGAAGGTAGAGGTAAGCTGAGAAAGTAGGTAACTGAGAAAGTAAGGTAACTGAGAAAGTAAGGTAACTGAGAAAGTAAGGTAACTGAGAAAGTGAGGTAACTGAGAAAGTAAGGTAACTGAGAAAGTGAGGTAACTGAGAAAGTAAGGTAACTGAGAAAGTAAGGTAACTGAGAAAGTAAGGTAACTGAGAAAGTAAGGTAACTGAGAAAGTAAGGTAACTGAGAAAGTAAGGTAACTGAGAAAGTAAGGTAACTGAGAAAGTAAGGTAACTGAGAAAGTAAGGTAACTGAGAAAGTAAGGTAACTGAGAAAGTAAGGTAACTGAGAAAGTAAGGTAACTGAGAAAGTAAGGTAACTGAGAAAGTAAGGTAACTGAGAAAGTAGGTAACTGAGAAAGTAAGGTAACTGAGAAAGTAGGTAACTGAGAAAGTAAGGTAACTGAAAAGGTACGAAAGTAAGTAACTGAGAAGTAGGTAACTGAGAAAGTAAGGTAACTGAGAAAGTAAGGTAACTGAGAAAGTAAGGTAACTGAGAAAGTAAGGTAACTGAGAAAGTGAGGTAACTGAGAAAGTAAGGTAACTGAGAAAGTAAGGTAACTGAGAAAGTAAGGTAACTGAGAAAGTAAGGTAACTGAGAAAGTAAGGTAACTGAGAAAGTAAGGTAACTGAGAAAGTAAGGTAACTGAGAAAGTAAGGTAACTGAGAAAGTAAGGTAACTGAGAAAGTAAGGTAACTGAGAAAGTAAGGTAACTGAGAAAGTGAGGTAACTGAGAAAGTAAGGTAACTGAGAAAGTAAGGTAACTGAGAAAGTAAGGTAACTGAGAAAGTAAGGTAACTGAGAAAGTAAGGTAACTGAGAAAGTAAGGTAACGTTGACTTAAAAAATGTATGGGAGGTGGTAGGCTTGAATCTAGGTCCAGCTCTATTTCTACCAAAAGATGAGAATCTTAGAATAAGTGCAACATGTTGTTTTTATTTCTTCATGAATATTAGGGAGAACATATTCTTCTTCTTGACCTCTCTCTTTTAGAGACATAGGAGATCATGTCTCTCCATAGCTTACTGTTCAAAGTGCTGTACTGTACACCTCTGGTTTGTGTGCCTTTCATATATCATATAAACATAGCAAGAATCTTATTTCTCTGGTTCTCATTCTCCATGTCTTTCCAAGCAACTTTTGTCTTCTCTTATTTGAATATTTTTAAACTAACTTCTTTCTTACTCCCATCAACAAACATTTGACTTTCTGACCTCACATTAATAACTTGCAAAGCATAGTTCTCTGAGTTGCTGAACAGTTGTTGTATGTTCAATGGTACTATTCTGCTGACCCCACATTAATAACTTGCAAAACATAGTTCTCTGAGTTGCTGAACAGTTGTTGTATGTTCAATGGTACTATTCTGCTGACCCCACATTAATAACTTGCAAAGCATAGTTCTCTGAGTTGCTGAACAGTTGTTGTATGTTCAATGGTACTATTCTGTACATGATGACTACAACATAACATGTACTGTTCTAATTATGACTAAGTGTGTACAAACATCATCACAATGTTTACCATTTCTCGGCTGTCTCAACTACTTGATATATTTGTTCCGTTTGTCCGATATGAATTCAGACAAGTATAGCAGCTCTAACTGAGTTATAATATGAATTCATGCAACAAGTATAGCACCTTTAACAGAGTTATAATATGAATTCAGGCAACAAGTATAGCACCTTTAACAGAGTTACAATATGAATTCAAGCAACAAGTATAGCACCTCTGAGTTATAATATGAATTCAAGCAATAAGTATAGCACCTCTAACAGAGTTATAATATGAATTCAAGCAATAAGTATAGCAGCTCTAACAGAGTTACAATATGAATTCAAGCAACAAGTATAGCACCTCTGAGTTACAATATGAATTCAAGCAATAAGTATAGCAGCTCTAACAGAGTTACAATATGAATTCAAGCAATAAGTATAGCACCTCTAACTGAGTTACAATATGAAGGATTGATGTCCTTATCATACTGTTTCCCTTGCATTCAAGCAAGCTGTAATCTAACTTCAGAGGTAACGTAGATCCCCAAATAAAGGATCCAGGTCTCATGTAGTCCAACGGCATGGACACAATAATTGTCCTTTTTGGATCAAACTGGCATCAAAGCCCAAAACGAATTTCCATGGCATGTGTTCACTAGCGTAGAGTGTTAGCAACTTTGCTACTGGCGACCTCTAATCCAACACTAGATATATGTTTATATGTTGTACAACAAGTTTCTGTTACTGGTTCAACCACATGCATGACAACACTGGTTTAACCACACACATGACAACACTGGTTCAACAAGATCCACACATATGACAACACTGGTTCAACCACATGCATGACAACACTGGTTCAACCACATGCATGACAACACTGGTTCAACCACCCACATGACAACACTTGTTTAGACCCACACACACATGACAACACTGGTTCAGCAGTAAAGACATAAGAGAATCATCCAAACGTTGCACATCCATACACTAGATTATAAATACTAAAACAATACAGCTAAACTGATTGTATGTGCTATCACCGAGCCTCACACTAGATATATCTATATATTAACATGTATGAAAAGTCTACTTACCCGATGATATGCTCCCAGTCAACAGCTCCAGAGTCTGTATGATATTAACTCCACCGAGACAAAGATCAACTTCATGAACACCATCAATCTCCCTTCTGTAGGCAACCTTCACCATCTGATCTTGCACAGCTTCTCTTAGCTTGTCCGATTGTTGTGTGGTTAGATCACCAGAAATACCATAGAGTCGACACTTGACAGCATACGCTGGCACAAGAGACAGATCCAGACTTTCTGGAAGAGCTGCTAAGCGATCACGACCAACAAGATCTGAATTGCCATAATCCAGAAATCGAACGCTGTACCTGCTATCAGAATGACAGGATTCAATCTGTGCTCTGTACCAACAATCATCTTCTGTAAACATGGCACATACAACATCTCCTACACCCACTTCTTGACTGAGACTAGATGATGTTGACAGCAAAGTTTCCAGACTGTCTGCAATATCTGCAAGATCTGTATCCACAGGCTGGGTATAAAATAACCCATTTGATTCTATGTGAGATATGTAGACTGTCCTGTTGCCATATTTAGTATCTGTTGAAACTGTGGGCAACTCTTTGGTTTCTGTGGAGACTTGATGAAGCAACTCTTTAGTTTCGGTGGAGACTTGATGAAGCAACTCTTTAGTTTCTGTGGAGACTTGATGAAGCAACTCTTTGGTTTCTGTGGAGACTTGATGAAGCAACTCTTTAGTTTCGGTGGAGACTTGATGGGGCAATTCTTTGGTTTCTGTGGAGACTTGATGGGGCAATTCTTTGGTTTCTGTGGAGACTTGATGGGGCAATTCTTTGGTTTCTGTGGAGACTTGATGGGGTAATTCTTTGGTTTCTGTGGAGAGATAATAGGATGACTCTTTGGTTTCTGTTCAGACTCTATGGGACATGTTTTAAAACAAATTTAGTAAAACTCACAACAAACATTTTAAAAAAACAACATAAGCAGTTCAAACTATCATTTTTAGTGGATAAGTGTGGATATTTACTACTAAAATATAGATAAGTGTGGATATTTACTACTAAAATATAGATAAGTGTGGATATTTACTACTAAAATATAGATAAGTGTGGATATTTACTACTAAAATATAGATAAGTGTGGATATTTACTACTAAAATATAGATAAGTGTGGATATTTACTATTAAAATATAGATATAAGTGTGGATATTTACTTACTACTAAAATATAGATAAGTGTGGATATTTACTACTAAAATATAGATAAGTGTGGATATTTACTACTAAAATATAGATAAGTGTGGATATTTATCAAAAATTAAGAACGAAAATCCAGTCCTTAGAAACTAAATGCTACAGAAATATCCTACGAATACCATGGACAGAAAAAAGAAAGAACACTGATGTCCTGAAAGAACTAAATGTTAAAGAGAATTGGCCTATAAACAACATAATATACAGAAAAATTACATACTTTAGTCACATCAAGCGTCTTGATGGCTTGGAAAGAACAATACTAGAGGGCAGGGTCCCAGGACGCAGAGGTAGAAGCAGACCAAGAAGAAGATGGCTACAAGATATTAAAGAAACCATGAATATGACCATCAACGAAGTGGGTGAACTGGCTAGAGACAGTGAATTTCAGATGTGCTGCAAAGAGAACAACGTCCTATAAAGGATACGCACCTTGATGATGATGTGAATATTTACTATTAAAATGTAGATAAGTGTGGATATTTACTATTAAAATATAGATAAGTGTGGATATTTACTACTAAAATATAGATAAGTGGGGATGTCTACATGTACATGTCTGTCACTCACACAGGCTAGGTTACAACATCTGTACACTCTAGATTTCTATAGAAGTACTCAGTACTATCAACAAACTCAAAGTGGCATGGTTTAACTCTAGATAACATTTGACCAACAAAACTGCATACATCTGTGGACATCAGCTTATTAGATAGAACATTTGACCAACAAAACTGCATACATCTGTGGACATCAGCTTATTAGATAGAACATTTGACCAACAAAACTGCATACATCTGTGGACATCAGCTTATTAGATAGAACATTTGACCAACAAAACTGCATACATCTGTGGACATCAGCTTATTAGATAGAACATTTGACCAACAAAACTGCATACATCTGTGGACATCAGCTTATTAGATAGACTATAGAATATGCTTAATGGTAAATTGGCCACTGCATCGCCTGTGTATTGCTGGGACCCGCTAGAGAAGCACAGAATAGTAACACTGTGACCTACAAGGCCATAAGCGGCTATGGTAGAGGCCTAGGGAAGCTACCCTAATAAATAAAAAGCATTGCAGAAATCGGATGTTCTGGCCTACTTGTAGGTACATAACTGGCACAATATACAATTGCTCTTAGGCTCAGATCATATACAAATTACAAAGAGTGGTTTAACGTGTGGTCGATATCGGGCATTTGAAGAAGAAGACCATTGTACACAAGTGAGAAAATCAGTGGACTATCTCTGCAGATTTGATAGAGAATAGACGGAACATTGATGATTTTTCAACAATACTTATAATAGTATTAGTAAATGAATGTTGGAAATCTTACCTGGTGTTAAATCAGATGATGATGATGAAGGATGTCTTTGAGAGGGCATGTCTGCAGGGCCAGACAGACCAAGAAGATCAAACTCAATACTTCTAGCAAGAGACACAATGAATGGAGGTGTCTTACTAGAAAATGTTGCATTGAGAACTTTGTCTTGGGTCATGTCTGTAAACTTTGCATGAAGATCTCCGTCCCAGCTGACAACACTCTTTAGTCGACACTCAAAGGCAAATGGTGGTTTCTTCAAGAACTTAGACGGCAGAGAACGAAGACATTTAACATCTGTTGTTATTGTTCTGCCAGTGTCAACAAGATAAACATGAACCTGTTGATCTGATCTTTCAACAAGTTTACTTCTTTGCCATGTTGCATTCTCTACTACTTTCAAACAACATGGCATCCCAACCTCTAAGGACTCAGTGCATTCAGCTGCTCCAGCTTCACATGCTAGTTGCAGATCCTCATGCATATCTTTGGCAGTTTGATTGTCTTGATAAAGCTGTAGAAAGAATCGACCATCCTCTTCAATGTGAGTAACACATGCTGGTGTAGCTTCTGAAGGAATGCACTGGGACCTGTATTGCTTAGAAGGACAAACAATTTCCTGCAGATTCTCCCCATCAGCAGTCGTGATAGATACATCAAAAGGAGGTGATGTGCCACTGAAGGTGACAGTGACTTGATGCTCCATTAAGTATTCTGCTAGTTTGAACTGAGCATCTGGAGGTAATGGTTCTCCTAGATTGAGAAACTGGCATTGATATGCTAATGGTGAATGAGATAACAGTTGAGATGGGAGAGGTTTAACACTTCCTGCACTCACAGAATCTTGATTACCATAGTCCACAAACACCACAGACAAACTGTCACCAATGATGTCTGTTATAAGAGCTCGATACCATACAGCATCTTCAGAGAAAACTGCAGCACATGATGCACCCTTTGACAGACTTGTGTGCTTGATGTTGTCTGGTAGAGAAAGCAGTTGTTGGCTGATAGATTCAATAGTTGCTGTGTCTCTAGCCAACTGTAGATAGAAGTAGCCATCTTGTCCAATATGACATATGAAGGCTGCCAGATTTGTATCTACTGGAGGAGACAAGGAGGCAAATTTCTGTTTAGGAACTGATTGATCAGAGATCAAAGCTTGATCCCCAGCTATTTTTGCTGTGTTAGTACCAGATTTCTCCAGATGATGAGTGTTCGAATCTGCTTTCAATCCAGTAGATTGAAATTTACTTCCAGAACCAGAACTTGCTGAAGCAGCAGATGGTTTTGTTGATAGTTTTAGAGCAGGAGATGTGGCTGTATTTGTTAATATTTCTAACAGGTCTCCATCACCTGTCAAGATGTCAACCTCAAATGGAGATGTAGTATTTGTAAAAGTCACTTTCAGGTCTTTATCCAAGGTTGCTCTAGCAAATTTCTCAACCTGGTCAAGAGACCACTTCAAGCCTCGGAGACGACAAGGAAATGCTTGTACTGGGTACTGGACGAGGTCTGCAAACAAGAACTTCAAGTCACCAAAATAACATTCTCCTGTGTTTCCATAATCCACATAACGAAGAATGGCCGTACTGCCTTGTATATCTTCTATTCTAGCTCTGTACATATTGCCATCGTCAGGAAACTTGGCACAGCATATGGTACCTTTTGTTGGTGTTTCCTTCAGTCTTGGTCCACTACCACCTTTATAGCTACCAGCAATTCGTTTAGACAGAAACAGTATCTCCTTCTCCATCAATGGTAACTGAAGATAAAAGATACCACTCTCGTCCATATGAACCAGGATAGCAGTCACTTGCTCGGATGGAACTTCTGCTGGTGGGAAATCATCAGAGACTGTAGAATCAGAGTTGGTTTTATTATCTCTTCCACCAAACCTAGAATGACTGTCCTCACTAAATCTGCTATCTTTTCCTGATGTACCATCAACTTTTGAGTATCTTTCATCTTTTCCTCCATTAAACCCACCACCCACTCCTCGTTCCCTTCCACCAAAGCTGTTGGTGTCTTCATTCTTGTGTCCAACTTCCAAACGTCTCGCACTGTCCCGATCACCATGTCCACCACCAACGTGTGACTTTTCTCTGACTTCTCTCCTAGCACTATCAGCTCCCACTAAGTCTGTCTTCCTTTGTCCTGGATCTCTAGCAAACTCTGACACTGCTTCGGTTTCCTTACTTCTAATGCCTTGTTTTGAAACATTAGCCTTGCAATGACCTGCTTGAACTAACTGATCAGCAACAACATGACCACCACAAGAGACTCTTACACTAGATAATGTCACAAAAGTACAATCAAGTTTCTTGTCTGTGATCAAGGAATCAAAGAAATGAATAGCTGCCTCTGACCACACTGCTTCTACAACACCATGTAGGGAACACTGATACGCCATGATTGGTACTCTGGCAATATCTGGTGTCACAACTCTGATATTTTCAATCTCAACATTGTCTTCATTTCCATAGTCAACAAACATTACTGTGCACTTTGACCCTTTGACATCTGTGACTCTAGCTCTGTACCACTGATCATCCTCTGAGTAGAGTGCAATACATGCTTGACCGGTGTAAGGGCTAGTAACTGAAGGAGGTGGACTTCTAGAGACATACAACTGGGTGATACTGTCCATGAGAGCATCCAGTTGTGTATCTATTCCTGAGATTTGCACAAAGAACTTGCTGGGTGAGTAGACAAAACTAGCAAACATGTGAACAGTTGAACCAAGAGGAATATTTCTGGCAGGTTCAAAGTCAACAACACTTACTGCATGTTCTACTGGAGCAACATATGAGATGCTCTTCAGATGCTCAGATACTTGCATTTTCCCATGAAATAATTCTACAATTGCTATTCCATTAAGTAGATCTAGAACTTGCATATGAAGCTCCTTTTTTAGAGCAGTTTGCTTGAAGATATCTGTAAGATGAACTCCATCTTCAGTCACTGGCAAAGCACAGTGAAAAGCTTGTTTAGGTAAATCAAGAAATCGATGTTCTGGGACATAAACTGCATCTTTTGGTACCAATTCTACGTTCCCATAATCCACAAAATGTACAACGTATCCAGAGGGCACTACTTTAGTTATAGTAGCACGTTGCCACATATTACTTGGACTGTATTGTACTATGCAAGCCTGGCCAACAGTTGGGTTATTAAGACTGGTGCCGCTATTGTCCGTGTAACGTAGGCTCATCTTCTTTGTCAGGTCATACAGTGCTGGAATGTTCTTACGAAGCTGGCACCAAAAACTCTTTGGGGATTCGATGTGTGTTACAACAACTTCTTCTCTCTCAGATTTGTTCACTGAAGTTTCATGCAAAAATGAAGGACAATGAGGCTTGGAGTCAGAGATGGCAACCATACCCATGGCTAACAATTCCTCAGCAACATCCTGACTGCCAACATGCAGTTTAACAAGTTTGTGAGAATGAGTTTCATCTAAAACTTCACACTGGCATCCATTCTCCGACAGCTTCTCCAGCAAATCTCTGGCATCGTTAGTCCATGATTTGTCACCTTTCTGCAGGGGTTTTACACCTACCAAACAACAACGGGAGGCTAAGGGAATCACCTTCCCAAATGCAGCTGTTACTTGTCGAAGTTCAGTTACTGGAAGAGTATCAGTGTTTCCGTAATCTATAAATAAAACTTGCACATAACCATCTTCTACATCTTTCAAGACAAGACTTCTGTACCAATTTTTATCCTGAGAAAACCTAGCCACAACAAATGCTCCAGGAGAGGCTCGAGCTAAGGGCTGTTGCTGATTATATACCTCCTGCAGTTGCTGAGATAGTTCTTCTAGAAGATCTTCAGCATTGCTAAGTTGTATCCAGAAATCTCCAGGATTTTCAATCCAAGACAAGAAAACATCCACCTTACTACCAACATCAAATGATGGACCAATGCCAGATGTGACATTAGATGGCTGTTTGTTAGTATTGATGTCTTGCACTGATGTCACAGATTTCAAACTGTCCATCACAGACTGCAACTGAATTCCAACATCCTTGTTTTCCACGATATCCAACAGCGTAACCATGTAGACATCTCCATCTATACCCACAACTTTCACTTCAAATTCCCTGTCCACTGTCAGCTGTTCAAATTTCTTGACAACTTCCTCATTCCATTCTCTGCCTCTCTTCTGCACGTTGACTAAGCAGCATTTAATGCCCAAGATTGGTAACATCCTCATCTCGGCTTTCAGTTGACAAACTACATCCAAGTTGACAGTATCTGTGTTACCATAGTCCACAAATAAAACGGTTGCCGAGTGCCCAGATACACTTTCAACGATGCCCCGATACCATGCCTCATCATCGATGGATTTAGCAGCACAAACTGTACCCTTGCTGACACTTTTCAGTGGTTTAATATCTTGTGTCATGTGCAGACGTGACAGCTCCTCTGACATAATAAGAATATCATTAACATATTCAGTATTTTGACACCAGAAAAGCTCCGGGCTATTAACATAAACAACAGTTGCTTGAAATTCTGTTCCAATCTTCAATACCTCTTCTTTGAAACCTTCACAACGATCAACTCCATTCTGAAATAATAAAATACATATTTCATTTTAGACTACTATTTATTCTGATATGTGCGGAGGTGACTGTAAAGTACAATCCTGGAACACAATGCCCTACCCCAGGTGGGGCATATGTGATCAGGGTTGGACATGTGGGTGTTATGTTTTTTCACACAGCCCATTTGTGTCTGTGCATGAGCAGTATGGCAGATGTGGCATGACTAATATTCTAATGACAAACTGAATAATCTTGTATGACTAATATTCTAATGACAAACTGAATAATCTTGTATGATTAATATCCTGATGACAAACTGAATAATCTTGTATGATTAATATCCTGATGACAAACTGAATATCTTGTATGATTAATATCCTGATGACAAACTGAATAATCTTGTATGACTAATATTCTAATGACAAACTGAATAATCTTGTATGACTAATATTCTGACAAACCGAATGTTCTTGCATAACTAACATCCTGATGACAAACGTGATGATATAGTGTGTCTTATGTTCTCAATATAGAAACTCAAAATCGGTCAATAAACAACCCTGAACACACACTTTTACTTAGTTAGAAACTTATAATATTTACCTGCTCTCTGTGAGCATCTACTGTAGCAACAGCACCAAACTTCTAATATTTACCTGCTCTCTGTGAGCATCTACTGTAGCAACAGCACCAAACTTATAATATTTACCTGCTCTGTGTGATCATCTACTGTAGCAACAGCACCAAACTTCTAATATTTACCTGCTCTGTGTGATCATCTACTGTAGCAACAGCACCAAACTTATAATATTTACCTGCTCTGTGTGAGCATCTACTATAGCAACAGCACCAAACAGTTGATTAATATTGTTGTCTTCCTCATCATACATCTGTAGCTGGTAGACCTTAGGAGACACAAGATATAACATAGACACATGTTGGCAGCAACAACAACAATGAAGACAACATACACATGTTCACAGCAATAACAAAGTCGCCAATTGCCTCAGCTGGACACATAGACACATTCACAATAACAAGGTCAAAACTTACATCAACAAACTAGGGGGTCGCAACAGCCAAGCTGATAACATGCTGCCCTAGTCACCACACACCGTGGAAATTATGTGATTCGAGACCGCCTTGGATCCAAAATTCTCAGTGTGCGTACGGATCACTTCTGGACTACACGAAACCGTGATCCTTGACTTGGGGATCTAAATTACAAGTACAGTTGAAATCAGAGTACTGCTCTCAATTGAATTGTGAAGGGACACTGGTGATAAGGAAAGCAATCCTTCACGCAAAAATCAACCAGAAGTGCCATGTTAGGTACCATTACTCCAGAATTCATAGCAGACAAAGGAAAGAGAAATAATAAAACTGCTAGTACAGTATAAAAGTGGCCCGAGTGGTTACAGGGCCCAAATTTGGGTTGTAAAGAATAGAACCACTGTTACCTGCCACGCATGTCGTTAGAGGCGACTAAGGAGGTTTGGCTGAAATCGGATGCATGTGTCCGCTAGGGAATGTTAACCCAAAACAAATGCTTGCAGAAAATGGATGCACCAGGCCATAAGGCGCATAACTCCTCACAATGAGGAATGGGATAACGGATTCTACAGTCGCCAATCTGCCTCGGAGATTTAGCCACGCAGTAAGAATGTCAGACCTACCATCACAAGGGTGGCTAAAACTTACTGTGGGAAGAGGTCGGCACAAACGGGAAGCAGAAATCGTAGGAATTATATCCTACAGAACTGCCCCAGTATGCAGACTTGAGAAGAAAGAGGTGGCCCACTTACACTAGCGTCCAAGACAAACTGTATGGCGTGGCTGATAATCTGAGGCAGACGGCTGCCTTTATTAGAGAATCAAAAATCCCAATCTAGTGAGAACGCAGAAGTACAGTATAAAAGTAAAACTAACAATATGTTTTATAGCAGACAAAGGAAACAGAAATAGTAAAACTGCTAGTACAGTATAAAAGTAAAACTAATTTGTTTTTCATAACAGGGGTATACTGGGGAGGGAGTGGGGTGTTTAGGCACATATTTTTTTATTACAGATATGTCTCACGGTGGTTAATGTAGTCAACATCGTTCAACCATCTTGACTTCTCAGTGTTTTTCTAGTTCACAATTGAGGCTAGGTCAACCAGAGAGACATGATGTCCTGACAAAAACCCACTCTAATCCTGGAATTTGAACCTGGGACCAGATGTCTCTGAAACAAGTGCTCTAATCACTAGGAACAAACATTAGCAACAAGTTTTTAAGGTGAACACACTTCCCCCCAGCAGATGTTAAAGTGTATGCATGCTAATGGTTGTAGTTGTTGGATGGTTAATCACACTCATCCTGCTGTCCCATAGATGACCAGTACTACCTGTGTAATGTATGATTTTAAACTTCTTCAATCGCTGACGGTATCTTCTTCTTCAAACACTTGTTAAGCTACTCTTTGTGATTTATATGAGATCTGAGCCTAAGAGTGATTGTACATTGTGCCAGTTATGTGCCTACAAATAGGTCAGCACATCCTATTTCTGCAACACCTTTTTTGGAACACACGGACGAATTACTGACAGTATAGATGTTATCATAAGCAGTCATGTTCTCATCCAACAGGCAAATGTAAAGTAACTACAGTATATTCTTCTTGTTCATCTCCAACACCATGACTACATGTATATTTAATACAAGCCATGTCTGCTCTCTCATTACTGTCAGCCTCAACTAGTGTAGAGCAGTTTAACAATACACACAACACTAAGAAGTGTTAACCGTAATCCCCAAACCAAATTCTACCAATTTTGTGACAATTAAAAGCATGGTCTAAGAGTCTGATCAGGCAACTGTTTATGTACGCTGAATCTGAATAATTGGAAGGCACCAGTCATGGCTTCCATCTTCATTCTTATACTGAAAGTAACTGTCCTGTATGCTATGTTCTGCTTGTCGATGACCCAACCATGTCCGCTTGCTAGATAACCCAAACCAAAACAGACATGAATTCTTCTAGTGAATGGTGATCAGAACATTTGTTACATACAAATTAATTTTGTCTGATTTATTTACCCAAAAATTGTGAAATATCTTCTTGAAGAAATATTTTATTTTCAGAAATGAATGACCCAAACAAATGAACATTGATAGAAAGTTATTTCTATTGTACCTCATCATTTTCATCATCATCATCAATGAATACTGCTCGACATCTCTTATCTATAACTCTGTCTTCAAATTGAATAATCGACTCTGGAGTCCAGAAGCCCTGATCACTGGATACATTGGCTAGAGAACACCTTATGCAGACAACAAAAATATCATTAGTTAGTTAGTTCTTTTTTAACAGTTCTGATATAATATAACAACTAGTCTAAAAGTAATTATAAAACAAGCTTATGTAGAACCTCATGTCTGACAGGCTAAGACAAGGTTATGTAGAACCTCATGTCTGACAGTTAGGCTAAGACAAGGTTATGTAGAACCTCATGTCTGACAGTTAGGCTAAGACAAGGTTATGTAGAACCTCATGTCTGACAGTTAGGCTAAGACAAGGTTATGTAGAACCTCATGTCTGACAGTTAGGCTAAGACAAGGTTATGTAGAACCTCATGTCTGACAGGCTAAGACAAGGTTATGTAGAACCTCATGTCTGACAGTTAGGCTAAGACAAGGTTATGTAGAACCTCATGTCTGACAGGCTAAGACAAGGTTATGTAGAACCTCATGTCTGACAGTTAGGCTAAGACAAGGTTATGTAGAACCTCATGTCTGACAGTTAGGCTAAGACAAGGTTATGTAGAACCTCATGTCATGTCTGACAGGCTAAGACAAGGTTATGAAGGACATAATGTTATGTCCTTCTGACAGCTAGGTTATGAAATGACATCATGTCGGACAGCAAGGCTATGACATGGTGTCATGAGTGACAGCTTGACTTATGACATGTCATGAAGCTAGGCCATGATGTCATGTCAGGCAGCTATGATATGACATGGTTATATCTGACATCATGCTATCACATTTAACCTCACATACAATACACATATGCATATTATTCCTGTATCTAATCAAAAGGCTATAAAAACAATGTTTATTCTCTCACACTTTCAACCATAGAAGTGACAAGTCTGTGCGTTACCTGTAACACTGTACCGGATACATAATGAGGTCAGCATCGATAGCCTTGACCCGGTCATCGCTCACATAATCTACATTACCATAGTCCACAAACTGTACCTCAATAAGACCATTCTTCATTAAACCTGCACCATAAAAAGAAATGACAAACAATCAGATTATGTCAGAGAATTGACCTGACAGGTTTCAAGTTATCAGACACATTCCAATGTTCTGGACATCCATAGTGGCATGTAATGTGTGCCATGTAATGTGTGCCATGTAATGCATGACTGGCATCAAAAGCACAAATAGTGGACAGTGATCACAATATTTTCAGTAATAATCCAGACTTTTTGCAAAATCATTCTCAATAGATTTAAAGGAGCAGTGGATACAATCTTGAGAGAAGAACAAGCTGGTTTTAGACATGGGAGAAGTTGCTTAGACCAAATAATTACACTAAGACTTATCTTGGAGGAACCACCTGTGTGTTGCCGTGGCCCCAAGGTGAACAAAGAATAGAACCAGTGACCTACAAGGTAAGAGGCGGCTGAAGTAGGGGTCTAGGAAAGCTACCCTAGTAAATAAAAAGCGTCACAGAAATTGGGTGTACTTGTAGGTGCAAAACTGGCACAACATACAATCGTTCTTAGGCTCAGATCACATACAAATCACAAAGAGTGATTAACAAATGGTCATTATGGAGCGTTCAAAGATCTTGGAGGAACATATTGAGAAGAAACACCTATCCTAAATGTCATCGATTTCAACACAAATCTTTTGATAGCCTACACAGCTTATCTTTTGATAATCTCTGTGAAATATTTTCAGATGCTATGGAGTACTATTCAAAACAATAAACTTTATCAAAAGCATATATGATGGTTCATATGGGAAATGGCTAATGTGACATGTTTATGGCTAAAATCCAAGTAAAGGAAGGTTGTATGTTATTTGTATTGTTCAGAGTAGTCACTGACTGAGTGATGAGAAAAGGTAGCAGGAGTGAAACTGCATAGATTGGATGGAAAACATACAACTGGAACATTTGAATTTTGCAAATAATATTGTCTTGTTAAGTACACACCAGGATGTATAAATAAAAACAGACAACATATCATCCATAGCAACAAAAGGACTGTATTTAAGATACTATAAGACAAATACAATGGAGACACCTATGAGAAGTAATCAGATAACATGTTGGAATCCAAAATGATAAAAATAACAGAGCAGTTCACCTATTTCTGAAACAATTTTGACTGCACAGGAGATACAAAAAAAACAAATAAATGATTATTCTAAATGTCAAAGCTTTTAAAGGTCTAAATAAAATATGCTACTCCAAGTTATATAGTTTTAAAAACAAATTTTCCAATATTATGTCAATCCTAGCATATGCAAACAAGATGGAAAATTACTAAAGATATAGAAAGTAAGTAAAAAAAACAATAAACATAAAATGGGATGAATTCAAGAGAGTGAAGAAATCAGAGTAATGTTTGGTCAGTCACAAGTAACAACTGTTATAAGAAAGAGAAGATGGAGATATGTTGGGCATACTCTGAGTAGAAATGTTTGGTCAGTCACAAGTAACAACTGTTATAAGAAAGAGAAGATATGTTGGGCAATCTCTGAGTAGAAATGATCAAAGAATCACAAAACAGACATGGAAGTGGGCAGCAAATGGTTCAAAAAAAGAAAGGCCGCTCTAGGGAAACAAACTTTGCTGAGATGAGAAATATCGGATTTAATTTCCATAGAAGAGATTGCTCAGGATAGAGCGATCTGGAGAAAATATTTAATGTATAAAGGTATGAGAGGAAAATAATAAATAAGACCAACACTGGAGATGAACAGATAGATAAAGAGTTGGGAATAAGTAAACTTGGAGCTAGGTAGGTAGGTGAGTTCATGCATAGGTTGGCAGAAGGATGTCACAGAATACAGTTGGGACAGGTAGGTAGGTGAGTTCATGCGTAGGTTGGCAGAAGGATGTCACAGAATACAGTTGGGACAGGTAGGTAGGTGAGTTCATGCATAGGCTGGCAAAAGGATGTAACAGAATACAGTTGGGACAGGTGAGTTCATGCGTAGGCTGGCAGAAGGATGTCACAGAATACAGTTGGGACAGACATTTCAAGTCTTAGGGAGTATGAAGTGCCAGTTTGGACTGAACTAGAAGCAGGTATAGGATGGTAAACAATAAAATGAAAGCAACCAGCCTCTCATAAACATATGATAATAACCGTTCATTGCAAGTGATGATGACAACAGACTCAGTCATGTGTTGTTGCACAACTCTGGTGTATGCTGAGGTGTCTACAGAGTCAAACACAATCTTCTACTAAATGTGGGACTTCAAATGATCACGGTTGAAAAAGTGGTTGTTGTGTCATTTCACTCAGTTCATTTTTTCTGGTCTCAGCAGTACAATAATTCTCAGCAATGCTAATTCTTCTTGTGTTGCTGCAGCGCCACATTTGGTGACCTTTAGGTTGTCTTCAAACTGTTTTTATGTCCACCAACTGATCATCTGTCCACCAACTGATCATCTGCCCCCATCAATCTCGGCATACATCAAATGTTTTGTGATGCCATTATCAGACATTCGCGCAATATGACAGGACCATCTCAGCCTTCAGCAACAGTGTGTTTATGCTTGTAACATTGGCTCCTGTGAAGACTTCGGCATCTTTCATTCTCATCAAATAGCTTGTCCTGAGCAGAACTTTGCCACCCCAACAGTCCGGAATTTCTCTCTCAAAGGCCAGATGTCCTGCCTCTGCAGCCGTCATGTTCAAACCATCAGTTACATCCTGAATCCATCTTCTCCATGGTCTTCCTCCTCTTCTCTTTGCCGGTATGCCTCCTTCCATGATTGTCTTCTCCAGCCCTTCATGTCTTTTTATATGTCCAAAATATATCAATTTTCTCTTTCTTATTTGTAGCATCAGCCAGTTTTCTTTGATTTTGAGTTCTTTCTAGATAGATCTATTTGTTCTCTTCTCTGTCCAAGATATACGAAGGACTCTTCTGAAACACTTTGGTATCTTTAGTTTTGCCATACCATTATTTTAGTAGTCTGCATAGACAACTTGATTGAAAGGGGTTTAATTTTCTGACATGTCTACTACTCACTGCCCGTGTCTCATATGACAACGCCGCCCGAGTGGTTATCGGGGCACAAATTTGGGGTGTAAAGAATAGATCCACTGTTACCTGCCACGCATGTCGTAACTGGCGACTAAGGAGGTTTGGTTGAAATCGGATGCACATGTCCTAAACGTGAAGAAGTCTATGCGTTTAGGGGCCTACCAAATCAATGTGCAAAGTATACACGTCTTGGCAAAGATCAAACATATCACAAGGAGTGATTAAAATTGGTCGTAAAGAATGAACGCAAAGAAGAAGATATGACAAAGCTGCTAAAGTAGAATGTAAAAACTACAATTAGAATCTATGCTTGATTGTTTAATAAATGAATTATACCTGTTATTTTTGCTCTGTACCAGTTGTTATCATCAGTAAACCTGGCAGCACAAAGACTGCCCAGTCTCTTGTTATGTAAAGGTTTGTCCTTCAGTTCCAAATCAGTATACCGAGTTGCCAGTTTATACATAATATCTTCAAGGATTTTAGATCGGCTCTCAACGTGCACAAAAAATTGCTGTTGGTGTGTTACATGTGTTGTAAAGACAAAGTGCACCGCACCCTTTACTATTAAATCTACTGGATAGTCATCCATTTTGAATAGCAAGGAATTTCAAAATGTTGAACTTTAAATCTGAAACAAAATAAAGAAATAATATTATTTAGTCATAATAAGAGGAACTTCAGTGGAATAAAGAGAGATTCAGTGCTACAAAGAAAGCTTCAGTGCTACAAAGAAAGCTTCAGTGCTACAAAGAAAGCTTCAGTGCTATAAAGAAAGCTTCAGTGCTGCAAAGAAAGCTTCAGTGCTACAAAGAAAGCTTCAGTGCTACAAAGAAAGCTTCAGTGCTACAAAGAGAGTGAATAGCGTTCAAAGTTATTCGCAGTTGACAACCAAGTGAAAGAATTCAAATACTTAGGAAGCATATTCACAGAAGACTAGATAGAGAGTAGAGGCTAGAGTGCAAAAGCAAATGCTGTAACCTACCAGCTAGCCCCATTGTTAAGGCACCCAAAAATTTCACAGGCAGCTAAGCAACAGATGATCAACAGCATTTTTATACCTACTTTGCGTTACCAGAGCCAAACATGGATAATGAGCAAAGCGCAGTCACAAAAAATAACTACATCTGAAATGTCATGCCTGCGAAAAGTTACCAACAACACAAGAAAAGACAGAATCACCAACATCAGCATAAGAAAGAAAGTTGGCACAAACCGTGCTTGAATTACATAGAGAAACAAAGAATGAAGTGGTTTGGCCACTTAATAAGAATGCATCCAAACTCCACAGTATACAGAGTCTTCTACAACAGAACATCGGGAAAGAAGGCAAGAGGAAGACCACCGAAAAGATGGTTAGATGGTGTAGCAGAATCCTGTGAAAGAGCAAAAATAACAATCACACAAGCCACCAGAACAGCGCAAGACAAAAACAGACAACCACGACACTGGGCAACAACCCGGTAGCAGTGTGACGACAAAAGAAGACTGAATAGCGTTCAGAGTTGTTCGCAGTCGAATAACTCTGAACGTTATTCACAGATGTCTGTACAGTCACATCAGCATGGCCTATAATTTATTCTTTTAATAGAAGAAGCGTCAATAACATATACATATAACATATCAACATCGTTTATATCTTATAGGCAGGCCTAACATAAGTAGGTCTAACTATGTTGTTTTTAATGCTGTAGGACTATTTTGAAAAATTTATCAAAGTTAAAGTACCTACTAGGTCTAATCTATTTTACAACGAATTCGTGTAATATGATAAATGTCATTATTGGCCTATAGTTAGATAGGATAAATTATTAGTTAGGCTTATAGTTTGTTGAAGATTATTAAACTTTTCATATCTGTGTAAAACGCTCTATGTCTATATATTATTATGCAGAGATCTCTTTTTATTATATTTTATAGGCCCATATGGCATAGACATGACATCTGTGTATAAATCACAGTCGACTGTGAATAACGCTCAGAGCTATTCTGTCGACTTCACGCTGAACGTTATTCACAGTCGACTGTGAACTGGCTGTGTTCTTCTAAATTATTCGCATTATGATTATGAGTTAAATTTAAATGAGCATGATGATATGAATATGATAATGAAATGAATAAATTGAATGAATCATTGAATGTCACTGAATGATTAAATGAATGTACGTAGCTGCAATCATCAATGAATGGTCACATTACACTCCGTATTACCGTACGTGTTAGTACTGTTACTTAACTAATAACTACTAGTGTTGTTAGTTCGCTTCATTTATCAAATAATTATATTATATATAAACTTTAAGTATAAGCCATAAGCTTCAGATTCGATTGTACATTATTGTATTGAAACTTTGATAATGAAGTGATACACCATGTGTTTTACTTACGCTCAAAGAAGAGTTGAAAATAGCATATGATTTATCTTAGAATGATATAAGAGACCAATTTGAATTAATGTAGCCCTTAGATTTGTAAAGTATCCCCATGCCTCGAGTACCACTTCCTGTCTAGACTAGACTCTTCAATAACAGACACTCTTCTCGTTCACGTTTGTATAACTTCAACTGTACCAGCATAACATTTACATTTGATAATAAATAAAGCATATACTACAAATAAAACTTTCTTTACAACATATACTGATTAGACATACTTTCCAAATCACACTGAAGTAATAGTAAATGCTGTCACATCAACATGGTTACTTAAAGTTACTAATACTAGTCCAGCAAACAATTCATGACAGTTATGTCCCCTGACCTTGGTATTCGCGCCATTATGGGATGTACCATTACTACCATATGGGGTTCATCACTGTTGATTCATCACATTCGTTATTTCTTATTGCCACAAGAACTGTTGAGATCAGAGCTATTAATAATATAATGTATACATTTTTTCATAAGAGGTTCTATTAGTATATTTACCAAGTATACTTGGCGCTAGAAAAATTGCATATTCAAACAACCCATTTTTTTGAGCTAGTCTTTAGTATAATGAAATGTCGTATATAGATCGAAATGGACAATATTTTCTATTACCGTCACTTTTTCTCTCTTTTCTCGAATCCTGTTTGCCTCACAGCGTCAGGTCAAGAAGAGATTTCTAAAACGGGCCTTTATGTGCGCTTCGCAGATAGTGTCTTTCGTCGCCTCTGTTATCTCTGAGGTCCATTTTTGCGTGGCCGGCCTTTTGCTTTGTACCCATTGTATCGGAACAGCATTGCTCTTTGAGCATGAGGTGCACTGTCTGATGTTAGTCTGCTTACGTGGCCGAACCATTAAATTTGTTGTTTCTTGATGAAGTCTAGAACTGATGATGGTGTACCCACTTTTTCCTGATGTCTTCATTTCTCAACCGGTCTTTTCTTGTTACCCCGAGCATTCTGCGTAGACACTTCATCTCTATCGTGACTAGTTTTCTTCTATCATTTGTTGTCAGTGACCAGGTTTGACACTGGTAACATAATGTGGGAGAAAGATTGTGTTGAACATTGCTCTTTTTGTGTTCATGGTGACGTGTTTGCATTTTAAAATTGAGACCGCCCGAGTAGTTACCGGGGCCCAAATTTGGGGTGTAAAGAATAGAACCACTCTTACCTGCCACGCATGTCGTAAGAGGCGTCTAAGGAAGTTTGGCTGAAATCGGGTGCATGTGTCCTAAACGTGTAGAAGTGTTATGCGTTTAGGGGCATACCAAACCAATGTGCAACGTATACACGTTCTTGGCAAAGATCAAACATATCACAAAGAGTGATTAAAATTGGTCGTAAAGAACGAACGCAAAGAAGAAGAAGAAAATTGGGGTCATTTGTCTGCGAATTCAGAAAGGCATTATACTCAGGGGCAGCTCGTCAGTAAGAGCCAGTGGGGCCCACAAAAATAACGAGTAACGTGTACTTATTATTTTAGAAATTATTTGTTAATAATTATTACTTTTAATGGGATACTGATTATTAGCTTTGAAAGTTATATAACTCTAAAATATCACACACGGTCTGAAATTCAGCATCTTTCTTCTCTAATTAGTATACGCCCCTGGTCATTAGGGCCAGTAAGGCACGGCCTCACCCCAAAAAAATGAGTAACGTATACTTATTATTTTATAAATTATTTGTTCATAACTATTACTTTAACTTGACACTGATTAGCTTTGCATTCATTGTGTCTCAAGACTAACGTAATCCCATCATCAATAGAACATTCGATTTCTGTCTTCTACACCGGTCGTCTTACATATAATTTACTTCTGGAAAACCATAGCCACAAATTGGACATTATTAAGTGAATAAATTAAATCACACCTGTGTGGTGCCGGGGCTCGCTAGGGAGCAAAGAATAGTACCACTGCAACCTACAATGCATGTCGTAAGAGGCGACTGAGGTAGTGGCCAAAAGAAGTCACCCTAGTAAATAAAAAGCGTTGCAGAAATCGGATGTTCTGACCTACTTGTAGGTACATAACTGGCACAACGTACAATCGCTCTTAGGCTCAGATCACATACAAATCACAAAGAGCGGTTAACAAGTGGTCGGTATGCAGCTTTGGAAGATGAAGAAGAATTAAATCGTGTTACCATGTTAAGGCGACATCGTTGTTGTATAGAAAAAAAACTATAGACAGGGGAAACAATATGTCGTTTCAATGACTAGTTGCAATATTGATTACAGTTGTATCCCTTGTTATACTAAAAATACTAAAAATAAACTGGCAGGACAAAATTCCAGACAGCGAAGTCCTCACAAGAGCAAAGATCCCAAGCGTCAACACCCTGTTGCAGAAGGCCCAACTGAGATGGGTCGGTCACGTTGCTCGAATGCCTGATAAACGCATCCCAAAACAGTTGATGTATGGCGAGCTTGAAGGGGCAGACGTTTAGCTGGTGGACAGAAAAACGCTTTAAAGACACTCTTAAAGTGTCTCTGAAATGCTTCGATATAGACAATACGTGCTGGGAATCCTTGCGCAAGATCGCCAAATGTGGCGCTGTAACAACAAAAGATGAACCCGAATAGCTGAGAATCATCGTATTGTTGAGTCACAGAGAAAACGAGCAGCGCGAAAAGACAGAGCACACAACACGCACATGTCTAACCTTGATCATGTATGCCCCACCTGTGGTCGGGGATTCTGTTCTAGGATTGGGACTCTACAGTCACCTCCGCACACACCAGAGAGGTGCAACAGCACACGTCTGAGATTGTTGTCATCATCGCTTGCGATGGACGGCTATTATCCCTTGTTAATATAATGAGCTGGCTCGAGCAGAAGCAGATCCTCCGTAAGAAGATAATTCTTTTTTAAAGATTGGTGACCTACACGCTCTGATTTAAAGATTGGTGACCTACATGCTCTGATTTAAAGGTTGGTGACCTACATGCTCTGATTTAAAGGTTGGTGACCTACATGCTCTGATTTAAAGATTGGTGACCTACATGCTCTGATTTAAAGGTTGGTGACCTACATGCTCTGATTTAAAGATTGGTGGCCTACATGCTCTGATATAACATAACAAAAAAGGCTCACCCTTAGGTTGAAAGTGGCATGCCTTGGCTTAATGAGTCTTTAATCCCGTATATAACAAACACGGCTCACAAACTCTTTAGTGTAGTTTATATACGGACAGTATCTCTGACGTGTCAGAGGGCTGGGAACAACCAAAGACTAAGAAATGCATACATTTTTTAAAGGCTTTGGGGGCCTGCTCCATTTTGAAAGTCATGAAGTGGGAAAACAGGACTGGTCAGCATCCACCAGTGAAAGGAGTTTCAACATAAATGAGTGGAATACAGAAAGGATATTCCACTAAATGTAGACGCTAATTGAGAGACTGGTCAATGAGAAGACGGACATTACATACAATAAGAAACCTATCTCAACTCTCATCATAGATTCTATGTTAGGGGCTACAGGCCTATGTTAGGGGCTACAGGCCTATGTTAGGGGCTACAGGCCATACAGGCAGGATAGACAAGTACATAATGGAGGAATACCAATGTTGGTGGGAAATGATATCTATTCAAAGCAAATATAATTAACATCAAATGGGAAACCACTGATCTATGGAACAGACATACATATGGACAATCAACTGCTTCGGTTTTATCACATGTACAGCCGAAGAGAACTTTATACTAAAGACAATTGAGATCTGAAGTTTTATAACATGTACAGCTGAAGAGACAAGAACTTTGTACTGGAGACAATTGAGATCTGAGGTTTAATCTGTAGAGACTGGTTAACGAAGTTGATACCACGATGCACTAGTGACTGGAAGTTCCGGGGTTTTAAGTCAGTCTGGACCACAAATTCTCAGTGTGCACACGGTTTAACTACATGAAACCCTGATCCTTTACTTGTGGATCTAAGTTACAAATACCTTTGAAGCAAGAGTAAGGCTCGCCTGAATAGAGAGGGACATTGATGATAAGAAAAGTAAGCATTCATGCAAAAATCAGATACAGGTGCCATAATAAGGCACAATGACTAGGCTTGAAAGCGTGACGGACGAACATACTAAACAAATCACATACTGCAGCTGGGAAATGAAGATGTATTCTCTGAGAGCAGGATAACTTCATCTGCCCCTCTCATGTCCTCTCTATGTCCCTCTCATGTCCTCTCTCATGTCCTCTCTCATGTCCTCTCTCACGACCCCTCTCATGTCCCCTCTCATGTCCTCTATCATGTCCTCTCTCATGTCCTCTCTTATGTCCTCTCTCATGTCCTCTCTCATGCCCCTCTCATGTCCCCTCTCATGTCCTCTATCATGTCCTCTCTCATGTCCTCTCTCATGTCCCCTCTCATGCCCCTCTCATGCCCTCACTCATGTCCCCTCTCATGTCCTCTCTCATGCCCCTCTCATGTCCTCTATCATGTCCTCTCTCATGCCCTCTCTCATGCCCCTCTCATGTCCTCTCTTATGTCCTCTCTCATGTCCTCTCTCATGCCCTCTCTCATGCCCTCTCATGCTCCCTCTCATGCCCCTCTCATGTCCTCTATCATGTCCCTCTCATGTCCTCTCTCATGTCCTCTCTCATGTCCTCTCTCATGCCCCTCTCATGTCCCCTCTCATGTCCTCTCTCATGCCCCTCTCATGACCCCTCTCATGTCCTCTCTCATGCCCCTCTCATGCCCCTCTCATGCCCCCTCTCATGTCCTCTATCATGTCCCCTCTCATGTCCTCTCTCATGCCCCTCTCATGTCCCCTCTCATGTCCTCTATCATGTCCCCTCTCATGTCCCCTCTCATGTCCTCTCTCATGCCCCTCTCATGTCCTCTCTCATGTCCTCTCTCATGTCCTCTCTCATGCCCCTCTCATGTCCTCTATCATGCCCCTCTCATAACCCCTCTCATGTCCCCTCTCATGTCCTCTATCATGCCCCTCTCATGTCCCCTCTCATGTCCCCTCTCATGTCCTCTCTCATGCCCCTCTCATGCCCCCTCTCATGCCCCTCTCATGTCCTCTATCATGTCCCCTCTCATGTCCTCTCTCATGCCCCCTCTCATGTCCCCTCTCATGTCCTCTCTCATGCCCCTCTCATGTCCTCTATCATGTCCTCTCTCATGTCCTCTATCATGTCCCCTCTCATGTCCTCTCTCATGCCCCTCTCATGCCCTCTCTCATGCCCCTCTCATGCCCTCTATCATGTCCCCTCTCATGTCCTCTCTCATGTCCCTCTCATGCCCTCTATCATGTCCTCTATCATGTCCCCTCTCATGTCCTCTATCATGTCCTCTATCATGTCCCCTCTCATGTCCTCTCTCATGTCCCCTCTCATGTCCTCTCTCATGTCCTCTCTCACGACCCCTCTCATGTCCCCTCTCATGTCCTCTATCATGTCCTCTCTCATGTCCTCTCTTATGTCCTCTCTCATGTCCCCTCTCATGACCCCTCTATGTCCCCTCTCATGTCCTCTATCATGTCCTCTCTCATGTCCTCTCTCATGTCCCCTCTCATGACCCCTCTCATGCCCTCACTCATGTCCCCTCTCATGTCCTCTCTCATGTCCCCTCTCATGTCCTCTATCATGTCCTCTCTCATGCCCCTCTCATGCCCCCTCTCATGTCCTCTCTCATGTCCTCTCTCATGTCCTCTCTCATGCCCTCTCTCATGCCCCTCTCATGCTCCCTCTCATGCCCCTCTCATGTCCTCTATCATGTCCCCTCTCATGTCCTCTCTTATGTCCTCTCTCATGTCCTCTATCATGGCCCCTCTCATGTCCCTTCTCATGTCCTCTATCATGCCCCTCTCATGACCCTCTCATGTCCTCTCTCTCATGCCCTCTCATGCCCCCTCTCATGCCCCTCTCATGTCCTCTATCATGTCCCCTCTCATGTCCTCTCTCATGCCCCCTCTCATGCCCCTCTCATGTCCTCTATCATGTCCCCTCTCATGTCCCCTCTCATGTCCTCTCTCATGCCCCTCTCATGTCCTCTCTCATGTCCTCTCTCATGTCCTTTTCTCATGCCCCTCTCATGTCCTCTATCATGCCCCCTCTCATAACCCCTCTCATGTCCCCTCTCATGTCCTCTATCATGCCCCCTCTCATGTCCCCTCTCATGTCCCCTCTCATGTCCTCTCTCATGCCCCTCTCATGCCCCCTCTCATGCCCCTCTCATGTCCTCTATCATGTCCCCTCTCATGTCCTCTCTCATGCCCCTCTCATGTCCCCTCTCATGTCCTCTCTCATGCCCCTCTCATGTCCTCTATCATGTCCTCTCTCATGTCCTCTATCATGTCCCCTCTCATGTCCTCTCTCATGCCCCTCTCATGCCCCCTCTCATGCCCCTCTCATGCCCTCTATCATGTCCCTCTCATGTCCTCTCTCATGTCCCTCTCATGCCCTCTATCATGTCCTCTATCATGTCCCCTCTCATGTCCTCTATCATGTCCTCTATCATGTCCCCTCTCATGTCCTCTCTCATGTCCCCTCTCATGCCTCTCTATCATGTCCCTCTCATGTCCTCTATCATGTCCTCTCTCATGTCCTCTATCATGTCCCCTCTCATGTCCTCTCTCATGCCCCCTCTCATGCCCCCTCTCATGTCCCCTCTCATGTCCCCTCTATCATGTCCCCTCTCATGCCCCTCTCATGCCCTCTCTCATGTCCTCTCTCATGTCCTCTATCATGTCCCCTCTCATGTCCCCTCTCATGCCCCCTCTCATGTCCCCACTCTAGTCATCTCTTATGTTCCGTCTCATGTATGGATGTCCCCACAATTTTTTAAGAGGTGGCAAAATGAAAAATAAATGTTAATTGGTAGTTTGTTACGCGGAAATGCAGACAAATCATTTTCAAATTTATATTGTGGACTTCATTTTTAGACATAATAACTTTTTATAAATATTTCAACCATAGCAAGTTTGCAAAAGTCAGCCACAATGTTTTATAAAAAAAACATTTTCCAGGGGGGCGCTCCTTCCTCCCCACTTGCCTTAACGTATAGATCCCCATGGTCTCATATCCGTCTTATGCCCCGTCTCATGTCCTATATTATGTCCTTCTCATGTCCCGTCTCATGTCCCATCTCATGTCCTGTCTCATGTCCGCCACATGACCTGCCACATGTCCGTGGCATGTCTTACGGCATGTCCCACGTCATGTTCCGTTTCAATTGTTCTACAACAGTATTTAACTTTTCAGTCACAAATATTTGTCTCAGACATGTGACTGTATGTTTGTACTGGTCTGCTCCATATATAGAAACAATTCATTGAGAATTTATTAGTCAATTTCCAGAGTCAACATTAAACAAACTAATGCACCCCGGACATAGTTAAAACAATGGCTATTTATAGTTGGCAGATCAGAGAGTACATCTTTATCTCTGATCTGACATATTTATAGCTGGTACATCAGAGAGTACATCTTTATCTCTGATCTGACATATTTATAGCTGGTACATCAGAGAGTACATCTTTATCTCTGATCTGACATATTTATAGCTGGTACATCAGAGAGTACATCTTTATCTCTGATCTGACATATTTATGGCTGGTACATCAGAGAGTACATCTTTATCTCTGATCTGCATCTACCATCTGATGTTATCAGTAAGTAAAAAAAGTAAAGGAACCCTGTCATACCTCGTGGTATATAGGGCAATACAGTGTTAGGCCTGTATTTTTCATTGACAATCGGCACACGATGGGTGATGTGGTCAGCATCACGCCGGCCGCCTTTATTTTCCCAGAGCATGTCTGGTACCGAGCATGTCTGGTACCCAGTTGAGGCTGGGTCGACACGAGAGCCGTCGCGGTCGGGAAAAATTCCACGCCCACTGCGGGAGTTGAGCCCAGACCACCAGCCATGAGAAGCGAATTCACTAACAACTACACTACCGCGGCTCTCAGATGTTATCAGGGTGTATTTAAATGTATGTATATGTCTTAGCTTGGTTCCATTTACTATGATTGTGCATCTTGGCCTGACAGTACAGATGGCCATAAATTATGTCTTTCTGCTAGTCAGACTCTTGTCTTTGTTGTGTGTGGATATGTATATCTATATATATATATATAACGGAGAGAGATACAAGAAGTAAGTATTTTGTTAAGTGTGTGTATGTATGTATGTATACGAGTATATATATATAACGGAGAGAGATACAAGAAGTAAGTATTTTGTTAAGTGTGTGTCTATATGTATGTATGTATATGAGTATATATATAACGGAGAGAGATACACTGTGAAGATACTTTCAAATAAAAAAAGGTAAAAGCAGTCCAGTATTTGTGTCAAATAAATTCCATTAAAATAAATTGCTCAACAAGTAGCTCGTGTGTTTCCGGGACTCGCAAGGAGCAAAGAATAGTAACACTGCGACCTACAAGGCATGTCGTAAAAGGCGACTGAGGTAGTGGTCTAAAGAAGTTACCCTAGTAAATAAAAAGCGTTGCAGAAATCGGATGTGCTGGCCTACTTGTAGGCGCATAACTGACACAACGTACAAACGCTCTTAGGCTGAGATCACATACAAATCATACAGAGTGGTTAACAAGTGGTCGATATGGAGCGTTGGAAGAAGAAGAAGAAGCAGCACAACAAGTGTAACCATTAGAAAATACAAATATTGATGACATCTCGATATGATGGAGCTAGATAGGGACACGTACTGACAAGTGATTTCGATATGATGGAGCTAGATAGGGACACGTACTGACAAGTGATTTCGATATGATGGAGCTAGATAGGGACACGTACTGACAAGTGATTTCGATATGATGGAGCTAGATAGGGACACGTACTGAAAAGTGATCTCGATATGATGGAGCTAGATAGGGACACGTACTGACAAGTGATCTCGATATGATGGAGCTAGATAGGGACACGTACTGACAAGTGATTGCCTAAGTAATGACAATACATATTATACTGAGGACTAGAGAGGGAAAGAGAACGATAATATGGTGGAGGACAGTTGCTGCAGAGATGCACACAGTTTGTCAGACTGGAATCACTATGCGATGTATTGTCACAGACAGAGCAAGTTGAATAAATGTTGCTGTTGTCCTGCAAGACAGCACAAGACAAATGAAGATGAAAATATTGCTGTTGTCCTGCAAGACAGCACAAGACAAATGAAGATGAAAATGTTGCTGTTGTCCTGCAAGACAGCACAAGACAAGTGAAGATGAAAATGTTGCTGTTGTCCTGCAAGACAGCACAAGACAAATGAAGATGAAAATGATTGAAATAATATTATCAATGATCACATAGATAACACATGACACCATTTATTCACAAATTGGACCAAGAAATGACAGTCATTCTGTATAAGCTCTGACGTCTTCTCTTGAGTATTTGCTGGTTACACAATCAACATCTAGTTGCTTGCCTGATACAATATAAGGAGCTTGTTGATTTTCTGATAAGAAAGTACATTTTTTAATGAAATAACTGGGTCAATCCATGACGTCACGTCGCTGTAAAAGAATGTTCCATGACGATTTGATGGTGGAGACGCTGGACTGACTTAAACTTTGCTTACGTCATTTTACTACTAAAGTCAGCTTTGTTGTTCTTACAAACATGTCATGAGAAATGAAATCTGTAATATTTCTCTTTCGCTGCTTCTGTCACTCTTAGCATTTTCCCTTTTACCTTCTTTTTCTCTCTCTTCTCTCTCTCTCTCTCTCTCTCTCTCTCTCTCTCTCTCATTCGCTGCTTCTGTCACTGTTAGCATTTTCCCTTTACCTTCTTTCTCTCTCTTTCTCTCTCTCTCTCTCTCTCTTTCGCTGCTTCTGTCACTCTTAGCATTTTCCCCTTTTACCTTCTTTTCTCTCTCTTTCTCTCTCTCTCTCTCTCTCTCATTCGCTGCTTCTGTCACTGTTAGCATTTTCCCTCTTTTACCTTCTTTCCTCTCTTCTCTCTCTCTCTCTCTTTTTCTCTCTCTCTTCCTTGCTTCTTGTCACTCTTAGCATTTTCCCCTTTTACCTTCTTTTCTCTCTCTCTCTCTCTCTCTCTCTCTCTCTCTCTCTCATTCGCTGCTTCTGTCACTCTTAGCATTTTCCCTTTACCTTCTCTCTCTCTCTCTCTCTCTCTCTCTCTCTCTCTCTCTCTCATTCGCTGCTTCTGTCACTCTTAGCATTTTCCTTACCTTCTCTTCTTCTCTTCTCTCTCTCTCTCTTTCTGTTCGTCCTTCTTTTCCTCTTCTTTCTCTCTCTCTCTCTCTCTCTCCATTCGCTGCTTCTGTCACTGTTAGCATTTTCCCTTTACCTTCTTCTCTTCTCTCTCTCTCTCTCTCTCTCCTTTCCTGCTTCTGTCACTCTTAGCATTTTCCCCTTTTACCTTCTTTTCTCTCTCTCTCTCTCTCTCTCTCTCTCTCTCTCTTTCGCTGCTTCTGTCACTGTTAGCATTTTCCCCTTTTACCTTCTTCTCTCTCTCTCTCTCTCTCTCTCTCTCTCTCTCTCTCTTTCTCTCTCTCTCTCTCTCTCTCTCTCTCTCTCTCTTTCTCTGCTTCTGTCACTCTTAGCATTTTCCCCTTTTACCTTCTTTCACTAGCTCTCTCTCTCTCTCTCTTTCTCTCTTTCGCTGCTTCTGTCACTCTTAATGTTTCATCATGTTACAAGGACTTCTATCTTCCCCCTCTCTCTCTACCTCTCTCTCTCTCTCATCTCTCTATCCCTCTCTCTGTCTCTATCTCTATCTATCTATTTGGCAGCTGCTGTTGCTCTGAATATTTCCTCATATTACAAGATTGTCTATCTTTCATTGTATGTGTTGCTCTTATGTTGCATCTTCGTTCACTCTCCGATGTCATCTGAAATATGTTAACAGAAAGAACGGGTCCACCTCAGAATATCAAGATGTTGAAAGGGTTGATCACGCAGAAGTGCTGGTCACGACCAGCTCAGTCTCATCATACGACGGACATCATTGTCAAAGATATTCAGACGTAATTCTATCAATGTCACATTTACTGCTGAATAGAATGTTCTATTTTTATTGTGTTGAAAAGATGGTGTCTCAGTGTGTTGTGTCTTGTGTGTTGTGTGTTGTGTCTTGTGTGTTGTGTCTTGGTGTCTTGTGTGTTGTGTTTTGTGTGTTGTGTGTTGTGTCTTGTGTGAAATCTGAATATCACTTCTTCTTGTTTTTTTTTTCTCCTTTGAGCTGCTAATATATCAGAAATATCTTTACTTCTTCATAGTTTATGCTAGTTTTCATATTGTGGTAGTTTTGTTCCCTGCTTTGTCAGTATGTCGACCTGAGCATTACCAGGAATGTTGCAGTGAGATGGTGTCTACTGTATTCCAAATTTAGTCAACTGTGACCGATGTTTGGTTGTTATCTGTCTCTCTAATGTATTACTGTTATCTGTGTCTCTAATGTATTACTGTTATTTGTGTCTCTAATGTATTACTGTTATTTGTGTCTCTAATGTATTACTGTTATTTGTGTCTCTAATGTATTACTGTTATCTGTGTCTCTAATGTATTACTGTTATTTGTGTCTCTTATTTACTTGTGTTATTTATGTCTCTAATGTATTACTGTTATTTGTGTCTCTAATGTATTACTGTTATCTGTGTCTCTAATGTATTACTGTTATCTGTGTCTCTAATGTATTACTGTTATCTGTGTCTCTAATGTATTACTGCTATCTGTATCTCTTATTTACTTGTATTATTTGTGTCTCTTCTAATGTTATAAATATTTATATTCCCCGTGTTTAGTTGATTGATGTCATGTCTCTATTGTTACACTTACTCCTCGACCTAATTAAGAGCGCATGCGCACAACTCTTCTACACAGTTGTCATATTTCGCCATTTTGTTGTCTCTGTGAACATTATTATATAATAATAATGTATGTAGTCGTTCTTATTCTACACAAAAGGCAGTTCCAAATGTCCAGAAAGTAGAACAAGTCAAGACCAGGGAAGAAATAATTCATGGCACCATTGTCTGTTAAAGAGTTTGAGAATAATTGTTTCGTTGATATCTCGTATCAACGCGTGATGTTTTATTTATTTCGACATTTCGGAGACAAGATGGCAAACTCACAATAAATCAACAATGTATTGACAAGGACTGGTAACTGTGCTATGGTAATGTAGATTCACTCCAAAATAAATGACAATGCTTGGAAAAACGCTGATGTTGCTTATAATGTTAGACCGCCCAAGTGGTTACCAGGGCCCAAATTTGGGGTGTAAAGAATAGAACCACTGTTACCTGCCACGCATGTCGTAAGAGGCCACTGAGGAGGTTTGACTGAAATCAGATGCACATATCCTAAATGTGTAAAAGTCTATGCGTTTAGGGTCCTACCAAACCAATGTGCAACGTATACACGTTCTTGGCAAAGACCAAACATATCACAAAGAGTGATTAAAATTGGTCGTAAAGAACGAACGCAAAGAAGGAGAAGAAGATTGTTGGGCACCACGCAGCTGACCTATAGTTCAGATCTCTCTGACTGGGCACCACGCAGCTGATCTATAGTCCAGATCTCTCTGACATGAAATACTGAGATGTCGGCTGCATAAAACAAGCACAGAGAAGTATTGAGAATCCTTGTAGAAACCTCATACACACAACAGAACATAACGAGAGTTAACTAAGCAACACAACAGAACATAACGAGAGTTAACTAAGCAACACAACAGAACATAACGAGAGTTAACTAAGCAACACAACAGAACATAACGAGAGTTAACTAAGCAACATTGTGTTCATTTAAGCGTTGCCTCCGATAACATACGGCTGGCGGCTCATGAAAAAATTATAGGAAATAAGACACAACGTCGCGTGACTGGCATTTCAGCATTGTTGTTGTTGTTGTTGTTGTTGTTGTTGTTGTTGTTGTTGTTTGTTGTATAAAGAGGAATTCATATTAAAACAACACAACATTCTAAATCAAGGTTATATTATGTTACAGTTAAGTTTAACAATAAGGAATATCAATATATTAATTTTTTTTCATGAATAAATAACCGTGGACTCGTGGAATTGAGTAAAAACACATAAAAGCTAAAAGTGTTCTATCAAACATACAAAAACCAGCACCCATTAAACAAGAACTTTGGTTCTCCTCTGATCTAGCCGTCCTTATGTTGCCGTGAGTCAGGCTTAACCAACATTGTGTCCAGTTACGAACATTGTCCAGTTACAACATTGTGTCCAGTTACGACCATTGTGTCCAGTTACAAACATTGTGTCCAGTTACAAACATTGTGTCCAGTTACGAACATTGTGTCCAGTTACAAACATTGTGTCCAGTTACGAACATTGTGTCCAGTTACGAACATTGTGTCCAGTTACTAAGATTGTGTCCAGTTACTAAGATTGTGTCCAGTTACTAAGATTGTGTCCAGTTACTAAGATTGTGTCCAGTTACTAAGATTGTGTTCAGTTACTAACATTGTGTCCAGTTACTAAGATTGTGTCCAGTTACTAAGATTGTGTTCAGTTACTAAGATTGTGTCCAGTTACCAAGATTGTGTTCAGTTACTAAGATTGTGTCCAGTTACCAAGATTGTGTTCAGTTACTAAGATTGTACTAAATTTTCACAGAACAAAATACAGGTCGTGCATGAAGAGAAGCAGCGAATCATGCAACGTATCTCTAACAAACCATCAAACATTAGCAACACATCTCTAACAAACCATCAAACATTAGCAACACATCTCTAACAAACCATCAAACAGTTGCAACACATCTCTAACAAACCATCAAACAGTAGTAACACATCTCTAACAAACCATCAAACAGTTGCAACTTATCTCTAACAAACCATCAAACAGTTGCAACTTATCTCTAACAAACCATCAAACAGTTGCAACTATCTCTAACAAACCATCAACAGTTGCAACTTATCTCTAACAAACCATCAAACAGTGTGAACTTATCTCTAACAAACCATCAAACAGTTGCAACTTATACTTCTAACAAATCATCAAACAGTTGCAACTTATCTCTAACAAACCATCAAAATTAAAATTGGTCGTAAAAGAACGAAAGCAAGAGAAGGAGAAGAAGATTGAGCACTCACGCAGCTGATCTATAGTCCAGATCTCTCTGACATGAAATACTGAGATGTCGGCTGCATAAAACAAGCACAGAGAAGTATTGAGAATCCTTGTAGAAACCTCATACACACAACAGAACATAACGAGAGTTAACTAAGCAACACAACAGAACATAACGAGAGTTAACTAAGCAACACAACAGAACATAACGAGAGTTAACTAAGCAACACAACAGAACATAACGAGAGTTAACTAAGCAACATTGTGTTCATTTAAGCGTTGCCTCCGATAACATACGGCTGGCGGCTCATGAAAAATTATAGGAAATAAGACCACAACCGTCGCGTGACCTGGCATTTCAGCATTGTTGTTGTTGTTGTTTGTTGTTGTTGTTGTTGTTGTTGTTGTTGTTGTGTATAAAGAGGAATTCATATTAAAACAACACAACATTCTAAATCAAGGTTATATTATGTTACAAGTTAAGTTTAACAATAAGGAATATCAATATTATTAATATTTTTTCATGAATAAATAACCGTGGACTCGTGGAATTGAGTAAAAACACATAAAAGCTAAAAGTGTTCTATCAAACATACAAAAACCAGCACCCATTAAACAAGAACTTTGGTTCTCCCCTCTGATCTAGCCGTCCTTATGTTGCCGTGAGTCAGGGCTTAACCAACATTGTGTCCAGTTACGAACATTGTGTCCAGTTACAAACATTGTGTCCAGTTACGACCATTGTGTCCAGTTACAAACATTGTGTCCAGTTACAAACATTGTGTCCAGTTACGAACATTGTGTCCAGTTACAAACATTGTGTCCAGTTACGAACATTGTGTCCAGTTACGAACATTGTGTCCAGTTACTAAGATTGTGTCCAGTTACTAAGATTGTGTCCAGTTACTAAGATTGTGTCCAGTTACTAAGATTGTGTCCAGTTACTAAGATTGTGTTCAGTTACTAACATTGTGTCCAGTTACTAAGATTGTGTCCAGTTACTAAGATTGTGTTCAGTTACTAAGATTGTGTCCAGTTACCAAGATTGTGTTCAGTTACTAAGATTGTGTCCAGTTACCAAGATTGTGTTCAGTTACTAAGATTGTACTAAATTTTCACAGAACAAAATACAGGTCGTGCATGAAGAGAAGCAGCGAATCATGCAACGTATCTCTAACAAACCATCAAACATTAGCAACACATCTCTAACAAACCATCAAACAGTAGCAACACATCTCTAACAAACCATCAAACATTGCTAACACATCTCTAACAAACCATCAAACATTAGCAACACATCTCTAACAAACCATCAAACAGTGAACACATCTCTAACAAATCCATCAAACATATTCAACAACATCTCTAACATAACCATCAAACATTTGAACACATCTCTAATAAACCATCAAACATTAGCAACACATCTCTAACAAACCATCAAACATTAGAAACACATCTCTAACAAACCATCAAACAGTAGTAACACATCTCTAACAAACCATCAAACAGTTGCAACACATCTCTAACAAACCATCAAACAGTAGCAACACATCTCTAACAAACCATCAAACATTAGTAACACATCTCTAACAAACCATCAAACATTAGCAACACATCTCTAACAAACCATCAAACAGTAGCAACACATCTCTAACAAACCATCAAACAGTTAGAACACATCTCTAACAAACCATCAAACATTAGAAACACATCTCTAACAAACCATCAAACATTAGCAACACATCTCTAACAAACCATCAAACATGCAACACATCTCTAACAAACCATCAAACAGTTGAACACATCTCTCAACAAACATCCATGAACATTCAACAAACCATCAAACATTAGCAAAACATCTCTAACAAACCATCAAACATTAGCAACACATCTCTAACTAAACTCATCAAACATTAGCAACACATCTCTAACAACCATCAAACATAGCAAACATTCATACAAACATAAACATAGCAAACATCTAACAAAACCATCAAACATTAGCAACACATCTCTAACAAACCATCAAACAGTTAGCAACACATCTCTAAATCAAACATCAAACATCTAGCAACACATCTCTAACAAACCATCAAACATTAGCAACACATCTCTAACAAACCATCAAAACATTGCAACACATCTCTAACAAACCATCAAACATTAGCAACACATCTCTAACAAACCATCAAACATTAGCAACACATCTCTAACAAACCATCAAACATTAGCAACACATACTCTAACTAAAACCATCAAACAGTAGCAACACATCTCTAACAAACCATCAAACATTAGCAACACATCTCTAACAAACCATCAAACATTAGCAACACATCTCTAACAAACCATCAAACAGTAGCAACACATCTCTAACAAACCATCAAACATTAGCAACACATCTCTAACAAACCATCAAACATTTGCAACACATCTCTAACAAACCATCAAACATTAGCAACACATCTCTAACAAACCATCAAACAGTAGCAACACATCTCTAACAAACCATCAAACAGTTGCAACACATCTCTAACAAACCATCAAACATTAGCAACACATCTCTAACAAACCATCAAACAGTAGCAACACATCTCTAACAAACCATCAAACAGTAGCAACACATCTCTAACAAACCATCAAACATTAGCAACACATCTCTAACAAACCATCAAACAGTTGCAACACATCTCTAACAAACCATCAAACATAGCAACACATCTCTAACAAACCATCAAACATTAGCAACACATCTCTAACAAACCATCAAACATTAGCAACACATCTCTAACAAACCATCAAACATTAGCAACACATCTCTAACAAACCATCAAACAGTAGCAACACATCTCTAACAAACCATCAAACAGTAGCAACACATCTCTAACAAACTCATCAAACAGTTAGCAACACATCTCTAACAAACCATCAAACAGTAGCAACACATCTCTAACAAACCATCAAACATAGCAACACATCTCTAACAAACCATCAAACAGTAGCAACACATCTCTAACAAACCATCAAACAGTAGCAACACATCTCTAACAAAACATCAAACAGTAGCAACACATCTCTAACAAACCATCAAACATTAGCAACACATCTCTAACAAACCATCAAACATTAGCAACACATCTCTAACAAACCATCAAACATTTGCAACACATCTCTAACAAACCATCAAACATTAGCAACACATCTCTAACAAACCATCAAACATTAGCAACACATCTCTAACAAACCATCAAACATTAGCAACACATCTCTAACAAACCATCAAACAGTAGCAACACATCTCTAACAAACCATCAAACAGTTGCAACACATCTCTAACAAACCATCAAACATTAGCAACACATCTCTAACAAACCATCAAACATTAGCAACACATCTCTAACAAAACATCAAACATTAGCAACACATCTCTAACAAACCATCAAACATTAGCAACACATCTCTAACAAACCATCAAACATTAGCAACACATCTCTAACAAACCATCAAACAGTAGCAACACATCTCTAACAAACCATCAAACAGTTGCAACACATCTCAATCAAAAGAACCATCAAACAACTTGCAACACATCTCTAACAAACCATCAAACATTAGCAACACATCTCTAACAAACCATCAAACATTAGCAACACATCTCTAACAAACCATCAAACATGCACACATCTCTAACAAACCATCAAACATAACATCTCTAACAAACCATCAAACATTAGCAACACATCTCTAACAAACCATCAAACATTGAACACATCTAACAAACATCAACTTCAAATTCTAACAAACCATCAAACAGTAGCAACACATCTCTAACAAACCATCAAACATTAGCAACACATCTCTAACAAACCATCAAACATTAGCAACACATCTCTAACAAAACATCAAACATTAGCAACACATCTCTAACAAACCATCAAACATTAGCAACACATCTCTAACAAACCATCAAACATTAACACATCTCTAACAAACCATCAAACAGTTAGACATTCTAACAAACATCAAACATTAGCAACACATCTCTAACAAACCATCAAACAGTAGCAACACATCTCTAACAAACCATCAAACATTAGCAACACATCTCTAACAAACCATCAAACAGTAGCAAAACATCTCTAACAAACCATCAAACATTAGCAACACATCTCTAACAAACCATCAAACAGTCAATAGCTCTAAAAACCATCAAACATAAGCAACACTCTAACAACCATCAACATAGCAACACATCTCTAACAAACCATCAATAACATTAGCAACACATCTCTAAAACAAACCACTCAAACATTAGAACACATCTCTAACAAACCATCAAACATTAGCATAAACTAATTCTCTAACAAACCATCAAAACCAAATCAACTACAACTCTCTAACAAACCATCAAACATTAGCAACACATCTCTAACAAACCATCAAACAGTTGCAACATACTCTCTAACAAACCATCAAACATTAGTGCAACACTCTCTAACAAACCATCAAACAGTAGCAACACATCTCTACAAAACCATCAAACATTATCAACACATCTCTAACAAACCATCAAACAGTTGCAACACATCTCTAACAAACCATCAAACATTAGCAACAATCTTAACAACCATCAAACATAGAACACATCTAAAACCATCAAACAGTAGAAACACATCTCTAACAAACCATCAAACAGTAGCAACACATCTCTAACAAACCATCAAACAGTTGCAACACATCTCTAACAAACCATCAAACATTAGCAACACATCTCTAACAAACCATCAAACATTAGCAACACATCTCTAACAAACCATCAAACATTAGCAACACATCTCTAACAAACCATCAAACATTAGCAACACATCTCTAACAAACCATCAAACATTAGCAACACATCTCTAACAAACCATCAAACAGTAGCAACACATCTCTAACAAACCATCAAACATTAGCAACACATCTCTAACAAACCATCAAACAGTAGCAACACATCTCTAACAAACCATCAAACATTAGCAACACATCTCTAACAAACCATCAAACATTTGCAACACATCTCTAACAAACCATCAAACATTAGCAACACATCTCTAACAAACCATCAAACAGTAGCAACACATCTCTAACAAACCATCAAACAGTAGCAACACATCTCTAACAAACCATCAAACAGTTGCAACACATCTCTAACAAACCATCAAACAGTTGCAACACATCTCTAACAAACCATCAAACAGTAGCAACACATCTCTAACAAACCATCAAACAGTTGCAACACATCTCTAACAAACCATCAAACAGTAGCAACACATCTCTAACAAACCATCAAACAGTTGCAACATCTCTAACAAACCATCAAACAGTGCAACACATCTTAAAAACCATCAAACATTAGCAACACATCTCTAACAAACCATCAAACAGTAGCAACACATCTCTAACAAACCATCAAACAGTAGCAACACATCTCTAACAAACCATCAAACAGTTGCAACACATCTCTAACAAACCATCAAACAGTTGCAACACATCTCTAACAAACCATCAAACAGTAGCAACACATCTCTAACAAACCATCAAACAGTTGCAACACATCTCTAACAAACCATCAAACATTAGCAACACATCTCTAACAAACCATCAAACAGTTGCAACACATCTCTAACAAACCATCAAACAGTAAACATCTCTAAAAACCATCAAACAGTGCACCATCTCTAACAAACCATCAAACAGTAGCAACACATCTCTAAAAAACCATCAAACAGTTGCAACACATCTCTAACAAACCATCAAACATTGCAACATCTAAAAACCATCAAACAGTTGCAACACATCTCTAACAAACCATCAAACATTGCACACATCTCTAACAAACCATCAAACATTGAACATCTCTAACAAACCATCAAACATTAGCAACACATCTCTAACAAACCATCAAACATTAGCAACACATCTCTAACAAACCATCAAACAGTAGCAACACATCTCTAACAAACCATCAAACAGTAGCAACACATCTCTAACAAACCATCAAACAGTTGCAACACATCTCTAACAAACCATCAAACATTAGCAACACATCTCTAACAAACCATCAAACATTAGCAACACATCTCTAACAAACCATCAAACATTAGCAACACATCTCTAACAAACCATCAAACAGTAGCAACACATCTCTAACAAACCATCAAACATTAGCAACACATCTCTAACAAACCATCAAACATTAGCAACACATCTCTAACAAACCATCGAACATTAGCAACACATCTCTAACAAACCATCAAACATTAGCAACACATCTCTAACAAACCATCAAACATTAGCAACACATCTCTAAAAACCATCAAACATTAGCAACATCTCTAACAAACCATCAAACATTAGCAACACATCTCTAACAAACCATCAAACATTAGCAACACATCTCTAACAAACCATCAAACAGTTAACAACATCTCTAACAAACCATCAAACATTAGCAACACATCTCTAACAAACCATCAAACATTAGCACACATCTCTAACAAACCATCAAACATACACATCTCTAACAAACCATCAAACATTAGCAACACATCTCTAACAAACCATCAAACATTAGCAACACATCTCTAACAAACCATCAAACATTAGCAACACATCTCTAACAAACCATCAAACATTAGCAACACATCTCTAACAAACCATCAAACATTAGCAACACATCTCTAACAAACCATCAAACAGTTGCAACACATCTCTAACAAACCATCAAACAGTTGCAACACATCTCTAACAAACCATCAAACATTAGCAACACATCTCTAACAAACCATCAAACAGTAGCAACACATCTCTAACAAACCATCAAACAGTTGCAACACATCTCTAACAAACCATCAAACATTAGCAACACATCTCTAACAAACCATCAAACAGTAGCAACACATCTCTAACAAACCATCAAACAGTAGCAACACATCTCTAACAAACCATCAAACATTAGCAACACATCTCTAACAAACCATCAAACATTAGCAACACATCTCTAACAAACCATCAAACATTAGACAATCACATCTCAACAAACTCATCAAACAGTAGCAACACATCTCTAACAAACCATCAAAGTCAACAAATCTAGTCACAATCAACATCTCAATCAAACCACTCTAAAACATAAGCAACACATCTCTAACAAACCATCAAACATTAGCAACACATCTCTAACAAACCATCAAACATAGCAACACATCTCTAACAAACCATCAAACAGTAGCAACACATCTCTAACAAACCATCAAACATTAGCAACACATCTCTAACAAAACATCAAACATTAGCAACACATCTCTAACAAACCATCAAACATTAGCAACACATCTCTAACAAACCATCCAACATTAGCAACACATCTCTAACAAACCATCAAACATTAGCAACACATCTCTAACAAACCATCAAACATTAGCAACACATCTCTAACAAACCATCAAACATTAGCAACACATCTCTAACAAACCATCAAACATTAGCAACACATCTCTAACAAACCATCAAACATTAGCAACACATCTCTAACAAACCATCAAACATTAGCAACACATCTCTAACAATCCATCAAACATTAGCAACACATCTCTAACAAACCATCAAACATTAGCAACACATCTCTAACAAACCATCAAACATTAGCAACACATCTCTAACAAATCATCAAACATTAGCAACACATCTCTAACAAACCATCAAACATTAGCAACACATCTCTAACAAACCATCAAACAGTAGCAACACGATCTCTAACAAACCATCAAACAGTTGCAACACATCTCTAACAAACCATCAAACATTAGCAACACATCTCTAACAAACCATCAAACAGTTGCAACACATCTCTAACAAACCATCCAACATTAGCAACACATCTCTAACAAACCATCAAACAGTAGCAACACATCTCTAACAAACCATCAAACAGTAGCAACACATCTCTAACAAAGCATCAAACATTAGCAACACATCTCTAACAAACCATCAAACAGTTGCAACACATCTCTAACAAACCATCAAACAGTAGCAACCATCTCTAACAAACCATCAAACATTAGCAACACATCTCTAACAAACCATCAAACATTAGTAGCACATCTCTAACAAACCATCAAACATTAGTAGCACATCTCTAAAACCATCAAACAGTAGCAACACATCTCTAACAACCATCAAACAGTGCAACTAATCTCAAAAAACCATCAAACATTAGCAACACATCTCTAACAAACCATCAAACAGTAGCAAAACATCTCTAACAAACCATCAAACAGTAGCAACACATCTCTAACAAACCATCAAACAGTAGCAACACAATCTCTAACAAACCATCAAACATTAGCAACACATCTCTAACAAACCATCAAACATTAGCAACACATCTCTAACAAACCATCAAACATTAGCAACACATCTCTAACAAACCATCAAACATTAGCAACACATCTCTAACAAACCATCAAACAGTAGCAAAACATCTCTAACAAACCATCAAACAGTTGCAACACATCTCTAACAAACCATCAAACATTAGCAACACATCTCTAACAAACCATCAAACAGTAGCAACACATCTCTAACAAACCATCAAACAGTTGCAACACATCTCTAACAAACCATCAAACATTAGCAACACATCTCTAACAAACCATCAAACAGTAGCAACACATCTCTAACAAACCATCAAACATTAGCAACACATCTCTAACAAACCATCAAACAGTAGCAACACATCTCTAACAAACCATCAAACAGTAGCAACACATCTCTAACAAACCATCAAACAGTAGCAACACATCTCTAACAAACCATCAAACAGTTGCAACACATCTCTAACAAACCATCAAACAGTTGCAACACATCTCTAACAAACCATCAAACATTAGCAACACATCTCTAACAAACCATCAAACAGTAGCAACACATCTCTAACAAACCATCAAACAGTAGCAACACATCTCTAACAAACCATCAAACAGTTGCAACACATCTCTAACAAACCATCAAACAGTTGCAACACATCTCTAACAAACCATCAAACAGTAGCAACACATCTCTAACAAACCATCAAACAGTTGCAACACATCTCTAACAAACCATCAAACAGTAGCAACACATCTCTAACAAACCATCAAACAGTTGCAACACATCTCTAACAAACCATCAAACAGTAGCAACACATCTTTAACAAACCATCAAACATTAGCAACACATCTCTAACAAACCATCAAACAGTAGCAACACATCTCTAACAAACCATCAAACAGTTGCAACACATCTCTAACAAACCATCAAACATTAGCAACACATCTCTAACAAACCATCAAACAGTTGCAACACATCTCTAACAAACCATCCAACATTAGCAACACATCTCTAACAAACCATCAAACATTAGCAACACATCTCTAACAAATCATCAAACAGTAGCAACACATCTCTAACAAACCATCAAACAGTTGCAACACATCTCTAACAAACCATCAAACATTAGCAACACATCTCTAACAAACCATCAAACAGTAGCAACACATCTCTAACAAACCATCAAACATTGCAACACATCTCTAACAAACCATCAACATTAGCAACACATCTCTAACAAACCATCGAACATTAGACACATCTCTAACAAACCATCAACATTACAACATCTCTAACAAACCATCGAACATTAGCAACACATCTCTAACAAACCATCAAACATTAGCAACACATCTCTAACAAACCATCAAACATTAGCAACACATCTCTAACAAACCATCAAACATTAGCAAACATCTCTAACAAACCATCAACATTAGCAACACATCTCTAACAAACCATCGAACATTAGCAACACATCTCTAACAAACCATCGAACATTAGCAACACATCTCTAACAAACCATCAAACAGTAGCAACACATCTCTAACAAACCATCAAACAGTTGCAACACATCTCTAACAAACCATCAAACAGTTGCAACACATCTCTAACAAACCATCAAACAGTTGCAACACATCTCTAACAAACCATCAAACTGTTGCAACACGATCTCTAACAAACCATCAAACAGTTGCAACACATCTCTAACAAACCATCAAACTGTTGCAACACGATCTCTAACAAACCATCAAACAGTAGCAAAACATCTCTAACAAACCATCAAACAGTTGCAACACATCTCTAACAAACCATCAAACAGTTGCAACACATCTCTAACAAACCATCAAACTGTTGCAACACGATCTCTAACAAACCATCAAACAGTAGCAACACATCTCTAACAAACCATCAAACAGTTGCAACACATCTCTAACAAACCATCAAACAGTAGCAACACATCTCTAACAAACCATCAAACAGTTGCAACACATCTCTAACAAACCATCAAACAGTTGCAACACATCTCTAACAAACCATCAAACTGTTGCAACACGATCTCTAACAAACCATCAAACAGTTGCAACACATCTCTAACAAACCATCAAACTGTTGCAACACGATCTCTAACAAACCATCAAACAGTAGCAACACATCTCTAACAAACCATCAAACAGTTGCAACACATCTCTAACAAACCATCAAACAGTTGCAACACATCTCTAACAAACCATCAAACTGTTGCAACACGATCTCTAACAAACCATCAAACAGTTGCAACACATCTCTAACAAACCATCAAACTGTTGCAACACGACTCTAACAAACCATCAAACAGTAGCAACACATCTCTAACAAACCATCAAACAGTTTCAACACATCTCTAACAAACCATCAAACAGTTGCAACACATCTCTAACAAACCATCAAACAGTTGCAACACATCTCTAACAAACCATCAAACAGTTGCAACACATCTCTAACAAACCATCAAACAGTTGCAACACATCTCTAACAAACTATCAAACATTAGCAACACGATCTCATTCTTAGATTGTTTCAACCATGGCTATAATCATCAGTCAGAGCCGTGTCTAACAAACATGACAGCAAACACGCTGATATATGAAATACAATGTATGTAAATAGTTAATCTTATTCCTATTTGTTGCATTCTACACGTCGCCGGCTGTAGAGACAAAAACATGCAATAGAACCCGCATACACATCAACAATTAATGCTAGATCAACTGCTATTGTTGTCTGCTTATGTTGCAGCAGCTGTTGTTGCGTATCATATTCTGCTACCAGATCTCTGCCGTTGAATGTCCGATTAGTTTCTATTGTCCGCGCATGACAGATTGTCAGGGTAGCTTCACCCTCCCCTCTCCCCGCATATGCTGTTGATGTTCCTTGTTGATGTTCCTTGTTGATGTTGTTTGATGTTGTTTGATGTTGTTATTGTGATTTACTCTGGTTATGGCGGCTGTACAAATTCGACAATTTATTGGGGAAACGTACAAGGCGAACAAGTTATTGGGAAACGTACAAGGCGAACAAGTTATTGGCGAACGTACAAGTCGAACAATTTATTGGCGAACGTACAAGGCGAACAAGTTATTGGGAAATGTACAAGGTGAACAAGTTCTGGTAAACACTTTTCAGAGTTTGTCTACTTCTGTATTGATAGATTCTTCTTCTTCAAACGCTCCATATCGACCACCTGACATCCACTCTGTGTGATTTGTATGTGATCTTCTTCTTCTTCTTTGCGTTCGTTCTTTACAACCAATTTTAATCACTCTTTGTGATATGTTTGATCTTTGCCAAGAACGTGTATACGTTGTATATTGGTTTGGTAGGCCCCTAAACGCATAGACTTCTACACGTTTAGGACACATGCATCCGATTTCAGCCAAACCTCCTTGGTTGTCTCTTACGACATGCGTGACAGGTAACAGTGGTTCTATTATTTACACCCCAAATTTGGGCCTCGGTAACCACTAGGGCGTGTATGTGATCTGATCCTAAGAGCGATTGTACGTTGTGCCAGTTATGCGCATACAAGTAGGACAGCACATCCGATCTCTGCGATGCTTTTTATTTACTAGGATAGCTTTCCTAGGTCTTACATCAGTTACCTCTTACGACATGCCTTGTAGGTCGCAGGGGTACTATTCATTGCTCCCATTGCGAGCCCTGGCACCCAACGGGCGGTCTTGATAGATTGATTGACTGATTTATTGATTTATTTATTGGTTTATTTATAAAAGGACTGATTGATGGATTGACTGACTGATTTATTGATTAATTGATTGATTGTGTGCTATCTATATATTGAAAGTGGGCTGATGTGTATCTCCAGCACTTCTTGTGTCTGACTATTGTTCTAAACTCTGCTAAACTGTTCTTAGTGTGTATATATTTTCTTGTGTCTGACTATTGTTCTAAACTCTGCTAAACTGTTCTTAGTGTGTATATTTTCTTGTGTCTGACTATTGTTCTAAACTCTGCTAAACTGTTCTTCTTGGTGTGTGTATATTTTCATGTGTCTGACTATTGTTCTAAACTCTGCTAAACTGTTCTTAGTGTGTATATTTTCTTGTGTCTGACTATTGTTCTAAACTCTGCTAAACTGTTCTTCTTGGTGTGTGTATATTTCTTGTGTCTGACTATTGTTCTAAACTCTGCTAAACTGTTCCTGGTGTGTGTATATTTTCTTGTGTCTGACTATTGTTCTAAACTCTGCTAAACTGTTCTTCTTGGTGTGTGTATATTTTCTTGTGTCTGACTATTGTTCTAAACTGTGCTAAACTGTTCTTCTCGGTGCGTGTATATTTTCTTGTGTCTGACTATTGTTCTAAACTCTGCTAAACTGTTCTTCTTGGTGTGTGTATATTTCTTGTGTCTGACTATTGTTCTAAACTCTGCTAAACTGTTCTTGTGTGTGTATATTTTCTTGTGTCTGACTATTGTTCTAAACTCTGCTAAACTGTTCTTCTTGGTGTGTGTATATTTTCTTGTGTCTGACTATTGTTCTAAACTGTGCTAAACTGTTCTTCTCGGTGCGTGTATATTTTCTTGTGTCTGACTATTGTTCTAAACTCTGCTAAACTGTTCTTCTTGGTGTGTGTATATTTCCTGTGTCTGACTATTGTTCTAAACTCTGCTAAACTGTTCCTGGTGTGTGTATATTTTATTGTGTCTGACTATTGTTCTAAACTCTGCTAAACTGTTCTTCTTGGTGTGTGTATATTTCTTGTGTCTGACTATTGTTCTAAACTCTGCTAAACTGTTCCTGGTGTGTGTATATTTTCTTGTGTCTGACTATTGTTCTAAACTCTGCTAAACTGTTCTTCTTGGTGCGTGTATATTTTCTTGTGTCTGACTATTGTTCTAAACTCTGCTAAACTGTTCTTCTTGGTGTGTGTATATTTTCTTGTGTCTGACTATTGTTCTAAACTCTGCTAAACTGTTCTTCTTGGTGTGTGTATATTTGCTTGTGTCTGACTATTGTTCTAAACTCTGCTAAACTGTTCTTCTTGGTGTGTGTATATTTTCTTGTGTCTGACTATTGTTCTAAACTCTGCTAAACTGTTCTTGGTGTGTATATATTTTCTTGTGTCTGACTATTGTTCTAAACTCTGCTAAACTGTTCTTCTTGGTGTGTGTATATTTTCTTGTGTCTGACTATTGTTCTAAACTCTGCTAAACTGTTCTTCTTGGTGTGTGTATATTTTCTTGTGTCTGACTATTGTTCTAAACTTTGCTAAACTGTTCTTAGTGTGTATATTTTCTTGTGTCTGACTATTGTTCTAAACTCTGCTAAACTGTTCTTCTTGGTGTGTGTATATTTTCTTGTGTCTGACTATTGTTCTTAACTCTGCTAAACTGTTCTTGGTGTGTGTATATTTTCTTGTGTCTGACTATTGTTCTAAACTCTGCTAAACTGTTCTTGGTGTGTGTATATTTTCTTGTGTCTGACTATTGTTCTAAACTCTGCTAAACTGTTCTTGGTGTGTGTATATTTTCATGTGTCTGACTATTGTTCTAAACTCTGCTAAACTGTTCTTCTTGGTGTGTGTATATTTTCTTGTGTCTGACTATTGTTCTAAACTCTGCTAAACTGTTCTTGGTGCGTGTATATTTTCTTGTGTCTGACTATTGTTCTAAACTCTGCTAAACTGTTCTTGGTGTGTGTATATTTTCTTGTGTCTGACTATTGTTCTAAACTCTGCTAAACTGTTCTTGGTGTGTTATATTTTCTTGTGTCTGACTATTGTTCTAAACTCTGCTAAACTGTTCTTGGTGTGTGTATATTTTCTTGTGTCTGACTATTGTTCTAAACTCTGCTAAACTGTTCTTAGTGCGTGTATATTTTCATGTTTCCATCCAACTGATATTCTTGTATTTCTAATTGGCTGTCCGTCTACGATCAACCCTTCCCTCCATTATGTATGCTTGTCAGCAGAGTTATATGTCTCTTTGTCTCTACTCTACACAAGTCTCTTCTCTTTGTCTCTACACAAGTCTATTCTCTTTGTCTCTACACAAGTCTATTCTCTTTGTCTCTACTCTACACAAGTCTATTCTCTTTGTCTCTACTCTACACAAGTCTATTCTCTTTGTCTCTACTCTACACAAGTCTCTTCTCTTTGTCTCTACACAAGTCTCTTCTCTTTGTCTCTACACAAGTCTCTTCTCTTTGTCTCTACACAAGTCTATTCTCTTTGTCTCTACACAAGTCTATTCTCTTTGTCTCTACTCTACACAAGTCTATTCTCTTTGTCTCTACTCTACACAAGTCTATTCTCTTTGTCTCTACTCTACACAAGTCTCTTCTCTTTGTCTCTACACAAGTCTCTTCTCTTTGTCTCTACACAAGTCTCTTCTCTTTGTCTCTACACAAGTCTATTCTCTTTGTCTCTACACAAGTCTATTCTCTTTGTCTCTACACAAGTCTATTCTCTTTATCCAGATTGTGCCAGTTCTCTTGTAGCCCGACTGTAGAGTAACATACATTTGTTCCGCTATCATGGAACTGTACAGTCTACAGACAGATAAACTGACCAGCAGTTTGGTGCGTTCTGGAAGGTATTCTCTAACTATGAAGTTGAAATGTATGCGTCAGAAGCAGCTTTCTACCATATGTGTTTTACCATTGAAGACACAAATCATTAATATTTTTTTTACAGATTCATTGTCTGTCTTTCAAGCACGCATCAAGCAAAGATAAACATATGACAGCAACACGGTGACATCAAGGAATGATAAAGTTGAATGACAACACGACATAACTAACAGAACGTTCATGTCCTCTAGATCATCTGTTATAAAGACGTACGCGTATAAACGTCAAGTTTCCCCATAATCAGATTTGCGATTAGACGGGAACATATTCATGTTGTTTATTAAATGATGGATTAAGCAAATTTGAGACAAGACACGCCCGTTTAATCTAAGACTGCAGTCATATTGATTGTGTGATCAATAGGACATTGCACTTCAGGGAATATTCACGTGAGCTCCGATCTTTTCCATACACAGGAAGATCTCAGCGGTAGTACACAAACTCCGCAGCATCGGCAATGGTTCCTGTGTAATTTTGAATGTGGTAAAATATTTTGTAGGAGTTTTATTGTCACTTTATAAAAGTGCGCACCAATAACACGTTCACTAGTAACCACGTGACGTGTTCATTTCGGGGTTCGAGGTCAACTTGGTCACAAAACAATTACTGGTGTACATACGGTGCGTGGTTGGACTACAGAGTTACTGATCCTTAACTTGGGGATCTAAGTTACAAGTACCTCACAAGTCAGAGTCAGGCTCACCTAAATGACTAGGGACACTGATGATAAGGACAACTAGCCTTCACGCAAAAATCAGTCAGATGTGCAGATGTACCCCGGGTACGCCTGAATTCATTGCAGGCGAATGGACAAAAACCAACATTTTTCATGAATTTTAACTGGCTGTGATTTTACAGCCTACTCATTGGTTTTCAACAATGGTCCTTTTACGTGCCAAACTTGAACACGTAACCTACGTTTTATCGTCCGTCTTTGATAGGACTAGAAACTCGATATCCCTTACATGAGAATCAGGAATCTTTGGGAAAATATCCCGATCCTTTACGTGGGGAACGAATTGAGTATCTTGGGAGTGAGAACACGTAAACCACCAGGTCACAGAGACATTACCCTTCATCCCGACGAGGGTTGCACCAGGTCACAGAAACATAACCCTTCCTACCGACGAGGGTTGTAGAAATATATTAAGCTGACTGACAAATATTGGAGAAAAGTGGAAAGTAAACGAAAGTAAAAAATTACGTATGTTTGCAGTGCGCCTGTAGTCCATAGGGAGCTGGAAAAAAATACTATTATATTAGTCTGTGTAGAAATGAGACAAACATGATGATAGTGTGTGTAGAACGTCAGCACATAAACAATTGTGGCCATGAACAGAGATGAACAAACTTGGGTTAAGTTATCTCGATTCTGCCATCACTGTCGACCATTCATTGGTTGGAGAACTGCACGAGGTGATCCACACGACGATCTTAACAACCCTGGCTATCGAAGAGTATGGGAAGAAACAGCATGCTGACCATCAACACGAGGATTGCTGAGTACATAACCAGCGTGTATGATGAGCATCCCATTCTATACCAGTGAATCATGGATATGACACACATTCCAACACAGATACAGATGAATACTTTTATAATGTCATTCATGCAGCGTATAATCATGACCTCATGGGGCGATACAATCATAAACAACGATTATACTAGGATCTCCAGGAGCGCTAGCATAATTATAACAATGATGTGTTGAAATATACTCCAATTTATTTCCAACATGGCCACTTTCCTTCTTTAGCACCAACTGTCTAAACCGGAGGGGGGGATGTTCGAATCCCTGAAGTTATTGTGTATGGAGAGCTGACTTTCTACAGCAGAACTGTGAGACAGAACTGTGACACAGAACTGTGTAATAGAACTATGGGACAGAACTGTGAGACAGAACTGTGAGACAGAACTGTGAGACAGAACTGTGAGACAGAACTGTGAGACAGAACTGAGAGACAGAACTGTGAGACAGAACTGTGAGACAGAACTGTGAGACAGAACTGTGAGACAGAACTGTAGGACAGAACTGTAGAACAGAGCTGTGAGACAGAACTATGAGACAGAACTGTAGGACAGAACTGGGGGACAGAACTGTAGGACAGAACTGTGAGACAGAACTGTGAGACAGAACTGTGAGACAGAACTGTAGGACAGAACTGTGAGACAGAACTGTGAGACAGAACTATGGGACAGAACTGTGAGACAGAACTGTGAGACAGAACTATGAGACAGAACTGTGAGACAGAACTGTGAGACAGAACTGTGAGATAGAACTATGAGACAGAACTGTGAGACAGAACTGTCTTCTATGCAAAAAAAAGTAAACATACAAAACTGGAAGATGTTGAATATGTTTACATCCAACTGGCAATAGCTTGTCTGCAACAGAACACGCTGTATGTAGATTCTGAACAATGATCTGACACTCACGCAGATTCTGAACAATGATCTGAGACTCATGCAGATTCTACATAGGGGGAAGACTGCAGTAAAACTTGGTAAATAGCGAAACACGTACAAACAAAGTACTATAGTTTTACAAAATACAGAAACAGTGACGATAAACAGCAACGTTTCGACCAAAAGGCCTTTATCAAGCAAACGACACAACAGGAGTGACAAATTATAGAGAACACTTACAAATGGACGATAACGGAAACATGCAAATGTATCTAATGGATACATTTGCATGTTTATGACCAGTTTAGGGAGGGTTTTTTTTCTGCCACCGTTTTTTTAAATTTTAAAACAGTTTGGGGTGACTGGCCCCGCCACTAACCCTATAAGTCGCCGCTGATGACATGTTAAAGCAGACAGTGGTTCTATTCTGTACTATCTCGGAAACATCATAGGTATATATATATATATATATATATATATATATATATATAGAGAGAGAGAGAGAAATAGATAGGCAGACAGATATATAGATAGATAGATAGACAGACAGACAGACAGACCAAAGGACCGACAGACAGACAGACCGACCGACAGACAGACAGACAGACGGAAGGATGGATGGATGGATGAATGGTTGGATGGATGGATAGATATATATCTAGCTAGATAGATAGATAGATATATAGATAGCTAGATATATAGATAGATAGGTAGCTAGATAGATAGACAGATAGACAGACAGACAGACAGACAGACAGATAGATAGATAGATTTCCAACTTGATTAACATGCACACAAATGAACACCTTACACCAGCTGACTACTTGGTGCGCAAACAATGCAATCTACGCTCTAGTAAACAGATTAACGCTGTCATGCACTAGTCAACACTAACGATTATTAATGGCACAGTGCATCTACGCAAAATATGACGAAGAATAACAACACACCCCCTCTCCTCCAATGAGTGACGCTCTCGAATGTTGATGACGTGAAAATATCTTCAGAAATATTTAGATCTCAGATAATGAATGCCCCACGCTTACAGTGCATGTAATGTCCCCACGCTTACAGTGCATGTAATGTCCCCACGCTTACAGTGCATGTAATGTCCCCACGCTTACAGTGCATGTAATGTCCCCACGCTTACAGTGCATGTAATGTCCCCACGCTTACAGTACATGTAATGTCCCCACGCTTACAGTGCATGTAATGTCCCCACGCTTAAAGTACATGTAATGTCCCCACGCTTACAGTACATGTAATGTCCCCACGCTTACAGTGCATGTAATGTCCCAACGCTTACAGTGCATGTAATGTCCCCACGCTTACAGTGCATGTAATGTCCCCACGCTTACAGTGCATGTAATGTCCCCACGCTTAAAGTACATGTAATGTCCCCACGCTTACAGTGCATGTAATGTCCCCACGCTTACAGTGCATGTAATGTCCCCACGCTTACAGTACATGTAATGTCCCCACGCTTACAGTGCATGTAATGTCCCCACGCTTAAAGTACATGTAATGTCCCCACGCTTACAGTGCATGTAATGTCCCCACGCTTACAGTGCATGTAATGTCCCCACGCTTACAGTACATGTAATGTTCCCACGCTTACAGTGCATGTAATGTCCCCACGCTTACAGTGCCATGTAATGTCCCCACGCTTACAGTACATGTAATGTCCCCACGCTTACAGTACATGTAATGTCCCCACGCTTACAGTACATGTAATGTCCCCACGCTTACAGTACATGTAATGTCCCCACGCTTACAGTGCATGTAATGTCACCACGCTTACAGTGCATGTAATGTCCCCACGCTTACAGTGCATGTAATGTCCCCACGCTTACAGTGCATGTAATGTCCCCACGCTTACAGTGCATGTAATGTCCCCACGCTTACAGTGCATGTAATGTCCCCACGCTTACAGTACATGTAATGTCCCCACGCTTACAGTGCATGTAATGTCCCCACGCTTACAGTGCATGTAATGTCCCCACGCTTACAGTGCATGTAATGTCCCCACGCTTACAGTGCATGTAATGTCCCCACGCTTACAGTACATGTAATGTCCCCACGCTTACAGTCATGAATGTCACCACCTACAGTACATGTAATTGCCTCGATCGCTTAAGTACATGTAATGTCCACACTCATGACATGTAATGTCCACGCTTTCAGTGCATGTAATGTCCCGCTTACATCATGAAGTCCCCACGCTTAAGTACATGTAATGTCCCACGCTTCAGTACATGTAATGTCCTGCACATGACAGTTTCCCTAAAGTGAATGTAATGTCCCGTTCAGTAGTCGCTGAATGAAGCTTCAACAGTGGAAGATATTATGTCCCGTAGACTTACAGTATGAATTTCTCACTAAGATGATGTCTGTCAGGGTAATCTTGCAGTATGAAGTTTCTCAACGTGGAAGATATTGTGTCAGTAGATCTTGCTAATGAGTTTCTCAACGTGGAAGATATGTCGTCAGGTAGATCTTGCTAATGAAGTTTCTCAACGTGAAGATATTCTGTCAGTAGATCTTGCTGAATGAAGTTTCTCAACGTGGAAGATATGTGTCAGAGGAGTAGATCTTAAGAATGAATTTCTCAACTGGAAGATATTTGTCAGAGGTAGATCTTGCTAAATGAAGTTTCTCAACGTGGAAGATATTCTGTCAGGGGTAGATCTTGCTAAATGAAGTTTCTCAACGTGGAAGATATGTCGTCAGGGTAGATCTTGCTAAATGAAGTTTCTCAACGTGGAAGATATTGTGTCAGGAGATCTTGCTAGAATAAGTTTCTCAACGTGGAAGATATGTGTCAGGGTAGATCTTGCTAAATGAGTTTCTCAACGTGGAAGATTTAGCATGTCAGGGTAGATCTGCTAAATGAAGTTTCTCAACGTGGAAGATATTGTGTCAGGGTAGATCTTCTAATGAGTTTCTAACTGGAAGATATTTGTCAGGTAGATCTTGTAATGAAGTTTCTCAACGTGGAAGATATTTGTCAGGGTAGATCTTGCTAAATGAAGTTTCTCAACGTGGAAGATATTGTGTCAGGGGTAGATCTTGCTAAATGAAGTTTCTCAACGTGGAAGATATTGTGTCAGGTGTAGATCTTGCTAAATGAAGTTTCTCAACGTGGAAGATATTGTGTCAGAGTAGATCTTGCTAAATGAAGTTTCTCAACGTGGAAGATATTGTGTCGGGGTAGATCTTCTAGTAATGATTTCTCAACGTGGAAGATATTGTGTCAGGGGTAGATCTTGCTTAATGAAGTTTCTCAACGTGGAAGATATTGTGTCAGGGGTAGATCTTGCTAAATGAAGTTTCTCAACGTGGAAGATATTGTGTCAGGGGTAGATCTTGCTAAATGAAGTTTCTCAACGTGGAAGATATTGTTCAGGGTAGATCTTGCTTAATGAAGTTTCTCAACGTGGAAGATATTGTGTCAGGGGTAGATCTTGCTAAATGAAGTTTCTCAACGTGGAAGATATTGTGTCAGGAGTAGATCTTGCTAAATGAAGTTTCTCAACGTGAGAAGTATTGTGTCAGGGTAGATCTTGCTAAATGAAGTTTCTCAACTGGAAGATATTGTGTCAGAGTAGATCTTGCTAAATGAAGTTTCTCAACGTGGAAGATATTGTGTCAGGGGTAGATCTTGCTAAATGAAGTTTCTCAACGTGGAAGATATTGTGTCAGGAGTAGATCTTGCTAAATGAAGTTTCTCAACGTGGAAGATATTGTGTCAGGGGTAGATCTTGCTTAATGAAGTTTCTCAACGTGGAAGATATTGTGTCAGGGGTAGATCTTGCTAAATGAAGTTTCTCAACGTGGAAGATATTGTGTCAGGGGTAGATCTTGCTAAATGAAGTTTCTCAACGTGGAAGATATTGTGTCAGGGGTAGATCTTGCTAAATGAAGTTTCTCAACGTGGAAGATATTGTGTCAGGGGTAGATCTTGCTAAATGAAGTTTCTCAACGTGGAAGATATTGTGTCAGGGGTAGATCTTGCTAAATGAAGTTTCTCAACGTGGAAGATATTGTGTCAGGGGTAGATCTTGCTAAATGAAGTTTCTCAACGTGGAAGATATTGTGTCAGGGGTAGATCTTGCTAAATGAAGTTTCTCAACGTGGAAGATATTGTGTCAGGGGTAGATCTTGCTAAATGAAGTTTCTCAACGTGGAAGATATTGTGTCAGGGGTAGATCTTGCTAAATGAAGTTTCTCAACGTGGAAGATATTGTGTCAGGAGTAGATCTTGCTAAATGAAGTTTCTCAACGTGGAAGATATTGTGTCAGGGGTAGATCTTGCTAAATGAAGTTTCTCAACGTGGAAGATATTGTGTCAGGAGTAGATCTTGCTAAATGAAGTTTCTCAACGTGGAAGATATTGTGTCAGGGGTAGATCTTGCTAAATGAAGTTTCTCAACGTGGAAGATATTGTGTCAGGGGTAGATCTTGCTAAATGAAGTTTCTCAACGTGGAAGATATTGTGTCAGGAGTAGATCTTGCTAAATGAAGTTTCTCAACGTGGAAGATATTGTGTCAGAGTAGATCTTGCTAAATCGGAAGTGTGTGTCTACTGAAGATATTTGCAGGTAGATCTTGTAATGAAGCAACGGAAGATATTGTGTCAGGGGTAGATCTTGCTAAATGAAGTTTCTCAACGTAGAAGATATTGTGTCAGAGTAGATCTTGCATCAAATGAGTTTCTCAACGTGGAAGATATGGGTCAGGGTAGATCTTGCTACAATGAGATGTTTCTAAGGCGATGAGTAACACTAGTATGTCAGGTAGATCTGTAAATGAAGTTTCAACGTGGAAGATATTGTGTCAGGATAGATCTGCTAAATGATTTTAACGGAAGATATTTGTCAGGTAGATCTTGCTAATAAGCTCAAGGAAGATATTGTGTCAGGTAGATCTTGCAAATGAAGTATCACGTGGAAGATTGTCGTCAGGGAGTAAGATCTTGCTACAATGAGCTGTCAACGTGGAAGATAATGTCAATAACTCAAGGCAGTAAGTCCAAGGGCAGATGAGGTAGATCTCTCTACAAGGCATGTCTCAGAGGCAAGATGGAGGTAACTGCTAATGAAGATTCAAGTGGAAGTACTGAGGTAAACTGCTAATAGAAGGATGTCATGAAGAGTGATTCGAGGTAACACTGCTATCAAAGCATGTCAACGTGAAGAATGACTGAGGTAGACTGCTATTCTACTGAAGGTATGTCAGTAGAGAGAGCGACTGAGGTAACACTGCTTCTACTAAGGCATGTGTCCAAGAGGCGACTGGAGGTAACTGCTATCTAAGGCATATGTAGAGCACTGAGGTAACACTGTATCTCAAGGCATGTCGTAAGAGGCGACTGAGGTAACACTGCTATCTAAGCATGTCAGTAAGGGACTGAGGTAACGCTATCTCAAGGCATGTCGTAAGAGGCGACTGAGTAACTGCTATCTACAAGGCATGTCAGTAGAGGCGACTGAGGTAACACTGTATCTCAAGGCATGTCGTAAGAGGCGACTGAGGTAACACTGCTATCTACAAGGCATGTCGTAAGAGGCGACTGAGGTAACACTGCTATCTACAAGGCATGTCGTAAGAGGCGACTGAGGTAACACTGCTATCTACAAGGCATGTCGTAAGAGGCGACTGAGGTAACACTGCTATCTACAAGGCATGTCGTAAGAGGCGACTGAGGTAACACTGCTATCTACAAGGCATGTCGTAAGAGGCGACTGAGGTAACACTGCTATCTACAAGGCATGTCGTAAGAGGCGACTGAGGTAACACTGCTATCTACAAGGCATGTCGTAAGAGGCGACTGAGGTAACACTGCTATCTACAAGGCATGTCGTAAGAGGCGACTGAGGTAACACTGCTATCTACAAGGCATGTCGTAAGAGGCGACTGAGGTAACACTGCTATCACAAGGCATGTCGTAGAGGCGACTGAGGTAACACTGCTACACAAGGCATGTCGTAAGAGGCGACTGAGGTAACACTGCTATCTACAAGGCATGTCGTAAGAGGCGACTGAGGTAACACTGCTATCTACAAGGCATGTCGTAAGAGGCGACTGAGGTAACACTGCTATCTACAAGGCATGTCGTAAGAGGCGACTGAGGTAACACTGCTATCTACAAGGCATGTCGTAAGAGGCGACTGAGGTAACACTGCTATCTACAAGGCATGTCGAGAGGTCGACTGAGGTAAGACCTGGTATCTACAAGGCATGTCGTAAGAGGCGACTGAGGTAACACTGCTATCTACAAGGCATGTCGTAAGAGGCGACTGAGGTAACACTGCTATCTACAAGGCATGTCGTAAGAGGCGACTGAGGTAACACTGCTATCTACAAGGCATGTCGTAAGAGGCGACTGAGGTAACACTGCTATCTACAAGGCATGTCGTAAGAGGCGACTGAGGTAACACTGCTATCTACAAGGCATGTCGTAAGAGGCGACTGAGGTAACACTGCTATCTACAAGGCATGTCGTAAGAGGCGACTGAGGTAACACTGCTATCTACAAGGCATGTCGTAAGAGGCGACTGAGGTAACACTGCTATCTACAAGGCATGTCGTAAGAGGCGACTGAGGTAACACTGCTATCTACAAGGCATGTCGTAAGAGGCGACTGAGGTAACACTGCTATCTACAAGGCATGTCGTAAGAGGCGACTGAGGTAACACTGCTACTGCATTCAAGGGCGACTGTCTGTATAGGCAGGTGAGCGATGAGGTAACACTGCTATCTACAAGGCATGTCGTAAGAGGCGACTGAGGTAACACTGCTTGATACCTAAAGCATGTCGTAAGAGGCGACTGAGGTAACACTGCTATCTACAAGGCATGTCGTAAGAGGCGACTGAGGTAACACTGCTATCTACAAGGCATGTCGTAAGAGGCGACTGAGGTAACACTGCTATCTACAAGGCATGTCGTAAGAGGCGACTGAGGTAACACTGCTATCTACAAGGCATGTCGTAAGAGGCGACTGAGGTAACACTGCTATCTACAAGGCATGTCGTAAGAGGCGACTGAGGTAACACTGCTATCTACAAGGCATGTCGTAAGAGGCGACTGAGGTAACACTGCTATCTAGGCATGTCGTAAGAGGCGACTGAGGTACACTGCTATCTAAGGCATGTCGTAGAGGCGACTGAGGTAACACTGCTATCTACAAGGCATGTCGTAAGAGGCGACTGAGGTAACACTGCTATCTACAAGGCATGTCGTAAGAGGCGACTGAGGTAACACTGCTATCTACAAGGCATGTCGTAAGAGGCGACTGAGGTAACACTGCTATCTACAAGGCATGTCGTAAGAGGCGACTGAGGTAACACTGCTATCTACAAGGCATGTCGTAAGAGGCGACTGAGGTAACACTGCTATCTACAAGGCATGTCGTAAGAGGCGACTGAGGTAACACTGCTATCTACAAGGTGCATAGTCGTAAGAGAGGCGACTGAGGTAACACTGCTATCTACAGGCATGTCGTAGAGGCGACTGAGGTAACACTGCTATCTACCAGGCATGTCGTAAGAGGCGACTGAGGTAACACTGCTATCTACAAGGCATGTCGTAAGAGGCGACTGAGGTAACACTGCTATCTACAAGGCATGTCGTAAGAGGCGACTGAGAACACTTATCTAGCATGTCGAAGGCTGAGTAACACTGCTATCTACAAGGCATGTCGTAAGAGGCGACTGAGGTAACACTGCTATCTACAAGGCATGTCGTAAGAGGCGACTGAGGTAACACTGCTATCTACAAGGCATGTCGTAAGAGGCGACTGAGGTAACACTGCTATCTACAAGGCATGTCAAGAGGGCGATAAACTTAGAAGGTAGACACTTGCTATATCTACAAGGCATGTCGTAAGAGGCGACTGAGGTAACACTGCTATCTACAAGGCATGTCGTAAGAGGCGACTGAGGTAACACTGCTATCTGGCAAGGCATGTCGTAAGAGGCGACTGAGGTAACACTGCTATCTACAAGGCATGTCGTAAGAGGCGACTGAGGTAACACTGCTATCTACAAGGCATGTCGTAAGAGGCGAGGTAACCTCTATCTACAGGCATGTCGTAGAGGCGACTGAGGTAACACTGCTATCTACAAGGCATGTCGTAAGAGGCGACTGAGGTAACACTGCTATCTACAAGGCATGTCGTAAGAGGCGACTGAGGTAACACTGCTATCTACAAGGCATGTCGTAAGAGGCGACTGAGGTAACACTGCTATCTACAAGGCATGTCGTAAGAGGCGACTGAGGTAACACTGCTATCTACAAGGCCTGGATCTATAGAGGGCGACTGAGGGTAACACTGCTATCTACAAGGCATGTCGTAAGAGGCGACTGAGGTAACACTGCTATCTACAAGGCATGTCGTAAGAGGCGACTGAGGTAACACTGCTATCTACAAGGCATGTCGTAAGAGGCGACTGAGGTAACACTGCTATCTACAAGGCATGTCGTAAGAGGCGACTGAGGTAACACTGCTATCTACAAGGCATGTCGTAAGAGGCGACTGAGGTAACACTGCTACCTACAAGGCATGTCGTAAGAGGCGACTGAGGTAACACTGCTACTCATTCTACAAGGCATGTCGTAAGAGGCGACTGAGGTAACACTGCTAACTACAAGGCATGTCGTAAGAGGCGACTGAGGTAACACTGCTATCTACAAGGCATGTCGTAAGAGGCGACTGAGGTAACACTGCTATCTACAAGGCATGTCGTAAGAGGCGACTGAGGTAACACTGCTATCTACAAGGCATGTCGTAAGAGGCGACTGAGGTAACACTGCTATCTACAAGGCATGTCGTAAGAGGCGACTGAGGTAACACTGCTATCTACAAGGCATGTCGTAAGAGGCGACTGAGGTAACACTGCTATCTACAAGGCATGTCGTAAGAGGCGACTGAGGTAACACTGCTATCTACAAGGCATGTCGTAAGAGGCGACTGAGGTAACACTGCTATCTACAAGGCATGTCGTAAGAGGCGACTGAGGTAACACTGCTATCTACAAGGCATGTCGTAAGAGGCGACTGAGGTAACACTGCTATCTACAAGGCATGTCGTAAGAGGCGACTGAGGTAACACTGCTATCTACAAGGCATGTCGTAAGAGGCGACTGAGGTAACACTGCTACAGCGGCTATGTCAAGAGGCGACTGAGGTAACACTGTACCACAAGGCATGTCGTAAGAGGCGACTGAGGTAACACTGCTACCTACAAGGCATGTCGTAAGAGGCGACTGAGGTAACACTGCTAACTACAAGGCATGTCGTAAGAGGCGACTGAGGTAACACTGCTATCTACAAGGCATGTCGTAAGAGGCGACTGAGGTAACACTGCTATCTACAAGGCATGTCGTAAGAGGCGACTGAGGTAACACTGCTATCTACAAGGCATGTCGTAAGAGGCGACTGAGGTAACACTGCTATCTACAAGGCATGTCGTAAGAGGCGACTGAGGTAACACTGCTATCTACAAGGCATGTCGTAAGAGGCGACTGAGGTAACACTTCTAAGCTTCTAGCAAGGTCATGTCCGGCATGAAGAGCGACTGAGGTAACACTGCTATCTACAAGGCATGTCGTAAGAGGCGACTGAGGTAACACTGCTATCTACAAGGCATGTCGTAAGAGGCGACTGAGGTATGGGTCTAGGGAAGCTACCATAGTAAATAAGCGTCGCAGAAATAGGATGTTCTGGCCTACTTGTAGGCGCATAACTAGCACAATGTACAATCGCTATTAGGCTCAGATCACATACACATCACAAAGAGTGGTTAACAAGTGGATGATATGGAGAGTTGGAAGAAGAAGAAGACACATACCAGGAGAGGGCAGAACAAGTTCTCCATGGAAGCTGAAACAAAAATCTCTCAAGTCTAACCTGATACCAACATGGAAGCTGAAACAAAAGTCTCTCAAGTCTAACCTGATACCAACATGGAAGCTGAAACAAAAGTCTCTCAAGTCTAACCTGATACCAACATGGAAGCTGAAACAAAAGTCTCTCAAGTCTAACCTGATACCAACATGGAAGCTGAAACAAAAGTCTCTCAAGTCTAACCTGATACCAACATCATCATCATGTATGCAGTTACATCTGAAGTCGGTGAAGGCCAGCCTGAATGGCGAGGACACCAGTCAAATGGTAAAGCAAGCTTTCACGCAAAATTCAGTCAGAAGTGTCATACCAGGCGTCATGGCTAACGCCCGAATTCACAGAGGGCGAACGTAGAAGAAGAAGATGTATACAATCTAAACTTTCAAGAAAATAGTTGATATTTGTGTTTTTCTTTCGACGTTATTTCTATATATATATATTCTTCATTCCTGTTTTGACTCTCGACGTCAGGTCGCACACAGTTTTGTCAGGTCGCACACAGTTTTGTCAGGTCGCACACAGTTTTGTCAGGTCGCACACAGTTTTGTCAGGTCGCACACAGTTTTGTCAGGTCGCACACAGTTTTGACTCTCGACGTCAGGTCGCACACAGTTTTGACTCTCGGCGTCAGGTCGCACACAGTTTTGACTCTCGGCGTCAGGTCGCACACAGTTTTGACTCTCGGTGTCAGGTCGCACACAGTTTTGACTCTCGGTGTCAGGTCGCACACAGTTTTGACTCTCGGTGTCAGGTCGCACACAGTTTTGACTCTCGGTGTCAGGTCGCACACAGTTTTGACTCTCGGTGTCAGGTCGCACACAGTTTTGACTCTCGGTGTCAGGTCGCACACAGTTTTGACTCTCGGTGTCAGGTCGCACACAGTTTTGACTCTCGGTGTCAGGTCGCACACAGTTTTGACTCTCGGTGTCAGGTCGCACACAGTTTTGACTCTCGGTGTCAGGTCGCACACAGTTTTGACTCTCGACGTCAGGTCGCACACAGTTTTGACTCTCGGTGTCAGGTCGCACACAGTTTTGACTCTCGGTGTCAGGTCGCACACAGTTTTGACTCTCGACGTCAGGTCGCACACAGTTTTGACTCTCGACGTCAGGTCGCACACAGTTTTGACTCTCGACGTCAGGTCGCACACAGTTTTGACTCTCGACGTCAGGTCGCACACAGTTTTGACTCTCGACGTCAGGTCGCACACAGTTTTGACTCTCGACGTCAGGTCGCACACAGTTTTGACTCTCGACGTCAGGTCGCACACAGTTTTGACTCTCGACGTCAGGTCGCACACAGTTTTGACTCTCGACGTCAGGTCGCACACAGTTTTGACTCTCGACGTCAGGTCGCACACAGTTTTGACTCTCGACGTCAGGTCGCACACAGTTTTGACTCTCGACGTCAGGTCGCACACAGTTTTGACTCTCGACGTCAGGTCGCACACAGTTTTGACTCTCGACGTCAGGTCGCACACAGTTTTGACTCTCGACGTCAGGTCGCACACAGTTTTGACTCTCGACGTCAGGTCGCACACAGTTTTGACTCTCGACGTCAGGTCGCACACAGTTTTGACTCTCGACGTCAGGTCGCACACAGTTTTGACTCTCGACGTCAGGTCGCACACAGTTTTGACTCTCGACGTCAGGTCGCACAGTTTTGACTCGACGTCAGGTCGCACACAGTTTTGACTCTCGGTGTCAGGTGCGCACAGTTTTGACTCTCGTAGTCAGGTCGCACACAGTTTTGACTCTCGTAGTCAGGTCGCACACAGTTTTGACTCTCGGTGTCAAGTCGCACACAGTTTTGACTCTCAGCGTCAGGTCGCAAAAAGAGGCATCTGAAGCGAGCCTCCTTATTAGCTTTCTACAAGGTGGAATTTAGTGCCTCGGATATTCAGTCGATCCATCGTTTTACATGGTCGTCCTATGGGTCTGTTGACGTTGTATCTGCTCTTTGTGTGAGACTGTCTTTGTGAAACTGTCTTTGGAACTGTCTTTGTGTGAGACTGTCTTTGTGTGAGACTGTCTTTGTGTGAGACTGTCTTTGTGTGAGACTGTCTTTGTGTGAGACTGTCTTTGTGTGAGACTGTCTTTGTGTGAGACTGTCTTTGTGTGAGACTGTCTTTGTGTGAGACTGTCTTTGTGTGAGACTGTCTTTGTGTGAGACTGTCTTTGTGTGAGACTGTCTTTGTGTGAGACTGTCTTTGTGTGAGACTGTCTTTGTGTGAGACTGTCTTTGTGTGAGACTGTCTTTGTGTGAGACTGTCTTTGTGTGAGACTGTCTTTGTGTGAGACTGTCTTTGTGTGAGACTGTCTTTGTGTGAGACTGTCTTTGTGTGAGACTGTCTTTGTGTGAGACTGTCTTGTGGTAACCTTGATGCGTGTCTGAACGATTTGACCTGTTGTTTCTTGAAATATTGTAGCACCGGCAAAGATTATATTTTTCTTCTTATTTCGTTGTTTCTAATCTTATAGCTTCTTGTAACATTTCCAATTCGCCGTAAACACTTCATCTCTGTTGTCAACACTTCATCTCTGTTGTCAACACTTCATCTCTGTTGTCAACACTTCATTTCTGTTGTTTGGATTCGTTTTTTCTTAGGTCTGACACTGGTAGAACAGAGTTGGTAAGACAGCCGTGTTGGCAGTGTCCAGGTCTGACACTGGTAGAACAGAGTTGGTAAGACAGCCGTGTTGGCAGTGTCCAGGTCTGACACTGGTAGAACAGAGTTGGTAAGACAGCCGTGTTGGCAGTGTCCAGGTCTGACACTGGTATAACAGAGTTGGTCAGACAACCGTGTTGTCAGTGTCCAGGTCTGACACTGATAGAACAGAGTTGGTCAGACAACCGTGTTGTTAGTGTCCAGGTCTGACACTGGTATAACAGAGTTGGTAAGAGAGCCGTGTTGTCAGTGTCCAGGTCTGACACTGGTAGAACAGAGTTGGTCAGACAACCGTGTTGGACATTGCGATCTTGGTGTCCATCGCCACGTGCTTGTTGTTAAATATTGGTGACATTTGTCCAATAATCTGGTTTGTCTTATTGTATCGGTGTTGTTCCATCATCATCAAGGTGCGTATCCTTTATAGGACGTTGTTCTCTTTGCAGCACATCTGAAATTCACTCTGTCTCTAGCCAGTTCACCCACTTTGTCGATGGTCATGTTCATGGTTTCTTTAATATCTTGTAGCCATCTTCTTCTTGGTTTGCCTCTGTGTCCTGGGACCCTGCCCTCTAGTATTGTTCTTTCCAGGCCATCGTGACGCTTGATGTGACCAAAGTATGTAATTTTTCTGTATAGTATGTTGTTTATCAGCCAATTCTCTTTCACATTTAGTTCTTTCAGGACATCAGTGTTCTTTCTTTTTTCTGTCCATGGTATTTGTAGGATCTTTCTGTAGCATTAAGTTTCGAAGGATTGAATTTTCATTCTTGTTTTTTTTATCGGATTATTGGTGTTGTTTATTGCCGTTAACAATAGAAGATTTAATGTCTGGTAAATTACAATCACCGACGGTTTTCTTCATATTGCCTGGGAAGTGAGGACCACATGGATCAAGGAAGGGAGCCCACACAAACAAGGTTGAGAACCGCTGATTTATAATACATATATTGCTATTAATTCTGGTTAAAGTACAGAGATTATCGTTTATAGTCAAAACTTGATAGTCAAGTCTACAGTTTTGACGTGCTAACAAATTGTATGAAAAGATTAATGATTTATTGCTCATTGACTGAATGAAAGCTTGACGGCAGTTATTGATGGTTATAAAATTAAGCGCATTCACATCTGATAATACAAATAGAAACACCTGAGATCGATTCGCCCGAGTGGTTACCGGGGCCCAAATCAGGGGTGTATAGAATAGAACCACTGTTATCTGCCACGCATGTCGTAAGAGGTGACTACGGAGGTTGGTATGGGGCTAGCTACCCTATCCCGTAAAAAAACACTAGATAGCTACAGAAACTACAATAAGGGAAATTCATAGCTCGCCACCCGAGGAAGAAGAAGAAGAAGGATCCCATAAGGTAGGAATCATGAAGCGACCCAACGAAATCCGAAAGAAAATCGGGCTACCGAATCACCTTCTTTGGGGGAATACCCAGAATACCTTGAGGCGGAAGTTGGAAACGAAATGCAACAAAATGGGGAGAGAGTGTAGAGATCTGGGAAAAGATGACCTTGGATAGGAGGGCTTGGAAAACATTGGTTGCAGTGTGAAGAAGTAGAGACCGATTCTGATTGGTTCTTCAACCGAAGACGGAACATGTTATCTCTGTCAGACATGGATACCAAGCTCTGTGAGATGACAAGACAATTAAAGTATGCATCAACGGATTAAGTTTGGATACCCAGCTCTGGGAGATGACTAGACAATTAAAGTATGCATCAACGGATTAAGTCTGGAAGTCTGCGTGTGAAATGAGTGATCAGCATTCATCAGTTCCATCTCAAGACCCTGACTTGGCTGTACGCATCTCAAGACCCTGACTTGGCTGTACGCATCTCAAGACCCTGACTTGGCTGTACGCACATGGACATGTTGGAGTGCAAGGTAGCGAACTTTCTTGTAAATTATTCCCCGACACAAGCTGGGCAGAAGTATGGACAGAACAGATGTCATCAATACGGTACGCGCTCATTTATGTGATATGGACGAGTCTCAGACACTGGAACGAGTTCGAGAATTAGGAGTTCAGTTTGAACATGCCAGACAGTGTCGTCTTCGTGGTAGAGAGAAGATATACTAATCAACTTCTCATGGATACGGTGAGCAAATGGACTTTAGGATTGCTGCTGCAACGGAGGACCGAGCACGCATGGGAATGCCCAATGTACCGTGACGTTGATCTCATAGCATAACGTAACATAATATACACTTAATGACAATGTTTAGATATTTGACACAGAATACGGATATCACTGTAGATCACCATCAACAACATTCACAGGGGTACCACATCTATCTATTTCAACTTCTCAGCACGAGACACTGACCGCAGAAGAACAAGAAGAAACCATAACAAGATTGTTATACAAGAGTAAATAATTCATTCCCCAAACACATAAACTTTAAGCGGACATGTCAGACAGGTTTATCCTAGTTTTGTTGTGCTGGAGACGTACAAACGTGGGCTTACGCCTACGACTTGTGTACGACACAGATATAACTTGCTGATCAAGTTGTCGTCATAACTACACTGGTAAAATTTAGACAATAATAAACTGGGACACCCATTCAAATAAATATGTGCCGTCTCCGCATCAAAGATTGGATGTAATGGCTATTTAACAAGTTCTGTGTCCTGAAGCCAGGCTTTTGCCTGTCCACCATCTTATGTTTCAATCTCAATTTTATCTGTCTTTCTCTTTCTCTCCTGCTTTCTCTGTCTTTCCTTACTTCTTCTGCCTTCTTCCTGCCTTCTAAGAGAATTCTCAAGAGTGTCGTATCTCGCTTACTCTTAGAATACCAAACGCCACCTGACAGACTATAAAGTTAGTTCCCATTTTATGCAAAGCCACTTCACGGACCATATGGTTCTAACTAGTTGTTAATATATTTTAGATGACTTTAATGTTTTAAGTGTATTTTTAAAATGCAAATACAGCAAGTGGGTGTTTGTAATAGATCATTCAATTGCGCACATTTTGATGTATACAGTTTGTCTCTGCTGTTGAATGTAAGAAAGTTATAACAAATTTTGTAAGGACATCTTCGCCTTAACATTTGTTCCTCAAAAACAGTGCGTAAAAAGGATATTTTAGTACTCGTATTGTAAGAGTTAATGTCTGTAAACTATCCCAGTTGTCTAAGTTCTATCTTCTTAAGCAGTTCTCTGCTCACTTCACGTTGTTGAAGTACATGTTTATTAGTTTTCTTCTCAGTTAATAACACTCGCTCCATTCTTCTGTATATCCACATTTCCCAATCTTCAATTATTCTCTTCATCTGTTTGTTCATTGTCCATGTTTCACCTCCATACAACACTGATGAATATATGTAGCACTTGACAATTGTCAATCTTGTGTGTATTTGTTATCTGTTTAAGGATGTTAATACATTTTTCATGTTGTGAAATATGTTCTGGATTATTCCTACTCTCTTCTGAAGAGAAACCTGGACGTCTGGTCACCATGGACATATCAGAAAAAGCAGACCGCAAACAGTTGGCACTATATATGACGTCTGCAGGTAGCCATTATGTTATGGGACAAGATGACAGCTTTCTGCAGTTATAAATCTAAACTTGTGACAGCTTCTGAAGTCAATTTAACTGATCTATCGGTCGACCTGGATATTTTAATTCATTCATTTTATATCAATGAAAACTTATTGGTAAGAGTGTAAACGTCTTATGTTATTTAAAGCAACTTATCGTGTTGATCTGTTCCATTCTAGTGGTTCGATCTGTCAACTAGAGAACTTTTACTGAAAGAGGTCATGTTGATAGTGGTTGTTGCGTGGGCTCAGATCAAGTCTGTCAGAGATAAACATGAATGACGTCAGTTAGAAATAGATTGGTTGTATAATATATTCATTTTTGGGTTGCCTGTTTTGAAAGATAATCGTAAAATATGAAGGTCACCAAACAAGGGACATTCCTTCTGTATAAGTTAGAGAGAGATTATGTACTATATTTAGACATGGTTATATTTAGACATGGTTACAAGATGGATGTTATATTGTCGTCACGACGATAAGGTAGCATTTGATTGGAGGTGGACACTGACTTAGATTATTAATACGTCTGGGAATGTTCAATAGTAAAAACTCTAGATTTGTATACTACACCATTGTTTGTGGATTTTTTAAACTTGTATTGATTACTCATCTTCAATATGTTGAATAAACGATACCGCGTTGTAAACATGGTCTTACAGATTTCAAGGTTGTAATAGCTAACCACACACCTTGAGCAGAGACTACTTGTCCTCACGTTTCATGAAATAGCTATGCCCGTGGTAGACTCGGCATTCTCACGATATCAAGATCACAATGCGAGCGTCTTGAATGTATTCAGAATAAAGGCATGAGTAAAGTCCTTGGCTGCACTAGAGGTACTCCCATTGCAAAGATTGACATTCTGTCACTACGTTCGTGTCATACAATCACCCACAACCAAGGCATATGTGGGGGTTACTGATGACGACGATTAAAGACATCCACTTCACAAGCATACTAATGATGTTAATTGTACTAGCGTGGCATGTCGTGACTGATCCAAGCTGAGGGAACAATTAGTCAAGTGACCACACGTGGGCTTTACCGACAGAGAAAGAATGAACCCCAGTACATGGTCACATAGTCAACTACTACAACGTTATCTTTATTCTTGGAAGAGAATCTAGAGATTGGGACAACATGAAGGTAGAAGTCGAGAAATGAAGCAGCAGATAGAAGCGTTAATGATATTGTTGTTGATAACGATGTGTCTGCGCATCGTGGTCTGAAGTCAGTCTGTTGTTTCTTGGCTAGCGTGCACGGTAGGGTCATTTCAGAGCAAAGCAGAGCGGACAACTACTTTCAGTGTGAGAATTGAGGTTGAGGCTGTTACTGCTGCCCCCACCCCCCTCCCCCATCATTACCCTCCCATTGCCACTCTGAGACTTCGCTGACTGTTGAAGTTGTATCTGACTCTCAGTCAATGATTCAGAAGATGCAGAATGAGTTGAAGTTGTATCTGACTCTCAGTCAATGATTCAGAAGATGCAGAATGAGTTGAAGTTGTATCTGACTCTCAGTCAATGATTCAGAAGATGCAGAATGAGAGGCTGCGCTACTGAGCGGTTGTCATTAATAGGGGTTTCCAACCTCAAGAGACTCATGTAATCTACACTTCATGGGCATCTACACTTCATGGGCATCTACACTTCATGGGCATGAGGATGTTTGCAGTAATGGGAGAGCGGTAAGGCTTGCATCGAAAGCATCGATTGTTGGGGAGGGGAGTTATGGAAGAATAAGGAGATGCTCTTCAACCTGCTGTTGGCGACCTTCTGTTCGCGACCTGCTGTTGGCGACCTGCTGTTGGCGACCTGCTGTTGACGACCTGCTGTTGGCGACCTGCTGTTGGCGACCTGCTTTTGGATGAGAATAGTAAAATTGATGTTGAATCTTCCCAGCAAGTTAAGGAGCTTAGAATGACATACTGTACAAGTAAAACTGGATGCTTGAGGGAGGGCAAAAAGAGGAGTGTGTATAAACAGCGAACCACAGGAACCACAGTATACATACCTTTGGACATCTGTTTGGAGAGACTGAGCACTTATTGGTCTGCCCAGAGTGCAATAACATCGGTTCAGTAACCATTACTCAGTACCTAAACTAGCAGCAGAAGTAGGTCAGCCGAGACTTCTTCCAGGTAAGTTCTCTACCAAGACAGGCAAGTCTGCATGACAGAAGTATGTCCAGGGAGATTTCTTCCAGGTAAGTTCTCTACCAAGACAGGCAAGTCTGCATGACAGAAGTATGTCCAGGGAGATTTCTTCCAGGTAAGTTCTCTACCAAGACAGGCAAGTCTGCATGACAGAAGTATGTCCGGGGAGATTTCACGTGCTAGGTGACTGACCATCACGTGCTAGGTGACTGACCGTCACATGCTAGGTGACTGACCATCACGTGCTAGGTGACTGACCGTTTGGGTTTTGTCTGTTCTTTTTCTTTCCCTTCTTTGTCTAACTTTCCAGGACGCTTGTACTAGAACTATTACAAAGCCACAGGGCACAGGTCGTTGGTGCCTATCTTGAATTTAGTGTACAGGTGGTGTCTCATTCTGTTGAAACATGTCCGGAGTATGGCAGTGTGATGCCTTCTGGACAGTTGGTAATATACATCATCCTTGATGTGTTTTGGGTGTTCTTTTTTCCACTTTGCTTCTGGTTTTGGTTTCTTTATAGCTGACTAGGTTTGTCATATTGAGGCATCCATGCTCCCTCTTTAGCCAGTCTGTCAGCAGTATCCGATTTCCATCCACGACCTAACTCTAAGAGGCTTCGTCTATTTGATCCGTAAAAAACTCGTTAAAAGGTCACACGATTTGATAATAACGAAGAAATTGAACGTAAGATGTGAATGTGGTTAGCGCAGCCGCCCAACAACTTGTATGGTGCAAGAATTGAGAAACTAATCAAGGGTTAGAAAGTGTGCGTTAATGGTTACGAAGATTATATTGGGTTTTTGTTTTGTTTGAAATAGTCATTTGTGACTGACATTCTTCAGATTTGCCCTCGAAATTGGAAAAAACGACATGACGAACAATATTGTCAAGTTAGTAAAGTCAATCCTGGACACAGGCTGGAATGCATTGCTGCAATGCTATTTCTATAGAGAGTGCCAACTATTTCATCTCGTATTTACACTTGTCATTAATTGCTTATTTGATTTTTCTATTTTCAGCAATTTAGGAGTGCAATTTAACGGGATAAAGGACAGGGAGTGGAGCGGGGAGAGTGGGATTTGGCTCTCAAATACCAGGATATATAACATAACAGCAGCTAGTTTTTTTTTTATGAAAAACTGGAAATCTGAAAATAGTCGTTACATATACGTAATTGAATTCTGGAGTAGGTAAAATGAGGTGACAGAGACACGTGACATTATTACTACAAGCCAACCTGGTGTGATTATTACAGGAATGTACGCTAGTCAGAGCAGAACATTGGTTTCTGTGTAGAAATAGTTCAAATCTTGTTGATTAGTAATAGCTCTTTAATCTTATAGTGTTTCATTGATGGAGTCAGCATACATTTGTCCATCATGGCAAGGCGCTACCATGGTTCGAATCATTTATTTGCTTCGATATATGATTGCCTTTCCCCGTTTCAAAAGACAATTTCAGTTGTTCAGTATGTGTTCTCTCTCTCTCTATATATATTTATCTATATATATGCTTCCGCAAGACATATGGAAACATGGTGGAACGGATTAGCTGAAGTGTTCGCTTATCGACTCGGACACAAGAGGTTCCACGCGTGAGTAAAGGATTTGGCCCCCTACCTCCTGCATACAAGGTTACATAAGTGGGAATTGACAGGCGCTTTATAACCAAAAGTCACGCCCGAGTGGTTACCGGGGCCCGCCCGAGTGGTTACCGGGGCCCGCCCGAGTGGTTACCGGGCCCAAATGGGGGTATAAAGAATAGAACCAATGTTACCTGCCACACATGTCGTGAGAGGCGACTAAGAAGGTAGGACGTGTGGCTAGCTACCCCACACCGTAAAAAACACTAGATGGCTACAGAACGGAGAGCGAACCGAGTAAACGCTGGCTGAAACCAGACACATCGCCGAAGGATAAGCACCAAATCTTCAAATGGTGCTGAAGATGTGACGTAAAACACACCAATGCTAAGGCTGCATCAGTCAGATTTCCACATGAGTATAATTTATGGGAAATCTGGTACATCGGTCTGGGCGGTGATCGCAAGAGAGAGAGAGAGTGATATAACCAAAGATCTGAAAAAGCTATGGGACATTTTTTTAAATGTTCATCCTCCTTCCCCTGCCCCACCAAAAGAAGTAATATGTCTCTATTATTTATGTTACTATATAAATATAGTTACTAGAGTGATCATAGTCGGTTAGAATACTTACTACGTGCACGCGTAATCCCAGGATCAAATTTCGTAGTCGGTGTAATCTGTATTTTCCAAACGTAACTGATTACCAAAGAAACACTGGAAAGTAATGGCGCCCAGCATGATATTGATTACATAATCCATCGTGTGCTGCCATCGTGTGCTGCCATCGTGTGCTGCAATCGTGTGCTGCCATCGTGTGCTGATGTTGACTACATAATCCATCGTGTGCTGATGATCACAGAAAAATACGGACCTAACAAAGTAATCTCCAATATTTAAAAAAAGTTTTAAGGAACCCTTTCATACCTCGTGGTATATAGGTCAATACAGTGTTAGGCCTGTATTTTCATTGACCGTCGGCACACGATGGGTGATGTGGTCAGCATCACGCCGGCCGCCTTTACTTTCCCAGAGCATGTCTGGTACCCAGTTGAGGCTGGGTCGACCTGAAGCCGTCGCGGTCGGGAAAAATTCCACGCGCATTGCGGGAGCTGAACCCAGACCACCAGCCTTGAGAAGCGAGTTCACTAACAACTACACTACAGCGGCTCTCAAATCTCCAATATACCACATGTTATCTTTATCAGCGATCTCTGGTCATGGGCTTAATTCAATGTGGACCACATACTGCGCAGTCAGCTTCAAGTCTGTCAGCTTCAGGTCTGTCAGCTTCAAGTCTGTCAGCTTCAGGTCTGTCAGCTTCAGGTCTGTCAGCTTCAGGTCTGTCAGCTTCCTTAAAGCTTAGTTTTCAGATCGATTGGGTGGGGGCCACATGCTGCTTCTCAGCTCACACAGGAGAAGACAGTCTTGTAGGAGACGCTCCGGTGTCTGTTCCGCCTGCTGACACTGGCAGAGAGCTGTTTGACTTATTTCTAGTTTATGTGTCTGTTGAGTCTGCAGTGTCTGTTGAGTCTGCAGTGTCTGTTGAGTCTGCAGTGTCCGGTACGTAGGCGAAATATAATGACCTGGTCTGTTCTGCTTATGCCTTTCAGAAAATATTTTCAATAATCATATCTAATGTTTGTCTTCCAGTCTAAGTTAATTGTATATCCTTTACAGGACTTTGCGAATCAACCCCAGCTTTGTAACGCTGTTTGTGATTTTTCTAAGCATTATTACGTTCAGAAGTTTGCCATTGCTTTTTGAACGGGTGGCGCCATCGTCCTTTTGTACAAATCCACGCGTAACAATTTGCAACCAAACTGTCCGCAGCGTGATTCGAACTCTGAACGCCGGGGTTAACAGACCGATTCACTATCCCTTAGGCCACAGACGTCACCGTCTTCCAGTCTACTACAGATTTTCTCTGTATGAGGGTTTTGACCTGCTGAAAAGTCAGTGGCTGATAAATTTATTCTTTGTCCGGTATGAGATCCCGTGACAAGTTTATTATTGATAATATAATGACATATTTCTTGTAATTTAATCAATGAGAGACGAATCCTACGTGCCGTTTCTCTTGCTCTACTAAGATCAAATCAAATAAAAACTAGCACAAAACTTGTTCATGTTTTCTTGTGATCAGTCAAGCGGAACTAAGTGTTACAATTTGTCGGGTACACGCGACTGCGTTACACATGTTTCTTTGAAATTTGTTTCTGAATGTTTTATTTCGGTTTTTTTTTAATGACCTGGTTCTGTTCTCGTCTGCAAGTGACATCTGCTGCGAAGCGTTAAATAACGTCATACTGTGCATTAATGCTGGCATGTACACATCATAGAACTGTATCACCGACTGTTCACATTTTCTGAGTTGTGAACGAAATTTGAAATGAAATCAATCTAGACATGCCTTAACAAATCTAAAATGTACTTTCTAATCTAAACAAACATGGTTGCTTGTCTAAAATAGCTGCATCATCCTCTCGTCTTGTCTAAACCTGCGTTCTGGTCACATCGAGATCAAGAGTCCATCTTCTGGTGCTGTCTTTGTTAGCATATATAGGCGTTACGGTTTTATTAAACTTATTTTCTTCAAACGAACATCACTGATCGCAGCGCACAATACTGGAGCTCAGACCCATTCAGTTTGTTAAAACTAACAGCGACAGAACACTTTTGTAGTAGTTCCGACGGCAACTCGTAATTCTTATAAGTTATAAAAACTGGGTGCAAGTTTTCCGGTGGGAGAACCGGAGAGTAGACTTACTAGGATTTGAACACCGGGCAGAACGGGTATGGACGTAAGAGAAAGCTACCTGCGAGAGGTTGTAGTAGTGTCAGTGCAGCTGCGAATGATATGAGATTAGATCGCTCACCAGACGAGCAACATCTCACAGTGGCTGAGCCCACACGACTTCACTTGGCTTACTTTTAGATTTCTATAGCCTGCACAGATTTAATGCAATAGTGTTTGAAATGCTGACGAACCATCTGTAGGAGAAAGTCATGCCACTGAAATTCTAACTGGTTGGTCGTACCGTAATTCTATAATATCGGTAATACTGACATTTCCGGTCTGCATATTAGAAATATCAAACCGGACGATTTTCAGAATTCACAGAAAGTCACAGAAAGTCACAAATATGATGTCCATTCAGTCTCGACTCGATCTGACATATAGGACAGTATAACCTGATTTATTGGTCTTATTAATACTGTTGATTGATATCAACATATTTCTCATATGTTCATCTCTTTAATTCAAATTATAAGAAAATAGTACACAGGGAAAACACTTAATTCTGCGTGGCAACGAAAGCCTTGCGTGTTCAAAAACGACATGTTTCTTATACACACCGGTCTCGATCGGTCATAACCATGGTGCAATGTGTTCATGCGTTTAGGCTCAGATCATATACAAGCTACAACGATTAATTGAAAAGTGATAAATATACAGCAAACATTACTCATTCGTTAGTGTTTTCTCAAGTCTGGTCAAAAAAACACATTGCTTATATTCCACTTGGTCTACAGTGTGTGTTCTGCCTCTGCATCTCGCAGAGGTAGGGTCGGCTAGTTTATCTTAGGAAGGGCGTAAAGTGAAACTTAATCGTCTGCTGATGGTCCGTAGAACACACAAGACAACCCTATCTCCCAGTGGCGTAGACAAGGAAACTTTAACCACAAGGTCTAAGTCTAACTGTACTCTGCTCTAACTTGTTAGGGGTGGAGGAGGAAATTCTACAAGAAAGTGGAATTAATGCAGCTTGCCCGAAGCTGTCGCCAAGCATGTGTAGGTCATCGGTTTGATTTTCTCCGCAACAGAAAAAAAAAACCAATTGACCTTACCAACTGGTCGAATACGGGATGTTTCTGTGCCTCCCTCCCTTACATCGAGCTCGGTCATACATCGTAACGACAACGTCACACGAACTAGAACTGTCGAGTGTTACCCACATTTTAATGTAAACACACAAAAAGTAGGTTAGAGATTTCAACACAGTTCAACCCTGTCTTCAGGAGCAAGTTGATCTCTTTCTATGACGTCAAGGAACATATGTCAAACAGTTCAACTCTGTCTTCAGGAGCAAGTTGATCTCTTTCTGTGACGTCAAGGAACATATGTCAAACAGTTCAACTCTGTCTTCAGGATGATCTCTTTCTGTGACGTCAAGGAACATATGTCATCAAAACTATTCTTACTTCAAGTTAGTCGATGTATCAACATTTATATGTCGAGTTTATTACTTCAAGTTAGTTGATGTATCAGCATTTATATGTCGAGTTTATTATTTAAAGTTAGTTGATGTATCAGCATTTATATGTCGAGTTTATTACTTCAAGTTAGTTGATGTATCAGCATTTATATGTCGAGTTTATTACTTCAAGTTAGTCGATGTAACAGCATTTACACTTGATGCAAAACCCACACTATGCACAAAGAGTGATTGACTTGGTTGGTAAGAACGAAACACAAAGAAGAAGAAGAAGAAGAAGAATTAGAAGACGAGGATTGTTTTGTAGATAAATTTGTGAACATAAAACAGATGTGACATCAAATGTAGAACAATCAACAGTCAACGAAATATTTGCATATATTCAGTTTCAGTGTCTGGCTGTGAACATTAATCTACGGATCGTCCTGTTTTCTTGTTGACTAGTCAACCATTATGAGATGGCATGTGACATGTGCGCATATAGAAGTGTGAGAATTCATGTGAGAAAGTACAACTTCAGAAGTACAAGTGTACAAAGTTGAACTTGAAGTGTACATCACATTATGTGTACACAGAAGTAGAAGTGTACACAGTTAAACTAGAAGTGTACATCACATTATGTGTACACATAAGTAGAAGTGTACATCACATTATGTGTACACAGAAGTAGAAGTGTACATCACATTATGTGTACACAGAAGTAGAAGTGTACATCACATTATGTGTACACAGAAGTAGAAGTGTACACAATTAAACTAGAAGTGTACATCACATTATGTGTACACAGAAGTAGAAGTTTACATCACATTATGTGTACACAGAGAAGATATAAAAGTGGTCTCTGTGACGTAGAGGTATTGTGATCGCCTATCCATCTAAAGGTACTCGATTCATACCCCATGCAGAACGAATATTCTCACGTGGATATTATCTCAGAGAACCTAGATCTTAATGTAGATGAGATCGAGTTCCTAGTCCTACCGAAGGCGGACAATAAAACGTAGGTCGGTGTTCAAGTTGAACACGTAAAAAACGCTTAGTAGTTGACAACAAGAGTAGGCTGCAAAACCGCTGGACATGAAAAATTAGTTGAAAAAAATTGAAATAAAATTCTTACAACATTTTCACCATCTTTGAAATGATACCTTGGAACCCTCGCCGATGCTACTGTGTTCGTGCACTGTCGTAGAGATCTTCCTGTGTAAGAAAGGTATTGTAACACACATGGTTACTCATCGGAATGTAATGATGATGGTCCAATCAATCAATCAATCAATCAATCAATAGAAACATCAAAGAGATTTAATAGACCCCCATAAAGAAATGAATGACAAGAAATAGTTGGATGATAATACAAACAAATTTGGAAGAAATCGTTACCAAATAAAAACTCAAACAATTCCAGTTCATTGAACATCTTTAACAGATCCGCCCCTGGACCAGGATAACATTTCCTGACATAAAAAAAAACCAACATTGATAGTATAAGAAGATAAATGAAGTTTCAGTAACATTGTTAAATATGCAAGAGACAAAATACTTCAACCGTACCAGTAATATATACATATGGATATACGTCCACTTGAATATATGAATCAAATATACAGTCCAAGATGGAGGAACAAGAATCTACACTGTGATACCGAGTGCAGAAGACAGGGCCGTGCGGTGTATTTTCTCAGTATGATGCAAGTCTTCGAAATGCCGCCCTTAAATGTTTTTTCTTTAGTCTTTCGGCGAACGTTCGCCAACGATACACCTGCGCCAGAAATTGAAATCAAAGAGTACCGAAAGCGCTTAGGCAGAGAAGTGCGATAAATCATAAATCTTGTACATCAATATCGGAATAACATGGACAAATATCGGAATAACATAGATAAATATCAGAATAACATGGACAAATATCGGAATAACATGGACAAATATCGGAATAACATGGACAAATATCGGAATAACATGGACAAATATCGAAATAACGTGGACAAATATCGGAATAACGTGGACAAATATCGGAATAACATGGACAAATATCGGAATAACATGGACAAATATCGGAATAACATGGACAAATATCGGAATAACATGGACAAATATAGAAAAGCGTTACGTAAAATGTTTCATT